>CANSZD010002745.1:0-344871 GCA_947648045.1 Beta corolliflora
AGTCGATAAGAATAGAGCCTTATTGGAACTCATTGAAGTTAACTTTTTGAGGTGTTAAAACTTATCTGAATTTAACTGAACTTATGTGACGGGAAATTTTAATTTTTAAGATGAAGGCGAATGCACCTATGGTTCATCTATTGAGTAATTTTATCTTTTATTTAGGCTAGTTTTTTTTAATGGGATGTGATTTGAACATAATGCATGGTTATGACTAGTTATGGAAGAAGGATAGAGATTATATTGATAGAATGGGGGGTTTGGTATATGTGGTGATTTCTATTCTGAAGCGCTCAATGGTGGTTAGTATGTAGAATTTTCGCATTAAGGAGATCGAGCTTTAGGCTTTTGTTCATTTGCCGGCACTAGGATTTCGTGGTTTGTATTTGAAATATTATTATTGGTTTAACGTGGCAAATGGAGTAAAGAGAGAAGCTAATGTTTTTGGTAAAAGGATTTATGTCAGTCATAACCACTTTAGGAGAAGTGTACGAGAAGTCAAAGGCCGCATACTCTCTTTACGTCGAGTGACTTTGTAACCTTTGCGGTTTGTGGAGTCTATGTAATCATAGTAGGATGATACAGATAATTTTAATAGGAATGGGGTTAAATATATGTTAGGGTTCTAGTTGAGTAGCCTATTGATTTTGAGAGAATTTGGAAACGGAGAAGGTGATATAGATTGGGAAATAAAAGTACATTGATGTGGTTTCTCGTTTCTGATTTGAATTTGAAGAACACAGTGGAGCGTCTTAGTATGTATTCTCTTATTTCGGAGAGAGAGCTTTACACTTTTATCATTGGTCTGCAGTCTGCACTATGATTTCGTGGTTTGACTGTTAAATGTTATTGGTTTAATGTCTCAAATGCAAGTAAAGAGACAAGCTGATATTTTTGGTAAAAGGATTCATGTCAGTCATAACTGCTTTAGGAGAAGTGTACAACGATTTTAAGACACCAGAATTTGAGGGTTTTGTTCAATCAAACTGGAACTATGATTAGGATAAAAAAACCATAAGGCACCATATTGGAAAGCAATGCTCTTATGGTGTTTTTTTCTTTTTAAATTCTTTTTGTAAATTAATGTAGTAGCTTTGTAGGAGGAAATACAATGGTGCCCTTTTACGGTAACTGAAAGCAATCTCTTCCCCTTTTTGCCCCATCTTTTTTAAGCTCACCATTGTAGACCCTTTCTGTGTTTGGAGAGAAAACTGCTTGGCATGCATGCAAGTCATAAAAACATCAAATGGTTTGTTATTGGCACGCGTCCGAACATTGATATTCTGTGTTTCTGAAAGGCAGGTCTCTCTATTCTAGCAATTCAGAAATGCTCAGACACTTTAATTTTCAGATTGGCAAGCAGTAATTTTTATTTTAATTGGTTTAGTTTGGGATTGAAAGAAACCACTGGTCTCATTCCTTTATGATTTACGGATAGAGAAATTACTCAAATTTTTTGTTAGCGATTATATTAATTTTTACAAATTTTCAACAAAGTTGATGTACTTTCCATGTGTATCTATAGTTACGTACTTGCATAAACATTTGTAATTAGAATACTGTAAATTGGTTAGAAGAGAGAACTTGTGGTGTGATAAAAGATTAGTTATAGTGTTGAACTTTGATCACCATTGTGGGAAGAAAAAAGAGGTTGGGTCATGGAGTTAGTGAAAAATGAGGTGGAGAGTAGGGCTAGCAATGGTGCGAGTCGAGCTCGGGTTTGACTATACTCGACTCGAACTCGAAAACTCATACCCAAACTCGACTTGACTCGAAAACTCGCGAGCTTGAAATTTTCAAGCTCAAATCGAACTCGAAAACCCAAACTCGTGCTCGAACTCGAGCTCGAACTCGATTCGAACTCGAGCTCGAACTCGTTTCAAGCTCGAACTCGAACTCGGTTAAAGCTCGAACTCGAACTCGGTTAAAGCTCGAACTCGAACTCGGTTCTGGCTCGAACTCTTTAATTGATAATGCTTGAAAATGCTGCATATCTGCATTCTTTGTAGATTTTTTATGAACAAGAAATATCAAACTGAACATAAATCTCCTAAAAGTACTTGGCCATACATCAAACATCAACATGAAAAGTTTTTCCGGATCAATCCCAAACAACTAATACAAATTCAGTATCATCATATCACTACAAATCCATAACAACTAATACAATTTGCACATCACATGATGGTCACATTTTAGGTTCTGCAACCTTAACACCAAATCATGCACCTAGCTCAAACTTTTTTCCACAAAAACCTTCCAAGAAATAAAATGAAACCTTGTTAATAGGGGTTATTCATAATAACACTATTTTAAAAGTGTGACATAATTAACTTGCAAAAATGAAAATAAATTCTACTCATTAGTTTTATCAACTAAACCTATTCATTATAACTTTGTTGGCTCCTTGGAAGCTATTGGGATAGAGATTTCCTTTGGTTGCTTTTCATTCTCCTACAATAAAAAAAAGAATTAGTATGCATAACAAATATAAAGGTAATGAAGTGAAAATAATTGATGAATATATATTGCTACCTTGTTCTTTCTTTTCACCCCATGGAAGGATCTACACCAATCACCTGCACATCAACATCCGAACCAGATCGGAGCAAGAGAAGCCCTATAAGGATCTATTATACGACTCCCAAGACTAAAAGTTGCCTCGAAGCCATGGTAGTGATAGGATCACCCAAGATATGTCGCCATACGAGACAAAATTCGAAATTTGTTGGACTTATCCTTCCACCAACCTAAGACATCAAATTTGCAATCTTGACTAAAGAAGCACCCTCATCGAAATAAATATCAATTTCAGATTTCACATGAGGTACCGATGTCTCTCCACTAAAAACATCTTGCAAAAGCTTAGACAAACCACTAGATGTACCACCTCCATCACGAGCATATGAAGAGAATTCACATCCACTTTCTTCCACACTACATGAAGAATACATTCTCACATACTCATCAAAAAGTTGATACATGAATTCTTTCACCTTATTAATATTGTCCCAAACTAGATGTGAAGGAAACATTTTTGGGAATACAATCTGTACTGCCCTCATTTTCAGTCTAGAGTCTAGGGTCTAACACTGTACCTATTGCCATTAACAAATTGCATTCACCCCAATACTTGTCAAACCTCTCTTTCATATTCTTCACCATACTCTTAACAAAAATCATCATGAGACTCGAATTTTTTTATCCAACAACACCTTAATCCTTTGTACCTCAAGAATAAACAAGTTGGAAGTTGGATATTCAGATCCTGATATCGAGTTAGTAGTATCTTTGAACACTCTTAAAACATCAAGCAATTTTTCTATTTTCCCCCCACTCTCATCATCCGGACAAGAATCATAACTATGGTCTTGCAAAGCATATCTAGGAAACACCTTCCTAAACTTGATAGCACAATCTAGCATGTCAAATGTTGAATCCCAACCATAGTTCGAAAATGCGGTTTCGGTCGCGGTTGCGGAAACGGTTGTAGTTTCGGAAGAACGGAACGGATACGCTAATCACGGACCGCGATGCGGTTGTCGCGGATGAATATGAAATTAAACACTTTTTAGGCTTTTTAAATATTTTTTAATGGTTGGGCACCAATATTTAAGTACATCTTTAATATTTCCTAGTCATTATTTCTTCAACCCTTCCTGATTTAAATTTCACAATATATAGGGTTGAAAAGGGAATAGTGTTAATAAGTATAGACTTACAGTAGATAGAATAAATTTAAAAAAAAAAAACTCAAATCAAAATTTACTGTCTTTTAGTTACCCCAAAAAAATGCACTAAAGAGTTGAGAGAGAATGGGTCCCAGAAAAAATGTAGCAAACAGTTGAGTGAGAAAGAGTTGTATAATGTAGTTGTACTACACAACACGTGGGTACTAATTGCCTATTGGTTATATCCCTTCCCACCTCAAATAATAAAGAAAAATAAAAAGAAATATCAATTCACCAAATATCTCTTCGATACACCTTCTGTCCTTCTTCGCTACTTCTCTTCTCTGTTCTCTCTCCTCTCTACAGTGGCCGGAAAATGGCCCGCAACTTTTACACCGACATCAAAAATTATACCTTCCTACCGGACTCAACTTCTCGAGCAAAAGCCCTAATGTTTTTGTGCGAGAAATCACATATTTCATCTTCAATTGACAGATCTAGGGTTTGTTTTTCAGGAAAAAAAAAATGAAAACCGCGTTTTGTAACGGGAAATGCGGTCGATAATTCTTTGTTTCTGTCGGAACGGGCGAAATCTCGGTGTATTTTGAAAAGGCGGTATGAGCAGGTCGGGTCGGTTCGCAAAGTTGAAATCAAGTTACAACTCGGGCGAACCGAATTGATACGACCGTTATTTAACACCATGATCCCAACGTGTCTTACATTTAAGAACTAGTTTACGATGTTGCACATTGTATTGGCTAACAAGTTCACCAAAACGCTTAAGTCGTGCATCACTTGCATTCAAAAAATCAACGATATCATGGACTTTCTTAATAATGTCTTTGAACTTGTTTAAGACCATGTTGAACTATAATGTTAAGAATGTGTGCACAACAATTCATATGAAACAATTTTCCACCGCAAATAAGTCTCCAATTTGATGCAAAATTATCCTTTAAAAATCGAATACAAGAATCATTTCCGGATGCATTGTCCACTAAAATAGTGAAAACCTAACTTATAAATAAATATAACGGTTTTTTCACCAAATACCCCGACAAATCACGAAATTCACCATATACCCTCAATGTTTTGGATATTCACCATATACCCTTGAGTTTTCAAAGCGTGCACCATATACCCTTTTCTAACGGACGTTAAGTCGCCGTTAGCTTTATTTACGATATTGCCACTATTAACCCTAACCCTAAAAATCCTAATACCCTAAACCCTAACCCTAATTCTAACCCTAATCCTAAACCCTAACCCACCCCTAACCCTAACCCCGGACCCACCCCCACCCCCACCCCCCCCCCTCCACGATCACCATTTTTCGAATTTACCATTTTTTTTCCGATTTCAGATGGGGTTGCTGGACGATGGAAAAGATGGGGAAAGAGAGAGAATTGTTGACCTAGACCAGATATGACCATTTTACGTATATGTGCTTTAGTATGATTTTTATTTTCGGAAAATTTCTTTGAGTGATGTGTACGCGTGAGTTTATTTTTGAAGCCAAAGCTTGCTACAAGCGTACAATTATAATTCATTGTCTTTATCCTATACCTAAAGTGCCTAATATCATCCTCCCGCCCTCTTATGTAATGAATCAGTCTAAGGAGAGCTCTCGTACTAGCTTGAAGAATAAGATTAGTGAGGAAAGAAACTCTATAAATTTAGGAGATTAGGGGGAGAGAAATTATGTTGAAAATTGACGAAAGTTTTGGTGAGCTTTTAAGATTTCTTTGGGAGAGAATCAATCCTCTCGAAACTTGAATATCTTTGCTTTGGTTTTTCCAGTTATTTATCAATCATACTTCATCTTCTTCTTTGATCTCCATATCTCCTTGCTGAAATCTGTCGGTCTGTCCTAAGTTATGTAAGTACATAGCATCTTAATTCTGTTCTGGGATGACATCTCTACTTGCGTTCAGACTTTTCGAAGAAAGAGTGCTCTTGAATCACTAAAGGCTCACGAATGGTCTCACTCAGTCTCCATTTTTGCAGAAATGGCAAATATATCAAGTACAAACCTGAGACAGGATATTCAGTTGTCTTTAAGGAAGCGAGCAAATACTTGTGCAGAAAAGAGAAAACTACCCTGTAGGTTTACTATTAATTTAAATGGGCACTTGAAACCAGTCAATGCTGTACAGTGGTCAACAAGTCATGGTTAGTTTTTTTCCCCCTTTCATTCAGTGCATTTTATATTTGCACAATTGCTTTGTAGCTACTTTAAACTTGAATTAAATTAGACTAATTTAGATTAAGAGTGATGTTGCTGTCATATTTTAGCCTAGTATCTAATTAATGCTTGTTTAGGCATTTGGTATCACTCTGACATGCTCTGTATAATTTTATTGGTATTAACTTGTGCAAAATTAATATGTTTAATGTTAGAAGCAACACAGTTTTAATTTTATATAATGTTTTTCATTCTTCCTTTGCGAGGTGGGTCTGTTAATATAGTCAAAAGATTATTGAGCCAAGATTATCTCAGAATTACGCTCACTTACTAAACATGCAATGCTACCGCACTTAGCATCTCAGAAACATGTCCATTTATGAATTTAATACTAAAGGAACACATATGAAACAAATGTTTCTTGACTTCCACGTGTAATTTCTTGCCCACAACTCTTTAGAAGAGGGAAAAAAAATGAGTTTTTGAATTTTGACAAAGTACCTTACTGTACTTGAAGCTACTCTATGTTTTCGTCTTACCCACCCTCACTCACTGCTGATGGTTGCTGGCTTGGTCGAAGCTTCATCATATCTTTGGCTCAGAACATGCTATTCAACAATTGCTTTCTGAATTTAAGTGTAGATTGAGAATAAAAAAGAAATAAGAGTATGGAATAAATTGAAGCTCTCATGAGGGGAGAAAGTTGATTACAATTGGCCAATTGGGTGAGGTAAATGAATAGAGGATAAAAGAAAAGTTTGTCAGTATTGTTCTTTAAACTCATGAGATATTCTTTCAAAAGCATTTCATTTGTTAGTTTTTTTCATGGCATTAATAAAACCAAGGAAATAGTTTCTTTGATGATCTGCAAGATAAAATAGAAGACAAAAAACAGCTTCAAGCTTGCTTAGGACTTTTAAATTATGCCAGAAAATTTATCCCAAACCTATCAAAATTAGTAGGACCTTTATATGGCAAAACTTCAAAGAATAGGCAAAAATACTTTAACCAAGAAGATGTCTAGCTAGTTTTAAAAATCAAAGAAAAGGTAAAAACACTTAAACCATTAGAATTACCCTTAATCACAAACTATCTCATTATCGAAACGGATGGTAGTAAAGAAGGATGGGGAGCAGTATTGCTAACCAAACCTAATAAATTGTCCTAAAGTAAAAGAAAAATTAGCGGGGTATGCAAGTGGAAACTTCAAACCTAGTACTAATTGGTCTTCAATAGATTATGAAATACAAGCCGTCATAAATGCTCTAGAAAAGTTTAAAATACATCTAGATAGAGAAATCACAGTTAGAACAGATTGTGAAGCCATAGTTAAATTTATTAAAAACAGCAATAGTAAGAAGGTTAATAATAAACGATGGATTAACTTTCAAGATCTAATTGCAGGAAAAGGCTATCAGATAGAGTTTGAACACATCAAAGGTATAAATAATAATCTAGCTGATGTGTTGTCTCGAATAATTGACAGATACATACAGAAGAATGGATAAAGCTAATAAGCTTAAATCCAGCAGTTCTACACACAGCGCTAGCTCATCTAGCAACCAGGAAAAGATAGAAGAATTTTCCTTCGGGAAAAATAAATTATAGAGCGTTGAACTAAGTAAAGGATTCAAACCCTTGAAAGGAGAAACATTAGATAAAACACAGCAAGTTATATGTGATAACTTATGGGTCATGCAGTCTACACAGCAAAAGGTACTGACATTAAATTGTCTTACCTATTATTTTAATAAAATACAACAAAAACCTCTTTCAAGGAATTTTAGTTTCTATTCAGTGGTACATGGTCGAAGACCTGGAGTCTATCGCACATGGCACCAAGTGTTACAGCAAATAGAGGGGTTTTCCAGCCCCCTTGTTTAAAGGGTTTCATAATTTTGGGGAAGCAATGGATTTTGCTAAACTAAAATTAGGACCAAACTTCTTTGTAGCAGATAAAGGTGTTGATTCCACCTTAAACTCAGTACAAAGAAGAGAATTCAAACCCTCCTCTTCACAGCCTAAAACCCCTGTTCGAGATCCTACTTACAGAAGAGGATTTTACCCTCCAACTTACTCACAAAAGTTATTACAGTCAAGCTCTAATAAGGCTATGAATGTTCAGTTCTTTAAAATTCAGAAAGAAATGATAGAGTTACAACAAGAGTGTGCCTATAAGGCCAATACAATTGACCTTATTGGTAAACACAACTGAATCTTGTAACAGAACTACATCATCTCCGACAAGAACTCACAAAAATAATAGAGCAGAACAGCAGCCTTAAAACTCAGTTAGCCACATATTCCACCTCCTTTATTAAAAAAGGATTTACACCCCATAAAAATATTTCCTTCCAAAACCTTACACCCAGACTAAAACTAAAAACACAAGAAACGCTACAGCAACTACTAGAAAAAGATGGTGGAACAGACGTAGTAGAAATCATAGCACAAAAGGTTGATGATAGTGTAATACAACACATGATCAGCCTCTAGAAAAAGTTAGTAGAATTACACTTTGGAGAACCAATTAATGGAAGAAGAATCCAATGCGTAAAAATTCAACAGGAAATCTTGACGATAATGTGTCAAGAAGTAAATGCAGAACAAATAGTTTATACAGGCAAATATCAAACTTTACGACACCAACTTAAGCAGAGCAGAGATTGTTGATCTATTAGACCATGGGATGATCAACATACTCTACTACAGAAACAATAATGATATTCCAGCAGGACTAGGTGAAAGACTCACCTATTGCCTACAGTACTGCCATATAGGAGAACCTAACATGGCAACCGGATCTAGTATAGTCCAAGTTATCAGCACCTTACCTAAGGTTGAAGGTCTACACCAACGACCAGCTTACCAACAATATTATATTAATCCAGTATTTATAGTCCACATCAGCAATCCTCAAAACTTCCAGTATGTTAATAAGCCAGAACTATACAAATGGCTTATGCAGCAAAAATCACCAAAAGTCTCAAACTGGCGTAACAGTAATCTCTTAGCAGAAGGACCATACTTCAAGATATGGGGACCATTGAATATCAAGCTAAACATTCCTCCATATGGAGAACCATTAGAGGATGTAGAAATGGCAGAACAATTTCCCAGTGATGAAGATGGCGACACAGAAATAGATCTACAGGGACGAGATCCGTACGATTAAGTCTACTACTATTTTACACTGTAGTAATGGGTGATGAGTCATCAACCATTATTTAATAAGTTATAGTTTTTCTTTAAAAAGCAGAAACCTTATCTCTGCTTTTGTTGTTCTTTAAACCAGAGCCATTACTTTTAGAAAAGTAAAAGTCTCTTTTTAAAAGCAGGGGTGAGTCACCTTCTGCTTTAGTAATAGTAATATTCAGTTTTTATTATAAATAACTTCATTCTGCATTAGTAGTAAGCAGAGTGAATTTATGTATCCACCCAAAAAACACCCAAAAGAGCAATAAACACCATGTTTGCTTGCTAAAAGCCTCCTTCTTATAGCTTAAAGTAGCCTAGTAACTTTTTGTTCTAATCAATCTTCAAATACTCTACTAATTCCGCATCCTTAAGAGGATATATACCTCTTAAATCTAGTATATTTGTAGATGATATTGTATGGTGGACGAGACATAGACATAGGATTAATGTTGATTTGGACCAATGGAAGCAAACACTGGAATCATGAGGATTCAAAGTAGGTTTTGAGAAAAAACGGAGTGCAATGTAAGTAATAAGAGTGAATTAATGGAGGATATAGTAACATAGAGGAAACAAAGTTGCCCATCATCGAGTGTTTTAAGTTCATCGAGTCTATTCTATAGAGGAATGGAGTTAATGACCAATTATTTGACAAAGAAGCAATCTAGATTTGTGTGACCATAGTGTACCTTTAAGGTTAATAGGGAAAGTTTTATAGGATAGCTATATGATCAATGTTGTTATTTATGGGTTTGAGTGTTATTATATATGGGTTTTGAGTATTGGGCATTCAAGAAAGATGGGCTAGCATACGTACACTTATCGCAATGGTTAATAAGAGAAAAGAAAATCGTCATGGTGGTTTTGGGCGTATGAGACATCAACTAGATGGTGCACTAGATAGTGGAAATTTAGGATTTTGGAGATTTTAGAAGAAGCTAGGGAAGGCTAAAGATGGCTTTAATAAAGGTTTTGACATACAATATGATCTATGAGGGTGGCCGTTGGAGTTGAAATTTTGACTGAGAGCCGACTTTAGTGTATAGAGATTAATGTTTTGTCATTGTTGTTATTAATGTATAATCTAGAATTGAAATCGTTAAGCGTATTTATAGTATTGAAATTACATATGAGATATATTGTACCAATATTTTAGTTTTTTAGACATTATTAATGTTTAGAACTAATTTTCTACTTCGCGAAATAGCTTAACTTAGTGGATCTCCTATAATAATGGGAGAATATTGGGAAAGACTTTCCATGAAGAGTGCCCTAAGAATTATCCTAGATCGACCATTTTTTAAGGTAACTAACTCTTTTGTTTTTCTTATAGATTAACCTCTCCAAGCACCCTATTAGGCATCCTTTTATAATTCGCGCCTTCAAATGTGCTTTATTCAATCACCATAACAATAAACTTAGGGTGTCCTCTTAAAATTTCCAGAAGTGTTTAATCTCTCAAAAACTAATCTTATTAGTCATAAATTTACAATTTTGTTGGACTATAGTAAAATATTTGTTGTAATATCTCATAAATGTCTTGGTAGTTCACATCAACAAAATTAGGGTATTACGATAAAAAATGTCATTTGGGAAATTTTTTAGTCATCTAGAGCTATTTTATGATTCTCCACACTTCGGGGTTATTTTAGAAAAAAAACCCTAAGTTTTTTTGCTACCTTATAATGTTATGCTAGAAAAGTGTCTTCAATCCACCATGACTATATTGTTATTTTATAGTAGATCTTTAGTTTTAAAAGGTGCAATGCGTACCAAGGTGCACTTGGTACCTAGATCCTAGGTACAAGGCCAAGGTGCACTCGTCCCTTGGGTGAGGCGCATCTTGGGTCCCAAAAGCCTTATAAATCAATCGTAGAACTCTAAACAACATGATATGTATACTAAAGATGTATTGAATTACATAAGAAAGCATATTTTCATTACTTAGATAGCGCATAAAAGTCAAGGTACTAAGTGGAGACTTAAAGCACGACACTCAAAAGCATAAAAGGCGGAAATAAGAGAAGACATAGTTGTTGAAGATAGCCCACTAAAACACTAAAATCCAAATCATCATCAACATCTTCATTACCAATATCATGAGTGTCCTCTCCTTCAAAGAAATCTTTATTATCTTCGCCAATGACCTCTTCCATATAATAATCTTCATCATCATTAAAAACCATGACTCTACGAGATTCTCTAGGAGGGAGCTACTAGCAATACCTTTCTCTTTATTAACTCTAGATGAGCATTGAGGGCTATCTTTTGCTAACTCTTAAGCTTTAGTGACATAGGTAGCCCGCTGTTAATCTTCGTCGTCAAACACACATAATCATCATCTTCATTGCGAGAAGAGTTTCCATCCCTTCTCTCAGAGTTGTCACTCATTGCTATCTTCAATATTTGTTAATAGAATAAGATCGATGATGTCTTTCTACTCCCTCCGTCCGACATTACTCTTTACACTTTTCATTTGCATCTGTTCCACGTTACTCTTTCCACTTTTATTTTTAAAAATAGTTCATTATTATTTTAATCTTTCATTTGCAGCTGGTAGAGATTATGTTTAGGATTTGCTTGATTTGGCTAGATTGCATGTTTATGTTTGCATCCTCTTTAGCTTGAAGTTTTTACAGTACTTATGCATATATGATCAATCTTTCGACATGGATTAATGAAACCTCATTATTTGAAAGATATGACTAGCATGTTTGTATGAAGCCGTTGTTTGTTTAGGTTAAATAAACTTTTAATGCGAATTCACATAGTATGCTATGCAAGTTGTGTTTAATAGATTATAGATTCAAGAAATCTAGGAATCTCATCTCATGGGCTCATGGCACTTTCGTTAGAGTTATGAACTTTTGACATTTGACTTGTAATTTTAGAGAGATTCATGAAATCCCCTTTAGTCATACAAATTTCTTGGCTTGATTTACGTACGATTGATAGCATGTCGTCGGCACACATGGCTTTGGAGAGGGTGGACTCCGGATCATCTGCATTACTATCCGGTGAACCACATTTCTCATCGCCCGTTTACGGGTTCCGTGAGTATTTGCGTAAAAAAATAATAAAAAAAAAATAATAAAAAAAGATGTGTAGGAATGCGTAGCATATGTAAGGCGCAAAGGTCGGGAACGAATGTGCACCACCACTCCAGAAGACTACGAGCGTAGATCTTGGAGATGCCGAGCATCCCCAATAAACTCGTAGGCGGCGATGAGGCGGGAAAAACCACTCCGCTCAAGCATCGCCACTCGGCCGCCACTCCTTCGGGCACGCGAGTCAAAAGAGCGAAATGATAGCATTCGCGTCAACACTGCTAATGCAATTCAAATAAATCGAACACCTAAATGGTTGATCTACCAAGAACAAGAAACGCTTAACAAATACTCACGGAACCCGTAAACAAGTGATGAGAAATGTGGTTCTCCCGATAGCAATCGCGTGATCAGGTGCCACCTGTTGCTCTCCAAAGCCGTGTGTGCTTGAGTAACACGAAGGTCGTCCGCCTCTGAACATCGCTGTGAACGTCATTCTCCGACCACATGCTATCAATCGTACGAAAATCGGGCTAAGAAATTTGTATGACTAAAGGGGATTTCATGAATCTTCTAAAATTACAAATCAAATGTCAAAAGGAAGTTCATAACTCTAACGGAAGTGCCATGAGATGAGATTCCTAGACACAACTTACACAATGGGAGTTATTTTTTAGCTAATATACTTTGAGAAATTGTTAATGGCAATCTTGTATGAGAAAAACCGAAATGAAATATTTTGAGGAGTAATCTCATGAACTAAGGCACATTTTTGGCTTTAGAGTTTGATGTCTTGCATAAGGGAGAGGAGCATTTTAAGACATAGTTTAATATTATAGTACCTTGAAGAAAAAGATAGTTTGTTAGAGTCTAAACTCTATAAATAAGGCAGATTAGAAAGGGAAAAACATGTTGAATATTGATGAGAATTTAGGGTGAGCTTTTAAGAGTTTATTTGGGAGAGAATCAAGCCTCTCGAAAGCTTGAATATTTTTACATTTTGTTGTATTTTCAGTTTATCAATCAAATACTCTTCTTCTTCCTTATTTTCTACCATTAATCATGTTTAAGCTTTGTTAATTAATAGCACTACTATACGTAGACGACATGTTGATGGAAGTTATCTAGGGAAAGTATAATCTAGTCGTTGTATAATCTTTTCCATACAAAGTGAAATTGCATCAAAAATTGGTTTCCTTTTGTATGAAGTAACTTTTAAGAATTTACAAACATTTTGGACTTTGATATATACTTCCTGCATTTCAAAATAGATGACACGGTTTGACTTTTCCACTATTCACACTCTCCGAAGGCGACTGTGTTTTGTGATTTTTGTGTAAGGAAAGATATAGTCATGTGGGATCTTTTTAGATTCGTATCGACATATACTTTCATAATATCAACTTTCTATAATTATACTTCCTCCGTTCCATAATAAGTGAAACACTTACTATTTTAGAACGTTTCAAAATAAGTGAAACATACCTTAAATGGAAAAAAGAAAGTGATAAAATGACAAGAGTACCCATCACAAACTTGTGTGGTTTGCTTTTCTCTCTCCTTCTTTTGATAATAAAAAGGGTATTTTATGACTTTTTGGCTTTGATGTTTATTAAATCTTGTGCCCAATCCCTATGTTTCACTATGGAACGGAGGAAGTAACATGTGGGAATTAGAGATATTAATAGTTAAAGTTATGTGTTAGCAAGTATTCCCGGAAAGTGTGTCAAGTATTTTGAAACAAAGGAAGTTGTTTCCAAGAAACGATAAGCTTCTTGAGCACTTAATTTCCCGTCTATAGAATTTGTTGGGACATGAGATTTTGAGTGCATGGGTTATTTTGAGTGATGGAAGCTCATGACATAGCTCATTAATTATTTTGACTCAAGGGAGATCATGACATAGTTGAATATTGTTATATTTAAACTTTTTTGTTTAGTTTGATTCTAGAGTTCTGTCTCACTTCATTGATAGATGGAGTGATAGATGGAGTGAGCGTTGGGTTATATCACATTGTACTCTATCGATTCGGTTAGAGGGCCCTATGAACTTTATGGATTTTCCTAAGTAGGGGTGGACTCAAGGTGATATGGACGCATAAAAAGGTGAAATTAATAGCTTTTAAGGAAGAACAAAAGATGAAAGCCAATAGAGGTTTACTTAAGGTTTTCGCGATGTTTAAGAAAGAAAAGAAAACCATTTGAGGAGTCTCACTACTTATTCAGTGCACCTGAAGCAACGAGCTGAAAGGAAAAGATTAGCTACCAAGGTTGAGTATGCAACTTCTTGCTTATGATCAGATACTTGCTAGCAGGCGCATTGATGATTTTTTTGGTGCTACAAATATTATCTGAACAAAGAGATTTCGAGTAGCAACAAGGGAACACCGAAACTCATACAAAAGTTCTTGTATATATATATATCCTTTAATGGCATTTTAGTCCTTTTTAAATAATAACATTTATATAGCTGCTTGAAATATTGTAGCATAATCTTTTTTTTTTTCTATTTTCATGTTAGTATGCTTAGGTTTAATGTATAGTTAATAGTTACATAAAGTGATGTATTACAGGTTGTGTAATACATTGATGACATATGTGAATATTATTTTATTTAAACTTTTTTTGTTTGGTTTGATTCTAGAGTTCCGTCTCACTTCATTGATAGAGTGATAGATGGAGTGAACGTTGGGTTATCAACAACAACTACAACTAAGCCTTATTCCCAAAGTGATTTGGGGTCGGCTAACATGAATCGTCAACTGAAACCGTCACCAAAGGAGATGGCATCGCCAAGAGTGATAAAAAGGTTTTTTTTTTTTTTTTAAAAGCAAGGTTTACACCAACAAGTTTTAAAAGAGGTTTTCAACAAAAGGTTTTAATACCAACACAATTGAGAAAAACAAATAAATGCAGAAATCACACCCCTTCCTCCACATGGATACTGCCCCTCCACTCACTTCTATCCAACGTCATGCTCTCCTCAATCCCAAGTAACCTCATATCACTTTCAATTACCTTCATCCAAGTCATCTTAGGTCTTCCCCTACCCCTTACAACTTGGTTACTCCTCCACTCTTCAATTCTTCTCACCGGTGCATCACCTGATCTCCTTTTCACATGACCAAACCATCTTAACCGATTCTCCCTCATCTTTTCTTCAATGGATGCAACTCCAACTTTTTCCCGGATCACTTCATTTCTTAATCGGTCTTTCCTTGTGTGGCCACACATCCACCGCAACATACGCATCTCCGCCACGTTCATCTTATGGACGTGGCATTGTTTCACCGCCCAACATTCGGTGCCATATAACAAAGCAGGCCTAATTGCCGTACGGTAGAACTTTCCCTTCAAGCTTTGGGGAATGCCGGAATCACAAAGGAATCCGGTGGCGCTTTTCCACTTTAACCAACCCGCGTTAATTCTATGAGCCACGTCTCCATCCAGTTCTCCATCCTTTTGGAGAATGGATCCTAGGTAACGGAAGACGTTCGATCCTTGAACCACTTTGCTATCCAAAGTGACCGCCCTCGCCTCATTGCTTGTAACCCCACCGAACTTGCACTCCATATACTCGTCTTACTTACGCTCAATCTAAAACCCAGGGCTTCTAATGTATGTCTCCACAATTCCAACTTTCTCTCAATACCTTCCTTTGTTTCATCAATCAACACAATATCATCCGCAAACATCATACACCATGGTATATCATCTTGAATTGACCTCGTTAGTTCGTCCATGACTAGGGCAAAGAGAAAGGGACTAAGTGCGAGAACCTTGATGCACTCCGATCGTAATAGGAAACTCTTCTCGTCCTCCCCACCGTAGTCCGCACACTCGTAGTTGCCCCCTCATACATATCCTTGATGATATCTATATATTTTTGTGGAACACCTTTCCCTCGCCAACGCCCACCAAAGTATTTCTCTTGGTACTCTATCATATGCCTTCTCCAAATCAATGAAAACCATATGTAGATCCTTCTTCCTATCACGGTAATGTTCCATTGTTTGTCTTAAGAGGTGGATGGCCTCTATAGTCGATCTTCCAGGCATAAATCCAAATTGGTTCTCCGATATCTTCACATGTTTCCTAAGTCTTTGCTCAATCACCCTTTCCCGAGTTTCATCGTATGACTCATTAGTTTGATTCCTCGGTAGTTGGTACAATCTTGTACATCGCCTTTGTTCTTATACAAAGGAATCAAAGTACTCTTCCTCCATTCTAATGGCATTTTGTTGTGTCTCCAAATCATGTTGAAGAATGTTGTCGCCCATTCGATTCCTCTCCCCCTAAACACCTCCAAACTTCGATAGGTATGCCATCTGGCCCCGTAGCTTTCTTCAATCCCATCTTTTTTAATGCTGCAACGACTTCTCCCTTTTGAATCCTCCTCATAAACTCTCGATTTAACATACTTAGCGGAATGTGTACATCCCCGATGTCTTGTGCTTTATCACCGTTGAACAAGGTATCAAAGTACGACCTCCACCTATCCTTTATCTCTTCATCCTCCACAAGCACTCTTTGGTCCACACCCTTGACACATTTTACCTTTCTTATGTCTCTTGTCTTCTTGTCCCTCATACGCGCAATTCTATAAATGTCTTTTTCACCTTCTGTCGTATCCAATCTTGCATAAAGCTCTTTGTTTACTACATTATACTACATTGGGTTATACTACATTAAATTCGGTTAGAGGGCCCTATGACCCTTATGGATTTTCCTAAGTAGGGGTGGACTTACGGTGATATGGATGCATAGAAGGGTGAATTTAATAGCTTCTAAGGAAGAACAAAAGATGAAAGCCAATAGAGGAGTCTCACTACTTAATACTTATTCAGTGCAACTGAAGCAACGAGCTGAAAGGAAAAGATTAGCTACTAAGGTTTAGTATGGAACTCCTTGCTTTTGATCACATACTTGCTAGCAAGCGCGTTGATGATTTTTTTGGTGCTACAACTATTATTTGAACAAAGAGATTTCGAGTAGCAAAAGGCAACACCGAAACTCATATGAAAGCTCTTGTGGGTATATATATCCTTTAATGGCAATACTAACATTTACATAACTGCTTGAAATATTGTAGTATTATCTTTCTTTTTTTTATTATCATATTAGTATGCTTAGATTTAATGTATGTTTAAGTTACATAAAGTGATGTAAGCATTTGTTTAATAGGATAAGGTTACAGGTTGTGCAGTACATTGATGACATAGGTGGTTGGCAAAGAATACGAGTGTCCCTCTATATACAATCCACAAGTATTGGTTTCTTCTAAGATGACATTAAAAGAAAAGCTATGGTAATAATAGTTGCTAGCTTTTGATATCCCCTTGATAGAGTCATAAATTGAAGTAGTGGTATAGAGTTTTTCTATGATATAATATGTGAGGGTATCCCAGGTGGGATGCTCATGGTAATCAATCTTCTTTACCAGGTCTTTTTCTTGGTAAGCTTTTAAGGTGGAAATGGTGGAAATGAGAGAAACGTAGGAAAAGACTTGTTACGAATCTGGAAATAAGGTTTTTTTTTTTTTTTTTTTAATGAAATCTGATTGTAATACACAATTCTTTCATTGATGTTATGTTTTTTTCCGGTAACTTATGTTCAGTGAGCTATTGAAGCTTGACAAATTTTACAAATCGTGAGGTTTTCTTTTTGTTGATATGTTCATCAATTCTAGCGTACAGCCCACCTTTTGGCGTCTGCTGGAATGGATAATTATGTCTACATATGGAATGTATGGAGTGAGCAACATAAAAAGGCACGTGTTTTTAGTTATCATAATGCGGCTGTGAAAGATGTGAGGTGGTCACCTCAGGGACAATCTATACTTTCATGTGGTTATGATTGCACGTCAAGGTTGGTTGACATTGAGAAGGGTTCAGAAGTTCAAAGTTTCACAGAGAACCAAGCCATTACGGCTATTAAGTTTCATCCACACAACTCCAATCTCTTCCTCTCTGGTGGGTCAAAGGGCCTCCTCAAATTGTGGGATATTCGCGTAGGAAAGGTGGTCCATGAGTATGTAAGACGCCTAGGGCCAATACTTGATGTTGAATTCATGAATGACGGCAAGCAATTTATCTCTTCAAGTGATGTATCTCAAAGCAATCTTAGTGAAAATTCTCTCATTGTCTGGGATGTTTCTCGGGAGATGCCCCTCTCCAATCAGGTTGCACTTTATCTCCATGTTTGTTCTTGTTACTGGTTTTTGGAACGAACTGTCCCTGGCTCCCTACTCTTGACAAATGCTTTGTCTCATTGTCTTTTCTTTTCTAGCAATCACAATTTTTTTTGATTTCTTGGGGGATGGGGGTGAGGGGAGTGTCTTTTCTTATATATACAAAAATCATGCAGTTTCTCTAACAGGTTCCATATGACATTGGTGTTGTTAACTGCAATGCAAATTACCTAGATTTTCGGATTGGGCATCTAATTGGCCTTCGGTGACCGTACACATCTCAAATCATTTCAAAATTTTGGATAGACAATGGTCAATGTAGTTTTAGAAGGCTGCACTCTTGCATTTTGTTGAAGAAACTCCTATTGTAACCTTAGTTTTAAAAAGCGCGCCCAAGGCGCGCCTAGGCGCAAGGCGAGCCAAGGCGTTAAGAAAAACGCATCCTACAGCTCAGGCGAGGCGCAAAACGAAAGGCGCTCAGAGGCGCAGAAAAGCGCGCGCCTTTGAGGAGGCGCAAGGCGCATCAGGCGCACGCCTTTCGTCCCGAGGCGCGCGTGTGAGACACGCGCTTATTTTTTAAGCGTTTTTCAATTTTAAAGCTTCCTCGACATACCTTGGCCTAAACCCTAGAACTCGAAACTTCTCTTGCCTCTAGTCGCTGCTTGCTTTTCCTCCTCGCCGGTGGTTTGATGTCATCGCAGGTTGTTCGCCGGTCTTGCTTGCTCTTCCTCCTCGCCGGTAAGCTTCTCTGTTCTTTTTCTTCTGGGTTACTTTCTTCTTCCTATTTCTGTTTTTTTTTCTTTCTTCTTTCTTTTCTACTCTGGTCGGCGGTGGATCTCTGGTCGGCGGTGGTTCTGGTCGGCGGTGGTTCGCTGGTCGGCGGTGGATCTGATCGGCGATGGTTCTGATCGGCGGTGGTTCGCCTTCTTGCTCCTCCTCGCCGGTGGTTTTTCTTTTCTTCTCCTTCTTGCTCTGCCTCTGGTTCGCTGCTTGCATCTTCTTTTTGTTTTCTTTCTCTGTTATTTATTTCTTCTTTCTTTGTTATATATTTCTTATTTCTTTTTTTTATTTCTTTCTTGTTTATTTACCACGCAAGTTCTTTTTTTTTTTTTTTTTTAGGAAGTGAGTTTATTTTTTATTTCTTAGGCAAAGATGCAGTGAGTTTTATATTTAAAATTCATTTACATGCTTCTCTATTTAATTAGTTTTGAAATTTTTTTTGAATTACATTTGCTTTTCTTTCTACTTAGTACTTTACCTTGTTGCGGTATTCTAGCGTTGAATTATGCTTTCTTACATCCTTTTATGGGTCTTTAATATAATATCTATGTTGTTTCAAGTATTATAATGCTTCCATATATGATTTTTAAGTATTTTGGCACCAAAGGTGCGCCTCGCCTACGGGATGCGTGCGCCTTCGCCTTGCGCCTTGCGCCTCGGTGCGCTTTGCGCCTTGCGCCTAGGTGCGCCTTGCGCCTTTTAAAACTAAGATTGTAACTTGTTTTTTGTATTTCTTTTACAGGTTTATGTGGAGGCTTATACATGCCCTTGTGTTAGATGTCATCCTTTTGAACCCTGGTTTGTGGCTCAGTCAAATGGAAACTACATCGCTATCTTCTCCACTAAACATCCATTCAGACTCGACAAGTACAAGAGGTATGATTCCCATGGTGTCTTTGGTTTTCCCATCAAGTGTTGTTTCAACTTGGATGGAGAAATACTTGCCTCCGGCTCCTCGGACGGTGAAATCAATTTTTACAGTGTCAAATCATCAAACCTCATAAAGAAAATTAAAGCTTATGATCAGCCATGCATAGATGTTGCTTTTCATCCTGTCATCCCTAATGTTATCGCTTGCTGTAGTTGGAGTGGGGATATTTCAGTGATTGAATGATGGTATCGGATCTTCCAAATGAAGCCCAGTTTAGCTTACTAATCATCTTGCCCACTACTTTTACGAGGGGAAGTATATTTGTAGTTCAGCCTAATTGTCTAATTGATGAGTAATTACTAATTAGGTTGTGAACCTAGTCAACCATGCTCAAGCTATTCTTGTTTCATATGACAAATTAATTACTGTGGTGCTCTGCCTTGTTGCGCTAATGTCATTCGTATACATGTTCATATGTTAAAACAGACCTGAGAAGTGAAAATTCCATATTTTATCATTTTATGGCTGTTACAAGAGATCTGGTAAAGTTAAGTTCCCTAGGCGTCCAAGGAAAAAGTATTTCATTAAATATGTTCTTTTTACCTTTTTTTAGTGTTTTGATTTATGCAAGTTCTAATTATTAACAATAATATGTTTTTTAAAATAATATTGGTGTAGGGATTTATGACAAATCATGTCTCCATTATTATTATTATCAGTTTTAGTGGGTCTCCATTTCTTTTTGGAATCTATTTGAGAGAAAAAAATAAAAGATATAAAGAACAAATAGGAACAGAGAAATATATCCCCTCAAAAAAAAAAAAAAGAACAGAGAAATATAAATTTCAAAATGTTTTGCAACCAGATGGAGTCTTGGCAAAAAATAGATAACTTGGCAATGCACTCCAAGCCTAGCGAATTTTTGACCATAATAATAATATCTCTAAGAGAGATATTCAAAGAGGAATTGGGAAACGTAGGCCAATCATCCATAGACTGTAGAAACTTGTAAGAATCCCTCATATAGGTACAATGAAAAAAACATGAGACAGAGTTTATTTATATCACAGAGCGCACATTGCTGGGGGTAAAAAGGTGACTTTGTTCAAGCCGCTCCTTGGTTGGAAGACCATTATTAAAAACTTTCCAAAGGGGAAGAGCTAACCTTTGGATGAGCATTTAAGCTCCAAATCGATTTAAAATCCACTTTGTCTATCATGGACGTCCCTTGCACCAAATGGGCTCCCGATTTAACAGGCGAGAGACTCAAAACCCTCTTATCAGGAGTCGGATATATGGGAATATAGATAGCTTTAATACTATTCACAATACCTTCCGGAAGAAAGGATCTCAAAAAATGAATATTCCAACTGAGCCATTTATAATCACATCCTGAACTTTAATGCTAGTGATGTTAGGAGGGGAACGATTTTACTAATAGGATAAGGGAACACCCAGTTATCCTCCCAAAACTCAATAAGAGCTCCATCTCCAACTATCCATCTAAGGCCTCTCGCAAAATCTGGGCGTAAAGATATATAAGCTTTTTCAATTGCCATGAGGCCGAGGGAGCAACCTTTATTATCTTCATAATGTCTTGATTCTTAACGTACTTTTTATTGACAACCCGAACCCACAAATTATTAGGGCACGAAATAATTTTCCATAATAATTTCATCTGAAGAGCTTTATTATTAACATTAGCTTTCCGGAATATCCCATACCACCCCTATATTTAGAAAGATAAATTTTGTCCCATCCAATTAAATTTGGACTTTACAATCTTGGTTTGTATTCCAGAAGAAATTATTATAAGTTTTATCAAGCAAATTTAATGTTGACTTAGGAAGCAGAAAACTCACTAGTGGAAAAAACATCATCGGATTTGGTCAAAAGGGGTTACTGATCCGGATCAGTTGGGCTCGGATCAGTTGACAAAACCATCAACTGATCCGGTTTTCACCAAAAATCGGACCAGTTAACAGTTAACTCGTCTGGTTTTTAGGTGAAAACAGGATTAGTTGACTGGTCAACTGATCCGGTTTTCACTTAAAATCGAATCAGCTGAGATTGGATGTACAAATATAAAAAAACATGCGTCCGGGCCTCCAGTAGCCCAGCCAACGAAATTCACCAGAGTCCAAAAATATCGAAGACAAAACATTCAACAAATCAAATAACAAAATGTCAAGAGGATAAATTACTAATTCGCAAATTCGAAGACAAAATATGCATAAATTCTCAACTAAATTACAACAAACGAAGATCAAAACGAAAATTAACAAAGCCTAGATCTAAACGAAAATCAAAACGAAAAACGAAATCATACATCTTAATTCTGAACTTACAATGAACCCTAGATCTAAAATACCAAGAAATTCGTAATTAAATTAAATAAAAGTTCCCTGACCCCAAGCTCGACAAATTGAAGAGAGAGAAGGTAATCAAGAAATTTCCTGATCTAAAATACAAAGAAAGTAATAATTAAATTAAACCGAACCCTAGATCTAAAATACCAAGGAGTTGAGGAGAAAGAAGGAACTGAAGCGGCGGATTTGGTTTTCATTTATGTTGGCTGGTGTTCGTTGATGGCGAGCGATGGCGAGGTTGGCGTTATGTGTGGTTGGTCGTGGCGTGGTTGCCCGTGGCTTGATTGTACGTGGATGGCCGTAGTGTGCATAAGATTTTCATTTGGCATGATAAATAATTGGAAAATTCTCGATGTTACCCCTTAGTTTTTGCATTTTCATTAGTAACCTTGTATTTTTTAAGTTATCACAAATTACCCTTAGTTTTTGCTAAAGGTGATCATGGGTCGGGCGGGCCGGGCATTGGCCAATAAAAGTGGCCCATTTCGGGCTAAAGCCTCGGGTCGGGCAAAAAATTAGCCTATTTTTTCCATATTTATGTCACCGTGGCCCGTATTTTTTTACCCAAAAAATCGATATGGCCCGGCCAGTGGGCCGAAAATTCGTGCCCAAAACCCACCCATTTTCGAGAAGGGACGAGCCCGCGTGTCGGACCCATGTTGATCACCTCTAGTTTTTGCATTTTCTCATCGGTAGCCTAGTGCTTTCTAAATATCACAAATTAATCTTAGTTTTTGTATTTTCTCATTTTGCTTAATTATTAGTCATGACTCTAATGAATTACACTATGGTGTTTAAGAATACCATGTTTTTCTAAGTTAAATGTAGCATTAATTTCCGTGATTAGCTTAAGAATTCTTTAGCTAATCATGAATTTCCATGAAAATGACTTAATTCTTTATCTAATCATGGTTATTCAAGCCACTTTTAACTTAGAAAAACATGGTATTTCTAAACATCATAGTGTAATTGTTAGTTTCATGTTGAATGATTATGCAAAATGAGAAAATGCAATAATTAAGGGTTATTTATGATAATTAAAAAAATATAGGGTTACCAATGAAAATGATAAAAACTAAGGGGGTATCATTAAAAATTTGGGATATTTCCTCAGGTACCCCTGAGGTTTGGCGTAATTCCCAAGATACCCCCCACATTTGGGGAATTCCTCAGATACCCCTGAGGTTTGTGTTTGGGCTCAAGATACCCTTACTATGGACGGAACCCTAACGCCGTTAGGTTTTCCGTCCATAGTATCCCCAATTTTCTCTCTCCTCCCATTCCCCCACCCACTGCCAACCCCCCCTTCCCCAGCCACCCACTCCGGTGTCGGCGACCCTACCCCCTCCCTTCCCCATTCCCGATTCCTCACCCCCGGCGTTGGCGCCTGAATGACGAAGCAGGCGACACGGTAGCACCCTAGGGTGGTTTCGGGGGTGGGTTTAAGGCTTTGGGGAAGCGTATGCGGGTGGGGAAGGGGAGGGGGTCGACTCATGATGGGGGATAGGGAAGGGGGGCCATTTTCGATAGGGGAAAGGGGGAGGGGGTGGTGTCGGGGTGGGGTGGGATGGGGGAATTGAGAATGGGGAAAGGGAGGGCTAGGGTGGGGTGTCGAGGGGTGGGGAAAGGGAGAGGGTGGGGTCGCCGGCGCCGACACCAACGGGGGGGTCTTCTTTGTTACGGCCGGTGAAGGGAGGGGGTAGGGTCGCCGGCACCGAAGTGGGGTGGTGGTCGCCAGCCGTCGGCCGGTGGCTGGGGGAGGGGGTTGGCAGTGGGTGGGGGAATGGGAGGAGAGAGAAAATTGGGGATACTATGGACGGAAAACCTAACGGCGTTAGGGTTCCGTCCATAGTAAGTATCTTGAGCCCAAACACAAACCTCGGGCGTATCGAGGAATTTCCCAAATGTGGGGGGTATCTTTGGAATTACGCGCAAACGAGAGTGCACGAGGAAATATCCCTAAAAATTTCCTAACTAATTTATCGAATTATAGAACTAAATGAGTCATCTCTTCTATAACCTTACTCGTGTGTGGTATGTGTATGTTGATTATATAACCAAATAGTTCTTAGACCCTTGGTGACTGACTTCGATATTTTTTATCATTTACTTGCGTCAATTTTTTGTGGGCTATTGCATGTGAATTTGAATAGTTAGTTTTGGTTGTTAATGAGTCTACAATCTACATTGCTGCCCAAATAGGGGAGGTATAGAGTAGGAAGTTTGATTTTTTTTTTCCTCTTTTCCCCACTTGGATAATGCAATTTTCTTCATTTCGCTTTGTAAAGGTGTCAAGTTCCGAGTTGGTTTGATAATCGCTATTAACGTATCGATTTTTTTTTTTTTGGGTCCCCTTTCGGGAACCCGTGGTAAGATGAATTTCCTTTGGGTACGCCCCTCGCACGGGCCACTCACCTGAGGCCGAACAAGCCCCAAACCTCCACTCCCCCAATAATATTGAAATTTTTGCTTCCAACAAGATTTGAACCTTGGTCTCCCATGTGGGAGATAGGAAGCCATACCATTGGACCCAAGGGTCCTTGGTCTATTAACGTATCGAATTGAAGTGGTTGAAAGTTGTTAAATTTCAAATACGTACACATATCTCATATAATACACATATCTCATATAACACTTGTTCAGAACCAAGGTTGCTTGGTGGAGGTGGTGGGGAATTCACCTTGTGACTTTGAGGTCACAAGTTCGAGCCCCACTACCTACTTGTGCTTGGGGGTAGGGATTCCCTTAATCCCCCCTACTCTCAAGCGTTGACCGTGAATGGTGGTGGACCGACTGCGATAGGTCTTTGGTCCCAAGAGGGTCCTTCTTCTTACCAAGGGGTTCCCAATGGGGGCCCAAAAAAAAATATAACACTTGTTCAGAGTATGGTTAGGATCGCACCAAATTGCAACCTAACTAAATTTTTCCAGTTTGGGTAGTTTGTGATTTTAAAATTTTGGATTGGTTTGTGATTTCAAGCCAACCGTGGTTTGCGATTTAGGTTGGTGAATCTTTGTAAAACCAAACTGCACCATAAACCGCAAAACTATTTAGATGAACTATGTATTGAACTTTCAACTACTTTTTAGAATTTTTTCCATGAATAATGGCAAAGGGAGTATTAATTCCTCCTATGCGTTGAACTTGAAATTATTTTCATAGATACCGTCCACGTAGGACAGCACGCTAGAATTTTGGTTTTTTAATAAAACCGCTACTCGTGTTTGCTTTGCCGAAAATAAATTTCTCGCGTGCTGTCCTACGTGGACGGTATTCATGGAATTAATTTCAATTTCAGTGCATAGGAGGAATTAATACTCCCTTTGACATTATTCAAGGAAAAAATTCATACTTTTTAATACATATTTTAGTCATTTATGAGTTACTTTTTCAACAATTTGTAGCTAATTAACTATTTTCCAGCAACAACTTTACAATAACTTTCCAAAAACCTTACTGTTTAGTCTTCTTGGCTGGCAAGTAAACTACTTCCCTCAAGATGTTCTTCAATTGGAGACTTGTGCAACAATGGCTGAGTTTGCTCTGTCCGAACCTGAGCTTCGTTCCCGAACCTGCAAAAAGGGACCCACCATGGAGGTTTGGGTGGTGGTTCCCCCTCCGAAGCTTAAGTCATATATCAGGAGTTTGAAGGAAAAAGTAGAGATAGAGAGAGAAAGTGAGAGAGTATTTCCACGAGTAAGTTTACCTTTGTTTGCATTCAATTATCTTTCTCTTGATTTCTGGGGTATTTATAGTGGTTGTGATATGACTGGTGTCTTTTCATGGTACCCTAGAATAAAGACACCTAATTAGCTAGGCAATCAAATCACGATACTTGGCAGGCTATGGTTGGAGATAGATCATCAACCAATCACCAGCAGCCATTTTAGGGATTTGGGCTCTGACTAACCTTTGGGCCAGAAAGTGAGCCTTTTCCTCTCACCTGAGCAGAACCCAATGGTTAAACCATCTTTCTGTATTTCTTCTGGTGGGACACGTGTACGGTCCAGATGGAGCCATGTGTCTCAAATAGAGTCATTGATATTTTAGGCTACAACATTTGCTCCTAAAAGGGTTTTTACTGTTGGCCCATACTACGGTTAAGGCCCTTTTACCTGAGGAAGCTACCTCAAATTCAAAAAGAGGCAAAGACGCGCCATTTTTTGGGCCTTACCGTTCATATTCGACCGTTGTAATCATTCCCGGTCAACTTTTAACCGGCTCAGCAGGTTTTTCACCCTCCTATATATAGGGCTGGCAATGAGTTGAGACAGCTCACGAGCTACTCGAACTCGACTCGGTCAAAGCTCGACTCGAGTGAGCCCGACTCGAGCTCGAACTCAACTCGATATGTTAACGAGTCGAGTCGAGCAACTCAATACTCGACTCGAAAAGCTCGTGAGATACTCGAAAAAATTATATATATTCCATTAATGTTTAATATAGGATAAAATTAATAGCTATGGGAAAAAAATTGTAGTTTTGGACTCAAAGACCACACTAGAAAGTTAAAGTTTACATGTTTGATAAACTAGAAAAACACCTGAAAAAGAAAAAGAAAACCTTTCAAAAAAAACAAAATAAACCTTTAAAAAAAAGCAAAAACAATAAAAAAATATGGGAGATTTTTTCTCCTTGTGACTGAGTGAATACTGATGCAGCATGCAGTGAGCTGTGGCATATGACTCCTTGCTCAATGCAAATTAGAAATTAGAAAAAGAATATTATTTGTAATATATAATTGGAGGAGAAAATGTAGAAGCACGAATATGACTAAGAAAGAGGAAAAAGGAAAAAGGCAATTGTGAGCTGCATGTAGCGGTGTGGCCTGTGAAACGCAAACAACAAGTGAAATGGGAGTATCCCACATTGGTAGAATAGAGTAAGGGTGTATGCTAAATACTCTATAAAAGAAAGCTTTGATTGAGAGATCCCTTACAACGGCTTGTTTGGGCCATGCAATTAACAAGTTGGACACGGGCCTTTTGAACTATAATGTTTGGGCTTTTCGAGTTCGAGTTTGAACCGAGTTCGAGTTTGAACCAAGTTCGAGTTCGAGCTCGAGTTTGGGTTTCGAGTTCGAGTTCGAGCTTGAAAATTTCGAGCTCGCGAGTTTTCGAGTCGAGTCGAGTTTGGGAATGAGTTTTCAAGTTCGAGTCGAGTTTAGTCAAACTCGAGCTCGACTCGCATCATTGCCAGCCCTACTATATACATATGCTTTGTTTGTCTTCATTTAATCATTTCACACCTTGAGAGAAATTTTTTTAGAGAGAGAGAGTGATCGTCCAATCTCCGTTTTCTTCACGGAATCGTCAAGCGTTTAAGTCGGGTATCTTTTCTTTCTTCTTTTTTTTTCTTTATTCTTTTTTTTTTCTTAGAAAATCAATAAAATGGATTCCTCTTCTTCGTCAAACAATCCTGGCCGATCAAGAGTTAGCCTTGACCCTAGAACCGATAGTATTTCTTCTTCGGCGCATTCTAGAGTTGGGCCTATTCTGGCCAAATATGCATTTTTTTATGGTTTTGGCGGGCAAAGTCAGACGACCCAATCTTTACCTGTGCAGGGTAATCTGGTGCGCGTCAAACAAACTGCCCGTCTAAGACGAAGAATAATTCTCCCATCTTATACCTCTGAAATGGAAGAATCGACTGGACGAGTTCCAGATGAAACGAGAGAGACCCAAAGTGCTCAGCCTTTGGCCGGGCCTACTTCCCCTGATAACAATGCTGGGAGAATCTTGAAATAAACCCCGAGGCCAGTCCGTCGGGTAGGGACGTCGACATGGAAGAAGCCAGCGAAGGTAATATAGAGAGTGATTCTGGCTCAGCTGAAGAATCGGACGAGTCCTCTACCACTTCGTCGGAAATTAGAAGACGCTTAGGTCCTCTTTCTGACCCTGCCTTTATCTTAGTTAATCGTAAATGGCTAGAGAAAATAGGGCCTGATCCCAGCTACTTGTCCACCTATATGCCCATGCCGGGCTTCTCCTTCGTCATACCCAATAAAGAGGCAACGATTCTGAGTGCTCCCAGGAAGCACTTTGCCGTCTACAAGCAAGCCTTGGACGCAGGGTTGAGATTTCCCCTTCATGAGTTTGTAGAACAAGTGCTTAGGCATTATAGCATCGACCACAATCAATTGGCGCCTAATGCTTGGTACAACATTTTGACCTTCATAGCCGTCTGCGAGCTGCGCGGCTTGGCCCTTTCTCTCCCGGCTTTTACCCATATTCACTACGCATCCAAGGTTCCAGGGGCAGTGGACGGAACTTGGCTCAGCATATGCAACCGCCCCGGCTTCCTTACCGCTTGGGGCAAACCTTCGAAGAGGCACACTGGAAAGCCGACTTCATCTTTCTTAAAGCGGCCAACGACCACGTCACTGAGGGCTACCGTTTTTATAACCGGGCTGTTACGCATACTGGGCGAGGGAAGTCCTTTCTGGAGTTAGAGGACAAGTTTGACGAGGAGGTGATGGAATACTTTAAAATAAAAGAGTATTACAGACCAGATCACACATCCTTTAAAGGGCCAGCTAACTGGATTCCCTTTAAAGAGATGTTTTATGATGATAACTTCTTGGTCGCCGCCGGCTTGCGGTTGGCCGAGGATAGAGGTATATCTTCGGAACTCCCAAGTAAAATGCCCCGTCCAAAAAATGTGTGTTGGGCTAACCCATTGTTTCTTTTTTGTAGATACACCCAGAGCACTCCTCAAAAGATCTTGGACGGGAGACATCAGCATGTCCAAGTTCACTGATAACTTGTGGAAGGAGTATGCCATGTCCCGGCCAGAGAAGATGAGACTGAGTATGTTTGAGACTCTGTAAATATAATATGTATATGTATATATATATATATATATATATTTTTTTTTTTTTTGGACGAGGATGGTTCAAAGAAGGAAGGAAGGCGTCCATAACTGGACGACTTCCTTCAACAAAACTTCCTCGTCTTGAAAGATCTTGGACGAGGGTCAGTCGATGAAGGAAGGCGTCCATACTTGGACGACTTCTTTCTCCGAACTCTCCTCGTCTGCATTTTATAACGGCCTTGGATGGGGGCCTTGCTGGTCCGCCCAAGGTAGATTCTTGATCTTGGACGAGTGTAGCTCGAGGAAGGAAGGCGTCCATGCTTGGACGACTTCCTTTTTCGTACCATCCTCGTCTGAGTTTTGTAAGGGCCTTGGACGGGGACCTGGCTGGTCCTCCCAAGGTGATGGCTTTATTCTGGACGAGGGTTAGTCGAGGAAGGTAGGCATCCATGCTGGACGGCTTCCTTCTTTGAACCATCCTCGTCTGAATTTTGTAATTACCTTGGACGGGGGCTTAGCTGGTCCTCCCAAGGTGAAGGGTTTATCCTGGACGAGGGCTAGTCAAGGAGGGTAGGCGTCCATGCCTGGACGGCTTCCTTCTTTGAACCATCCTCGTCTGAAGTATGAAGGAAGCTTTGGACGATCAACCCTCGTCCAGGGCTCAATAATCTTTTGTAGCTATTCATTCTTTGGACGATCATTTTCCTGACTTGTTGATCTTTGCAGAAAAGTGCCCCAACTAACAAAGCCCCACCGGAGAAATCTTCTTCGTCTAAGAAGAGACCGGCAGTGGCTGGGGACCAGCAGCCGGCCAAAAAGCCTAAGGGCTTTGCAAAAAGAAAAACGGAGAAGACCACTCCGGCAAAGAGAAGAGGGGGAGGGGACTATCCGTCCTCCGAAGGACAAAGTCTTGAAGGAGGAGTCGTCCACCAATGCCTCGGCTGCAGAAGAGAAAAAGCTGGACTCGGTTCCGGTTGATTAGTCGGACACGATTGATAAGTCAGAGGTCCGACCGGACTCTGCTCTGGCGTTGGTGGTCCATGATCCAGAAACGGCTACTGAAGACAAACCAGCCTTTAGTGGCACGGTTGCCAAGCTGGTCTCACAGATGCCGCTATCTATTAGGGCGGCGTCTCTGTCTTCGGGTGATTCATATTATCCTAACATATGTAGGACGCTGCGGGTTGGTGGACGTTCAATGAGTCTGTCCAACAGACAAGCAGTGATCATTCCTATCATGAGAACTAACTCCCCCCCTCTTTTAGACAAGGGCAAAGGCCCTGCTTCTGCCTCGGCTGCTCCTACAGTGGACTCAGACGAGGAGGCTTCTGCCGCCTTTGCCAAGATGCCGAAGGCTGAACGTGAACGGCTTAAGCAGGAGCTGTTCAAGTGCTACCCTGAATCCTACATAAAGGGCCTAAGGGGAGCATCAGCTGGGCATGTAGGTTACATGTCACAACTGGCTGCCGAGGTAAAGTTTGTTGCCGCTATTGTTTTTTGTACTTTTACATTTTTCCTTTTTTTTTTTACCACTCGTCTAATGACTTGCTTGATCTCCGTTGTTCCAGCTCCTGGCTCGCAGCATTTTAACTGAGGAATGGGTGAGGGAGCTTAGGAAGGAGAATAAGCAGCTCGTCCATCAGGCTACAACGGCCGGCGACAAGGCCATTCATGACATTGAGATGGCGGAGACTCTTCACCGTCAATCAAGGGAGGCTTGGGAAAAACGGTCGGCCACACTGGAGGCTAACAACCAACAGTATCTCGTCACCATCAATCAGCTGTACAAGGATCAGGATAAATTGAGACTGGCCTTGGACACCGTCTCAACTGAGTTGACAGGCGAGAGAGATCGCCCTTTTGCCATTGTTCAACATAGAAGGGAGAATATCCTTCTAAGGGCTCGAAATGCTCGGCTGAAGAAGGAAGCGGCCCAGGTCTTTGAGGACGCCATGGAAGGCCTTAATCAGGTCATTGAGACGTCCAAAGACTGGGCCATCAAGGCCTTTGAAATGCTGGCAGAGCCTCATGAAGTCCCCAGCTTTGCCCGGCGTCTGGAATTTCAGGAGAGCGTCCACCGTGCAATGGTGACTGCTCAAGAGCCTCCTGAATTCCTTGACTTAGATGAAGAGGTTGCTGACGAGGAAGAGTCTCCTGAGGACGACCAAGGAACAGGTGCTGAATGAAGTGCCTAGCTTTAGGTTTATTCTTCTAAGTTTCTTGGCTTGTTTGCCGTTGTAGCTTAGTCTCTTTTTGCTTTAAACTAAGTTGTAATCCTTTATGACAAGTATATAATGAAATGACTTTTTGCCAATGCTTATCCTTGCTTTTATTGCACTTGAATTTTTATCAAGTATAAGCTGGGACTCGTCTTGTTTTTCTCGGACATCTTTGCAACTAAACTTAGTAATAGATGCATCCTGCCTTTGTCTTTGGACTATCTTCAAACATTCCGGACGGCCTTCGAGCTAAATTAATTAAAGAGTACCGTCCTTGTCTTTGGATGATTTCATCTTGAAGATGCTAAGTATAAATGAGACTCGTCCTGATCTTTGGACGGTCTTCAAGCTTAGTCAAGGAAATGATGAGTTTCGTCCTTGTATTTGGACGATCTTCGAACTTTTCCTTAATGAAGCTAAGTATAAATGAGGCTCGTCCTGATCTTTGGACGGTCTTCAAGCTTAGTTAAGGGGGAGTTTCGTCCTTGTCTTTGGACGGTTTTCATCTTCCCTCGAAGAAAAGTATAAATGAGACTCGTCCTGATTTTTGGACGGTCTTCAAGCTAAGTCAAGGGAATGATGGGTTTCGTCCTTGTCTTTGGACGGTTTTCATCTTCCCTCAAAGAAAAGTATAAATGAGACTCGTCCTGATTTTTGGACGGTCTTCAAGCCTAGTCAAGGGAATGGTGGGTTTCGTCCTTGTCTTTGGATGGTTTTCATCTTCCCTTAAAGAAGCTAAGTATAAATGTGGCTCGTCCTTAGCACTAGGGTCGTCCTAAATATTTGAAGGTTTAGCTGTTTCCCCCCCTTATTGGGCATAACTCATCCTTGTATCCTGGACGTGTTTTGCACCAAGAAGGAGAGCGGCCAACAGTGGCCGAGCCACAACAAACTCCTTTATTTAGGACAACCTAGATACCTGTTTGCAATGTGCGTATTGCTTGTTGATGGACGAACCTTGTTATGGCCGGCTTCCTGGAGGGAGCAACGCTCGTCTTGGAGTAGTGAACCTTACTAGGGCCTTTACTACTTGGCTGACCTTGCATTTGAAAGTAAGATTCCTTTACTAAGACTTGCTTATTTCTGGTCAGCTTCCTATTAGGGACCATGACGTTTCCCTTACTAGAGATTATCGTCAATTGGTTAACCATATGTGTGATGTACCTTTTAGGTTTATTACACTTTGGCCGGTCTCTTTGAGGAAGTAATATTCGTCAGAGAAATGGGTATTCCCCGTTTTGAAGTTCATTGTCTATCTTTTACTTTGGTCGTTTTATGGGTCTTTGTAATTTTGTCTAAGTTAACGTCACTTTTAGACCACTAGACTAACTGGTGGTAAAAATGCCCCAAAGTGAACAACTTAGTAAAAGTTAAAGGAACAATATAAGGAGGAAGTAGAAATTGTATTATGTGAATTTTGCTTGACTAAGTGTCAAGATACATGTATACAATTCTTTTTTCTCTTGTTTGTGTTGTGTCACTTGTTTGAGATTACAAGCTACTTGTAGAATTCTTGGCGATTGACTGAGTCAGACGTGGTACTTCTTCAAAGTATCCGAGTTCCAAGTCTTCTTTGTATTGGTCGTCCATCCATGTCTTGGAGACGAAATGTTCCGCTTCGCACTTCCTGGACGATCAGGTAGGGTCCTTTCCAATTTGGTGTCAGCTTTCCCAGCTCCGTAGCTCGTCCCACAGCCTCTATTTTCCTTAGAACCAAATCCCCTACCTTGAGTGGTCGTCTAGCGACTCTCTTATTAAAGTCTCGAGCCATTCGCAGCTTGTACAATTGCATTCTTAGCGAGCATTGCCCACGACCTCGGTACTTGGTCCAAGGCCGTGCGTAATGTAGCCCAATTGGCTTCTTCTGTGTACATCATGACTCTTAGGGTGGGTTCTTCAATCTCAATGGGCAAAACGGCTTCCGTACCGTAGACTAACATGAAGGGTGTCTCTCCTGTAGAGTTTTTAGTCGTGGTTCTGATGGACCATAACACCCAGTTGTAGTTCTTCAACCCATAGTCCCTTGGCATTATCCGACTTTCTTTTGATTCCATTTGATAGGATCTTGTTGAATGACTCTACTTGCCCATTGGCTTGTGGGTGGGCAAGCTGCGATAAAGTGGGCTTTGATTTCCCTCTCGCCGACCAATCTTTCGGCTTAGGCGTTTCAAACTGTGGACCATTATCAAAGACGATGGACTGCGGCATACCAAATCGAGTTATAATGTTCTTCCAAATAAAACCCTTGACATCATTCGTTGTTATACCCCGCATGGCTTCAGCCTCTATCCATTTAGTGAAGTAGTCCACAGCTACGATTACAAACTTCTTTTGCCCAGCGGCCACAGGGAAAGGTCCCAGAATATCCATGTCCCATTTGGCAAAAGGGAGTGGGAACAAGATAGGAGTTAAGTAGTTGGACGGCTTCTGATGCAAGTTTCCATGTTTCTGACAGCTGTCGCACTTCTTTGCATAGGTGAGAGCATCTTCCTTTAAGGTAGGCCAGTAATACCCAGTCCTTAAAGCCTTTTCCCCCAATGCTTTTCCCCCAATGTGGGATGCACAGGCTCCTTCGTGGAGTTCTTTCAACACTTCTAGTCCATCTTCTCTGGTGATACACATGAGGAGAGGACGATTGAATGACTTCTTGTAAAGGGTTTCATCCCACAATTCAAACCATTTGTCTCGGGCTTTTACGTACTTAGCCTCTACAGGATCTGAAGGCAACTGTCCTGTCTTCTTGAATTCTATTATAGGATCCATCCAAACTGCCCCTCGGCTAAGAAACATGACTTGCTCTTGGTCAATACTCTTTTTTGGTTTAACCTCCCAAAACACTGTTCTTGGTGCATCACCGTCAGCTGAGGTGGCCAATTTTGAGAGAGCATCTGCTTGATGATTTTCTGACCTTGGTACTTGGTTGAGAACAAATCGTTTTAATGGCTCAATCTCATCTTTGATCAGACGCATATATTTGCTCATTGACACCTCTTTACATTCAAAATCTCCATTGACTTGACTGACGACTAAGAGAGAGTCTGATTTAGCCTCAATCTCTAAAGCCCCAGCCGCCTTACACAACTTGATCCCATCCAGAAGTGCTTCATATTCTGCTTTGTTATTAGACGCTTGGAATTGGAACCTTAGCGCATATTCAAATTTATCTCCCTCCGGAGATTGACAAATGATTCTGCCCCACAACCGTTGGAGTGGGACGATCCATCAACCATGAGCGTCCAATGCTTCCTTCCTTCTATTTGGTTCGGGTATTGGTTCTATGGTTGGCCGAGTGAGCTCAACTATAAAATCTGCCAAAGCTTGCCCCTTAATAGCTTTCCTTGGTTCAAAGGCTATGTCAAACATATTAAGTTCAACAGCCCACTTCAGCATTCGTCCAGCGGCTTTCATCTTTTGCAAGACTTGCTTCAGAGGTTGGTCAGTATAAACTAATATGATGTGAGCCAAAAAGTAAGGCCTCAACTTCCTGCTGGCCATGACCAGTGCCAATCCAAACTTCTCGACTAGCGTGTATCTACATTCCGCGTCCTTGAGCACATGACTCACAAAATATATTGGGATTTACACTGAGTCTCTCTCTGCCAGCAAAACAGCACTCACGACCTGGGGGGACACGGTCAAGTATACGAACAGTTTTTCCCCCTCGGCAGGACTGACCAACCTTGGTAGCTGACGAAGGTGATCTTTGACTTGCTGCAGTGCTTGTTCAGCTTCTGTTGTTCATTCAAACTTGGCTTTCTTCTTGATGGTAGCAAAAAAATGATGACACTTGTCTCCTGACTTAAACAAGAAACGTCCAAGGGCAGCTAAGGAACCCGTCAGGTGCTGAACTTCCTTTATCTTGGACGGAGACCTCATGTCTAGAATAGCTTGGATTTTCTCAGGATTGGCTTCTATGCCCATCTGATCCACTAAGAAGCCTTAGAACTTCCCTGCCAAAACACCAAAGACACATTTTTTGTGGTTTAATTTCAGCTTGTACTTCCTGAGAGTTTCAAAGGTTTCTCTCAAATCACCCAACATGGTCGCCCTCTTGGCGACTTTTTGACAATCATGTCATCTATATATGCTTCCATGTTCCTCCCCAATTATGGTGGAAGACCGTATTGATCGGTCTTTGGAAGGTGGCTAGAGCATTTCTGAGGCCAAAAGGCATCCTCAGCCAGCCATACAGTCCCTTCTCTGTGATGAAGGACGTCTTGTCTTGGTCCTCCGGCCACATGGGTATTTGGTGAAACCCTGAATAAGCGTCCATAAAGCATAACAAAGCATGGTCGATAGTAGAATCTACCGGCCGATCTAACTTAGGCAAAGGGAAGCTGTCCTTAGGACAGGCCTTGTTGAGATCAGTGTAGTCTACGCACATTCTCCATGTGCCGTTGGACTTTGGTACCATGACCACATTAGCAATCCAGTCTGGGTAGTATGTCTCTCTGATAAAGCGTGATTCCAACAACTTCTGAACTTCTTGGTCGACCGCCTGGTTCCTGGCCGGTCCCAAGTGCCTTTTCTTCTAACGAACAGGCTTTAAGCTGGGGTCAACATTTAGTCGGTGGACGGCTACCTCTATATCAATTCCAGGCATTTCTTCAACACAATAAGCAAACATGTCTTGAAATTCTTTGAGCAGGTCAATCAAAATTCCCCTCAAGCCAGGGGAGAGTGAAGATCCAATCTTTAAGGTTCTTTCTGGACGAGTTTCATCCAAACAAACATCTTCTGGGGCCTCTACCGACTCTGGACGTTCTATTGCCACGCCCATAATGGCCATCACTTCTCCAGACGAGGGTGGCTCTTCCTTGACGGGCTCGTACTTTCTTTTCTTGCTAGGAAGAATTCCAGACGTTTTCCTTGAGGGAGCAACCTGCGTCTGAGGACTTTCAATTGTCATTCTCAGAGAGGCCACTTGGTCCTTCACCATTTCGGACGACTTCCCTCCGCCAGCAATCTTCGTCTGGTCTTGTTTGTCTGCCTTCCATGAAGACGGTTTCAGAGTAGTTAGGTAGCATTCCCTAGCCACCTGCTGGTCTCCATACAAGGAGCCGATTTGACCACTATCACATTCAAACTTCATAAGCATTTAGTGAGTTACTATCACAGCTTTAACATGATTAAGAGTTGGTCGTCCAAGAATGACGTTGTAAGCTGTCAAATCTCGGACAACCAAGAACTTGATGAACAAAGTTCGCGAGGCGTCCTTCTCCCCAACTCGGACGGGCAGCGTGACTGTCCCCAAAGGATGAATGATTCCTCCCCCAAACCCAATGATTTGGTGATGGACAGTAACCAAGTTCTTTTCATCAAACCTTAATCGAGATAGACAGTCGACACTAATGATGTCAGTGGAGCTTCCCGTATCAATTAGAAACCTCTTTACTCTCAGGTTGTCTATCTTCATCTCCACAACCAAGGGATCATCATGGGGGGTTCTCAGCTTCCCCCGATCTTGCTCGCTGACGACTACCTTGGGGAAGGGCTCAACCTTTGTCTGATCTGTCAACAAAACTTGGTCGAGCACCCTAAGATAGTTCTTATGCCTCCTGTTGGTTGGTCCTCCCGCAACAAATCCTCCTGATATAACAAGGACAACATCCTCGTCAGTGCTTTCACTTTCCTTCTTCTTGCTCTGATGGTCATCTCTCTTCTGAAACTTCTTTCCACCTTGGGGCAAGTATGGGTTCATCTTTCCTTTTTGAGCTAGATCCTCCAATGCCTTCTTAAAATGTTTACATTCATTGGTCTCATGACCACAGTCTTTGTGAAAATGGCAGTACTTACTCTTGTCCCTATTCTGGTAAGGGGTCTTCATTTCAGCCGGGGCCTTTAGCTCATATTGGTCCTTTATCTCCATAAGGATGGAGTATTGGTCCTTGCTGAATTCTATGGGATTGACTGAAATTTCATATTCTTTCCTCTTGCTTCTCCTGGACGAAGTAGTGGTGGAGGTTATAGCCCAAGTCTCAGCCTTTTTAGGGTTGCTCTTCTTTGGTTGAGCTACCTCTTTAGGCTTCTTGGACTCAGGGTGCTTTGCCTCAGCACATACTTCAGTGGCGTGTATAAACGCTTCCGCTTCTTTTAAGGCTTCGACAAGAGTGGTGATTTTCTTCTTCACAAGATCAAACTTAAAACTTCCTGGCCTCAATCCCATGATGAAGGCGTCAAAGGCCACACCAGCATTGAGGTCTTGAATTTGAAGAGCTTCTAGATTGAATCTCTTAACAAAACTTCTGAGGGCTTCTTTTGGTCCTTGGATGACCTTGCCCAAGTGCATGCTTGTTTTTTGCTCTTGGCAACAAAATGACTAGTAAATAAGAGACTGAGTTCGGTGAAATTGTTTGGCGAATTGGTGGGAAGATTGTTGAACCACTTCTGAGCTACTCCCTTCATAGTGGCCGGGAAGTTTTTACACCAGGTAGCATCATCTACTCCTTGGACATGCATCTGATGCTTGTAAGCGGATAGGTGATCGTCTGGATCGGTTGTTCCATCAAAAGGCTCTATGGTAGGGAGTTTTACCTTTGGGAAGGGGGGCGCCTCCATGATCCTGGTCGAGAATGGAGTAGGCCAGTTGATCCGGAGAGCTCCCATCTGTCCCTCAATGGGTATGAACTCCTTACGGTATTCTTTCAACACAGGGTTAGATGAAGTGTTTGCTGGGGCTGGGCACCTATAAACCATTGGCTGAACCACCGTCTTCTCTTGTCTTGGATGAACAAGAGAAGGGCCCAAACTTCTTCCTTCCGTTCTGGATGGTACCCTCAAAGGAGGGTCTCTCAAGTACGGTGTAGACCCAGTGGCTGACCGTTGTAATGCATCAGCTTTCTTTGCCTCTAGGTATTCCCTGGCATCTGTTTCCATTCTGTGCCCATTTGGACGGACATTATCCTGGGTCCTAACCACCAGGTTTCAGTCCATCTTCCTTCGCTGCTCACTAACTTCTGGCTGCTTTTCTCTGGCTGTTCTCCTAGAGGGTTCCTGACGAACAGGTCAACTTGGACTTGGACGGTTCTCCTGGGAACGCCCCCTAAGAGAAATTGGATTGTTAGCTGATGGCTCCGGATTAAGATGAAAAAACAGCATGTTGTTCTTGATCTGTTCCTGGACGACTGCTAACATGAAAAATCATTCAAGACGTTCTCAAGATGGGCGTAGCGATCCTTTGGACGTTCTAGATTCTCCTGAATAACAGGTTGTTGGCTTTGTCCAGGGACATTGATGATGGACGGAAGTCTATCCCTTCCTCGAGGCGGTCTCTCATGATCTACTGTATCTTCGACATTGATCTGAAAACTTCGATTTCTAGCCACGTTGGACGATTGACAGTCAGTCATCATTGCGTCTCCCCACATACGGCGCCAAATGTTTAGTCTTCTTGGCTGGCAAGCAAACTATTTCCCTCAAGAAGTTCTTCAATTGGAGACTTGTGCAACAATGGCTGATTTTGCTCTGTCCGAACCTGAGCTTCGTTCCCGAACCTGCAAAAAGGGACCCACTCTGGAGGTTTGGGTGGTGGTTCCCCCTTCGAAGCTTAAGTCAGATATCAGGAGTTTGAAGGAAAAAGTAGAGATAGAGAGAGAAAGTGAGGGAGTATTTTCCACGAGTAAGTTTACCTTGTTTGCATTTAATTACATTTCTCCCGATTTACGGGGTATTTATAGTGGTTGTGATATGACTGGTGTCTTTTCATGGTACCCTTGAATAAAGGCACCTGATTGGCTAGGCAATCAAATCACGACACTTGGCAGACTATGGTTGGAGATAGATCATCAACCAATCACCAGCAGCCATTTTAGGGATTTGGGCTCTGACTAACCTTTGGGCCAGAAAGTGAGCCTTTTTCTCTCACCTGAGCAGAACCCAATGGTTAAACCATCTTTCTGTATTTCTTCTGGTGGGACACGTGTACGGTCCAGATGGAGCCATGTGTCTCAAATAGAGCCATTGATATTTTAGGCTACAACACTTACCATATTCCACAAATTAAAAAAAACAAATATTTCAATTCTTTGATTAAAAAGCTCATATTGCGAATGAAAAAATGGTTAAACCACAAAGCACCAAATTTTTTCACGTGATGCGGTTTGGATTGATTTGGGCAAAAGTGCGATGCAGTGTGGTTTGGTTTGGAAAAATGTCAAACCTTATTTTGCTTGGTTTGGTTTGTGTTATATCCCAAATTGCACGAACCCAACCTGTGAATAGTCCGAAGATTAACAACATATATGTAAAATCGATTGGAATGTACTAGTACTATCTCCATTTTATTTGGTTTGAAAGTTTTAACTTATGCACGAATCATATACTAGCTTTCAAAGGAGATTTTTGACCAACATATAAAACAAATTTTTAGTATGTACTCCTTCCGTCCCTAAATAGAGTGCCATTTTTGGATTTATGTTTGTCCAAATAGGTTTTCCATTTCCTTATTTGGTATGGGTCCACCAAATAAAATATTATTTTCTTTCAAATTTTATAATATCATTCACTTTCCCATATGCCCACATTTCTCTACTTAATAAACAATTCATAAAAAGTGTACTCAACTTCTATATTTAATTATGATTTAATACAACTAAGGTCCTACACATGATTTGTTCTTAATACTTGTGTCCAAAAGAAATGGGCACTCTATTTAGGGACGGAGAGAGTAGAATATAATAATTCATCTATAGTATATCTATAATCTGACAATTTTGTAATATTCACTAATAGAAAACAGATTAAAGTTATATTTGGCATGTGTGAAACTAAAAAATTGACAACTAATATAAAATGGAGGAAGAGTGTGTCATTGAAAATGTAGTCTTAATTTATAATTGTTACGTACATAAAGAGCAGAATACACTAAAAATCCATAACCCGTTTGTGGTAATATTTCTTTTTGTACTCTTTTTTTTTTGAAGTTCTTGTTTGGATGATCGCAAGTGACATTTAGAATAATTACCACATAATATTGTCATATAGAAAATTTCACTTTCTACAAAATGATTGAACCTACTTATTTAAGGATGTTAAGTGGAACTCTGTAATTTGTTCTCATAATTAACTAATTGTATACGTACAGTTTATTCCCAGAGAGAAATGTAGCCAACAATATAAAACAAAACAAACTAGATAAGAAATCTAAGTAATGAACTTGATCAAAAGAGGGATAATTCTTTTAGAGTTAGTCTTGCGTGGACCTGGTCCACAATAATATTATTGTGGACCAAAGCCACTTATTTAACATAGTGATCCTTTTTTTTCCATATAGTAACCTTTTTAAAATCTTAAGTTATATTATACTGTTAATATTTACCATAGTGATTGTTTTTGTTAATATAGTCACTCTTTCTCACATTAGTTTATCATGATGAAATTTTCACTTTGTGACATAGTAACCTTTTTTTTCACATAGTCAAACTTCACAATCTATATCTACTCATCTTTTATATTATTTTTTTTATATAGTGACTTTTTTTTTCATAAATCATACTTCCTCTTTTTTTTTTAGTTACAACATTTGTCTTTTCACATTTACCGATACACTTATTTGAACGTTAATATCTCATATTGGGTGTAAGTAAAAATTATAAAAATTTGATATTTGGAATCATCGCATTGAGACGAATCTAACAAGACCCCACTTAACTATGTTTTCTCTTATATAATGGTGCGAGATTACTTAACAAAGTTCGTTGATTAATAGTGCCAAAAAGCAAATGTTGCAATTAAAAAAAAACAGAGGTAGTATGAATTAGCATTAGGTCCACACTAATTTAGTGTAGACCAAGTCTATATAAGTTTTTTACATTCTTTTATGGACCATAAGAAGTTTTTTTTTCCACAAAATATCCTAACTTTTAAAAAGAACTAGTATATCACCATATGCATTCGGCCTCCAGGCGAGCGACTAATAAAGCTGTCTTTTGAATAATTGTTATCGTTTTCCACACTACTAGCTCTAAGTCTCTAGCTTCCACTTTCAAATGACAAGACAAAGAGCAAAGAGACAACTTGGCAAAATTCCACAAAGACCTCCACTTTATAGGCTTTATAAAGTGGTTGGACTCCATAATAAAATTATATCTTTTGTACACTGAATTCTACTCCTATTTTACAGAATTAAGAATTGATCTTAAAACTGCCCAACTAGAATTAGGAGGTCAGGACTCAGGAGGTCATTCATTTTACTAGTTTTTTGACTTCAGTTTAACTCTGTTTATAGTATTATATAAGAAAGAAAATATCAATTTACGATCTTAGAAAAATTAATTTGTAATATAGTTACAATTTAAGAAGATTATCTAAGATATTCTGTAAATAACAAGATAGCTTTTTAAAAATAAAAAATTAATTTCTCAAAATATCTCATATATGATTAAGGTGGTAAAAAATTTCAATGGTAAAAATTTTCAACGAGAAAGTGACATGCCTCATTTTTTTACAGTATGACTGTAACATATTTTTGATTAGAAGTTTGACAATTTTTAGACATTATAGAAGGTATTGTACTATTTCAAGGACGATCCAGTCCATTGTAAATATCTAATGCTATCTTGAAATACATAAACATTGATGACTATATTATTATTTGAAAAAAATAAAATGATCAATGATGTATTATTTTCATTGTACTTCCCAATATATGGTCAAAAAAGTCCCATTTGATTTTGCAATAATCATAACTAACTTGACCTCAAAAACAAAGAATATAGAACTAGCATTAATTATAGACAAAGTTTGTTAAGATTTAATTTAAGGCTCCACTCAAATCTATCTATGGGGAAGCATAGTTCGCATGGCATGCCGGAAGAGGCAAAAATATGAAAATACAAAAATAGATTTGCATAACAAAATATGTATGAAATTGATAGTCCAAAAGTCTGGATTCTATGAACCTACACCTACACCTACACCTACACCTACACCTACACCATGATATAGTTAGCAAGGCTTTCTTGAGGAGAGGAGGGTGGGGGACACTCCTTAAGAGCTATCTTGTGCACAACTTCATAACCCACTTAAGCTTATGGTCATGCAACAAATAAAATTTAAAAGATAAATAGAGGTAGGGGCCTAAAAAGAAGGGACATTCAGACACAGAGGGACACAATTATATGCACAATTTTTTTTCTCATTCTGTTCAAAGTCCTTCAAACTTTTAAGGGGAAACACAACATATACTTCATACCCCTCTCTTAATTCCTCCAATCTCTTCTTAGATTTATTGCTTAAGTGGGGACTACTACTCTTCTAACCTTCCATATCTCTCCACAACACCTCACAGACAACAAACATAGGTCAATGAAATAATTTTGGAAGGGGAATTAAATACAATACACTAACAATATCATACACCCATTGTCTACCTCTCATTTAGCAATATGTAGATTCTAGACACTACAAGTCTACAACAATACGGAGCAAGATTGTACCTATAGGTCCACTAATACCCCCCTCATTAGAATAAGAGAGTATTATATTATTCTGATTTTTATGTTATTAGTGTTTTTATCATCTATTACTAAACTTTTAATCAGCTACCGATTTGATGTGTTTTCAATCAACTTTTTAGTTGACGTGTTTTCAATTAACTATTAACTAATGTTTTTCGATTTGTTATACATTATATGGTAAGATGGATCATTGCGAGGTTTTTTACAGATTTTTGGCAAGAACAATTGAATAGAATGTCTTAAAGTCGGGAGTGGTTCAACTAAAAACAATCAGCATCACCACTTTTATTTTATAAATATGGGGGCCATGTATAGATGACATTATTTAAATTGGTAGACAGACAAATGTGTACTCCTCCCATTAATTTGAAGCTACTGTAGAAACAAACTTATGTGACCTATATATCTGCTTCTTAGGTTGAGTCATATATATTTTTAATAATTTTTTCCAATTTGTTGTGACTCTTTCAAAGTTGTATATCAATATGTTCCCCACATTGATTGGTCAGGTGCCTCTTTAAAAGTCCTCCTCCCCTCTCTATGCTACCCCTACCTCAAATCTGAATCTCTCTTTATCCCCTCTTCTTTTCATAGGCATCATATCTTCCTAACAAAACAACATGGAAAGTGAGTAAAAAGACAAAAGACTAAATTAAAGGGGAAAAATAGATTATCATATAGAAAAAAGTAAGCTAAGCCACAAGTAAATAGTAGTGTAAATATGCTCCCCCATTCTCTATCCCCTACCATATGACTGCAATCATCCTGTAGGAGAAAGAGAGACTATTGGAGGATAGAGGATTAGTTTTGTGGACAACCGGTTGTTCGTGTCATAAGGACCCCATTTGGCTTGCCTAATTGGGGACACCAACCGATGGGCATAAAGTTGTTTAGTTAACATCAACCAATCACTTGGATTTGGACATTCGTCACTTGGATTTTGACATGAACTTTCTTAATCTTTGTCATTTAAGTGCACTTAGGATTCTAATTAAACCTTTGAACAAGATTCTAATTACCCTAATCTACGTACTATGGTGTAGGAAATTTGAGGCCCCTCTTTTTATGTAGTGCTAATGAGTCATAATTAATCATGGCTTAGTTACTTTTCAATCTCATCTTGTTGATATGGACCAAAATTCGTTTTTAAAAGAGCATCTACAATGTGTTCTATATATATATATATATATATATATATATATATATATATATATATATATATGCTTCAATAGTAGATTATATGTGGTAGATTAACACACTCATTTAGGAGTTTTTGTTTAATGCTCAATCTATTTTTAAATAGATGCTCCATTTTTACTTTAACGTGATTCACAGGCTCTACTTCGATCATATTTTCTAAATATTTACAAAACCCAATGTTAGCATACAAGATAATGTTGAATTTGTCCCGACTTATATTTTCAAAATATTAATTCTTTATAATTTATTAGTAATGGATAATTAGTGATATTAATAGTCAAAGTTGTACATTGGCTAGTGTGCAAATCAAAATGGAACATCTATTTAAAAACATTGGAGTAATTTATAAGGCAAGAAAACCAGGCGCACTACATGTAGTGACTCAATACACAAGCATTATGGTATACTTCCTCCATTTCAAAATAGATGAAACGATTTGAGTTTTGCATTATTCACACACTCTCCTTTGATTGTGTTTTGTGATTTTTATGTAAGGAAGGATAGAGTTACGTGGGATCTTGCTAGATTCGTCTTGAAATACTTTCAGAATATCAACGTTTTAAAAGTTTTACATTTAGAGAATTATAGACATTAATAATTAAAGTGGTACATTGACAAGTGTGCCCAAAGAAATGTGTCAAGTATTTTGAAACAAAGGAAGTATATGTTTCTCTATTTTATCAAAAATCATCTTAAATTTAGCTCTTTGTTAGTCTTCAAAACACTACACCCGTGTGGTAATAAAGCGTGCCTGTGGCACACTTGGTCAGAAAATAGATCTAGGTAGGTAAAAGTGCTGGTGTTTATTTAATGGTACCTTAAATCCTTGCAAATGGTAGTCATATTAATACCAGTATTCAACTTTATGGGGGCCAAATGGAAGAGATATACAGATATCTTTTTTGCTAGGCAAGTAAATATGTATATATCAAGGCACCAAACAATTTACAACCTAACTTCTACTCTAAAAAGAGCAATAAGCCCTAAAAAGAGCAACAACTAAACATATAGTATAACTATAAAGCCAAAAACCAAGTATAATCTCTTCTAGCTATGTTTTGAGGAATGACAGCTCTAATTCTCTCATTTACCATATTTTTCATGCTATCTAGTAACCTATGAGGCCTAGGCACAGCATGCTGCCAATAAGCATCATTTCTACATTTCCAAATGCAATAAACTAACATTGAAATACCAGAGTACCACACAACTCTCTGGAACTTGGATCACTTACTTCTCGCAATCCAGGTAATCAATCTAGACAGCTCTCGAGTCTGAGCAGAAATGCCTAACCATTGTTTGACTTCATTGATACAGATCATGCTATATTGACATTCAAAAAACAAGTGCTTACGAGTTTCATCCCCAGCAGCACAAATTAAACAGTCAGTTGAACTGCTTACTCCAATATGAGCAAGCTTCGAAGTAGTCTGTAATCTGTCTTGAACAGCAAGCCATACAATGAATCTATGTCTAGGAACACTCAATCTGTTCCAAACCATAACATCCCATTGCACTTGAGGAAGAACCCCCATCAGCTTGCTATAAACATCACTCACTTTATAATGAGTCAGAGCATAAAATTCCTCTTTGGTATACAAAGTCTTCATCTGATTTTTCAGGTCACAAATTTTAGCCCAATACCAACTAACACCAGTTCTAGGGGAATAATCCCACCAGTCTTCATCTCTGAGGTACACTGAATGGATCCACTTGACCCATAGATTATCTTGCTTAGTTGCAAGAGCCCAGACATACTTTCCCATACTTGCCATGTTCCACTTTATGATATTCCTAAATCCTAAACCCCCTGAAACTTTATCACAGCACAATCTCTCCCAAGCCACATTTCCAGGTTTAGAACTGTAAGAATCACCACTCCACAAAAATGCACGACAAATCTTCTCAATATCATGCAACACACATTTAGGAAGAACATAAATTTGAGCCCAGTACATGTGCAAGCTCATCAGCACAGTGTTAATCAAAAGGACTCTAGCTGTATAAGAGAAGTGCTTGGAACTCCACACTTTAATCCTTGCTGCCATCTTTTCCACTGAACAATCACACTGAGCAACACTAATTATCTCAGAGTAGATAGGTACACCTAAGTACCTAAAAGACATATTACCTCTAACCAACCCAGACACATCCACAATTCTCTGCATTTCACTATCAGCCATCCCACAACAGTACAAGGAGGACTTAGCAACATTAGCATGTAAGCCTGAAGACTCAGAAAAAAGCTTGAAAGCTTGCAGCATGATACACTGAAGTAAACTCACCTTTACAATATAAAATCAGGTCGTCTGCAAAACAAAGGTGTGAGAGTTTCATGGCTTTACAACGAGGATGAAAATGAATCTGGGGCAAATTACTCACATTCTTCAAGATTCTGGACAAATATTCCATACACACCACAAAGAGCAAGGGGGGCGTGGGGTCTCCTTGCCTTAAACCCGTAGCAGAACTGAAGAAACCTTGCAGACTCCCATTCACTATAAGAGAAAACTTGGGAGTAGTAACACATTCCATTATAAGATTAATAAGAGTATCAGGGAACTCCAAAAGCACCGACATCTCCTTCAAGAAATGCCAATCAACTGTGTCATATGCTTTTTGTAAGTCCAATTTAATCATACAACTTTGACTTGCAGACTTTCTACCATAAACCTTCACCAAATCTTGAACAACCATGATATTATGTGCAATGTATCTGCCATGAACAAACCCACCCTGGTTCTCAGCAATAATATCAGGCAACACATTCCTCAATCTACCACATATGACTTTAGTTATGCATTTATAAAGTGTGTTGCAGCAGGAAATTGGCCTAAAGTCACTAACATTACTAGGACATTAAGATTTAGGAATTAAAGTAACAACTGTTGCATTTAACTCCTTGAGCAATTTCCTACCTCTAAGCACATCTAAAATGGCATCAACAATATCACTACCAAAAACATCCCATGCATCCCTGAAAAAGTGCCCTCCAAAACCATCTGGCCCAGGGGCCTTGTTTCCATGAATAGAAAACAAAGCTGACTTCACTTCCTCTGCAGTGTATGGAGCCATGAGCATTTGCTTGTGAGCATCAGTAAGTAAGAAGAGGCCCACTTTGTACAATAGCAGCTACGATATACAGATATTTCTCACCGTAAGAAAATGTGTGTTATTACTGCCATGACCTCTTGCCCTTACGGGCAGGGCCGTCTTGGATATTTGAGGGGCCCTGTTTTAAAATTGAAATTGGGCCCTTTCTTTCCCCTTAGTGAGAGAAAATGATCACAATTTTTCATAGAGTAGAGAATCAATACTAATGAAGGATTGATTTTATTTTTGATAATTATGAAAAAGTATTTATGACAATACTAAAGTTAAAGATATGGAAGATTGAATTTTTGATGGAAGATATTGAGGAAGATGATAGGGGATAGCGTGAATTATGGAGTCCGGAGATGAAGATGTGGAGCGTTTGCCATTTACTATTTATAAAGCATCATATTTTTCAAATTAGGCCCTTTCAAATAAAACCAAAAATTTTTGGACTGGGGGCCCTATGCGGAGGGGCTCTTTGCACACCCACAACTACGGCCCTGCTTACGGGCCGCGAGTTGTCACCAAATGCATATCAAGTATCGATAATTGTCCCTAATGATTAATACAATTCCTTTATGTGCATTTGGTTACAACTCGCCATCTATAATATAGCAAGAGGTCAGAGTGGCACATATGGTGCAAAATAGTTGGAATTTTTTTTTGCTTGGTTGACCTATGTGTAATTTGAAAAAGAAGTCGAGGAAGATTGAGGGTGAGTTGAAGACATTTACATAGTGTTTTTCGGCAGCAATTATAAATCAACGTGCCTAAAAGATAACTCTCTTACAAATTATAATAAAAGTCATTTTCTTTACTGCCATTCATTACCACCCACCAAAGTACTCCATATACAATTTATAGAATGGACAATCTATCTCTTACTCATTTTATGTTTCTTTTATTCTATGTGTTTGAAATTGCCTTCATTTTTATCCATATACAAATTTGCTACAATTCTTTTTTATTTAGTTATATCATCTGGCTCTTTTAGATAAACTACTTTTTCCCATGTGGAATTCTCAAATTTGTATGTTTCCATATCTTCTTAAACAAAAAAAGAAAATCACATTTAAGTATATTATATATACATATGGAAATTTAAAGAATAATATTCTCATTCCTTCATGGCCAATACTTCTGGAACTGGGAATGACCCAAAATAAAGTAGGATGAAATGTGAAATAAAGTTATTAGAGTAGTAACTATGTTTAGGTAGGACTCTTGTATTATTCTCGTATATATATATATTGCCCGGCCAAACCACAAAGGTTAAGCCGCATTAATCCCAATTATCGTACATGGTATCAAGAGCCCTAGGTTTTTGATAATTTTTTTTCTCTCAATTTTGTTTTCCTTTCTTCACGCCATGTCTCTTCCGCAGCCCACTAATTTCGGCCTGCCGTCGACCTTGGCTGAACCGGTCACTCCGGTTCCCCAGAGCAGTCTACCACCGGTGTCTCAGTCGATCCGTTCTTCCGCTGCCCTGCTCTCCACTGGTGCTCTCGGCTCTCTCGGATTTTTCAGCGGCCCTGCTGCTCCTTCTGGCTTCGCGCCATCTCACGCGGCCTTCTGGCCCTCCTCCACTATGCCGTCGTTTGCATCCGGTGTTTCTTTGCCGTCCACGGTGGTTCCCAACCCATCTGGTGTCATCTCTCCTCTGCCTCGTGCGAGGTTTTCCTCTGTTACAGGCGACGCATCGACTTCTCGGCACTCTGGAGGCCCGCCTGGGTTTTCTCAGCCTTTCTCTCACACGTCCCTGCAGCCCTACACGCCGGCGCCGCCGCAGTCCTTTGCGGCTCTCTCCGCCCCTAATGTGTCCAATCTAGTCACGGTTCAGCTTGCCGCGCCCGAAGATTATCTCACTTGGCGCACCCAATTCACTTGTCTTCTCATCTCTCAGCAACTTCTTGGTTTTGTTGAAGGCACATACATTGTTCCGTCGGCTCATATTCCTGATGAGCGAGGTATCTCAGTTCCTAATCCTCAATTTTATGATTATTTGCGTATTGATCAGACTATTAGATTGTGGATTTATGCTACCTTATCCCGCGATGTTATGACTGATGTTCATGATTTGAGTACTGCCTCTGAGATTTGGGAACGTTTGAAAACACGTTTTATGAATGCTAGTATGGCTAGGTCTATGGAATTAAAGAGTCGGTTAACGCATATAAAGAAAACTGAACAACAAACCATGGATGCTTATTTACGTGAAATAAAGATCATTGTTGATTCTTTAGCTGCTATTCAGTGCCCTGTCTCTTCTCATGATCTTGTTCAGTATACGCTGTTTGGTTTGGATCGTGATCGTGATTACGATCATCTTGTCACTACTTTACTGCACTACCCTTTTGCATTGAGTTTTGATGATCTCCGCCCTAAGTTGCTTCTTCATGAGCAACGTTTGAAAACCATTAAGACTGCCGATGAGTCTCTGGCTACTCATCATGCTCTTTTGGCTGTTCAATCTTCCTCCACTGGTTCCAATACGGGTGGTAAGAATTCTGGGGGTGGTGCGCCTAAGGGCCGATAGAACAACCGCAACAAGGGTGGTAAAGGGAAAGGTGGTCGCGGAAATAATAACAACCGCGGCAATGGTGGTGCTGGCAACACAGGTAATATGGGTAGTGTGTCTAACACTAGAGGCCGTACAAATGGTATGAGTTCATGTTCAAACTTTTCGTTGTTAAATTTGTCTCGGTGCTTCTTCTATTACTAATTCTCGTTTCTTGGCGCAGCGTATCTCCTCTAGTGGCAACTTAGCCTCTACCCCCTCTCCTGATACTTGTGGTCTCTGTTGGTCTCCTGGTCATCAGACGGCATATTGCCCGCATCGTTTCAATCCCAACTTTGTGCCTTCTAATCCTGACAATGTCCAACGTGCCTTTGCTGCACTGTCTGTTGGTGGTGAAACCAATGATTCCGTCTGGTATCCGGATTCTGGAGCTGCCTCCCACATGACTTCTCAGGATGGTAAGTTCTCTCATATGGTTCCTTATTCTGGGTCTAGTTCAGTTGTAGTTGGTGATGGCACTCTTCTTCCCATTAAAAATATTGGCCATTTAAAAATTTCCACATCGAGTCGTCCTCTTGAGTTAAAATCTGTGTGTCATGTCCCACGTCTGAAACATAATTTATTGTCCGTAAATAAACTATGTCAAGATAATGATTGTGTCGTCTCTTTTGATGCTGTTTCTGTTTGTGTTAAGGACAAGACAACGGGGGCGGTCCTCCTTCGGGGTTCCAGTAAAAATGGTGTCTACCCTCTTCATCCTCCCGTGCATGGCTCTGAGTCTTCCATTCCTGCTCTTGTAGCTACTAAGGTGTCTGGTGATATTTGGCATGCTCGGCTTGGTCACACTTCTGCTAGAGTTTTAGGAAACTTGTGTTCTAATAAAAGTATTTCTTGTACTTCTCCTTTTCATGACGATTGTGTTCATTGCAAGTTAGGAAAGATTCATCGTTTACCGTTTGTACCGGTTACTCATAGTTCTCCTTATCCCTTATATATGATACATAGTGATCTTTGGCAATCTCCTGTTTTATCGAATCAATATTATAAATATTATGCAGTTTTTGTTGATGATTATTCTCGTTACTCATGGTTGTTTCCGTTGCGTTTAAAATCTGATTTTTATTCGCAATTTTTGAGTTTCCAAAAGATGGTTGAAAATTTATTCAATTGCAAAATTAAAATTTTTCAAAGTGATGGTGGACGGGAGTTTGATAATACTCCCTTAATAAATCATTTTTGTGAGTCTGGCATTTTATTTCGTAAATCCTGCCCCCACACTCAAGCTCAAAACGGTGTTGCTGAACGGAAACATCGTTCCATCATTGAAATGGCTCGTACATCTCTGATTCATTCAGACTTGCCGGCTCAATTTTGGGTTGATGCGTCCTACACCGCGATTTATACCCTAAATCGCTTACCTTCTTCCGTTTTGGGTGGTGTATCCCCTTACGAAAAATTGTTTAAGCGTCCCCCTAACTATGAGTTTTTAAAATCTTTTGGATGTGCCTGTTTTCCACTTCTTCTAGGATCTTCCATCAACAAACTTCAGCCAAAATCGAAACAATGTGTTTTCATTGGCTATGCGTCAAACTATAAGGGCTATAGGTGTCTTGACCCCTTAACTGGCAAAGTCTACATCAGTCGTCATGTGTGGTTCCTTGAACACAAATTTCCATATCGTAGTCTTGTTCTTTCCAAATCGAGTTCGTCTGTCACATCTCACGACACTACTCCTTTTATTTTTATTCCCGGATGGTCTCCTACGGTTGTTTCCCCCTGTGCTACTTCTCCATCCATTGGGTTGCCCATGGCATCGTCTTTGGTGCCTGGTTCGGATGCTGCCGCTGCCCCTGCAGCTGCGTCTCACGCCCCTGCCAGTGCTTCCCCACGATACCTCAGCCCCCCCTCTCTCGGTTCTGTGTCTGTCAGGGACCCGTGTGCCCTTCCCTCTCCGGTTGTGTCACCTTTTGCGTCCCCTACTGCTGTTGTGTCGAGTGTCGTCGTTGAGTCTCCCCCGTCTCCTGCGTCGTCTGCTGGTCTTGTTTCCCCACCGTCTGTTGTCGCGTCTGTTGCGCCCCCTGTGTCCCCTCCTGGTCATCGTATGGTCACACGTCTCAAAGACGGCATCGCTAAGCCACGCACTCTCATGAATTTAAAAACGGATGTTATAGAGTCTGAACCTACTAACTATAAACATGCTTCAAAAGATCCGCGTTGGTGTCAAGCTATGAAGGATGAATATATGGCCTTAATAAATAATGATACTTGGGAATTAGTGCCTCACAATTACGGTTGTAACTTACTTGGATGTAAGTGGGTCTATAAGATTAAGTATCATTCTGACGGTTCTGTGGAGCGGTTCAAGGCTAGACTCGTTGTGTTTGGTAACCATCAGCAGGCAGGTATTGATTACTTTGAAACCTTTAGTCCTGTAGTTAAGCCCACTACTGTGCGCTTAGTTCTCACTATTGCTGTTACTTTCAAATGGACTATCCGTCAATTAGATGTTAAAAATGCTTTTCTTCATGGTTTCTTGCATGAGGAAGTCTATATGCGCCAACCTCCTGGGTTCATTGATTCCTCTAAACCACATCATGTCTGTCGGTTGCGTAAGTCCATTTACGGCTTGAAACAAGCTCCCCGAGCTTGGTTCTCGTTTCAAGCAATTTCTTGTTATCTATTGGTTTCAAGTGCAGCAGTTGTGACTCGTCTATGTTCACTCTTCGTTACAAGGGTCATTTGATTATTCTGCTTCTTTATGTCGATGATATTGTCCTTACTGGCAGTAGTTCTTCTCTTGTTACCAAATTCATCTCTGTGTTATCCTCTCAGTTTGCTATGAAGGATTTGGGGGATCTACACTATTTTCTAGGTGTTCAAGTTCTGCGCACTCCTTCGGGTCTTTTTCTTTCTCAGACTAAGTATGTTACAGATTTATTGCGCAAGTTTCATCTTCATACTATTGAATCTGTTCGAACACCTAGTGTTTCCAGAGTCACTTTGTCGTTGCTAGATGGAGAACTTCTTGCTGATCCTACGGAATATCGTAGTATGGTTGGTGCTTTACAATATTTAACTATGACTCGTCCTGACATTGCTTATGCTGTTAATATGGTGTCTCAGTTTATGCATGCTCCCCGTACTACTCATCTTCATGCTGTGAAAAGAATTTTCAGATATTTGCAGGGCACTCTTGAGTATGGTCTCTTCCTTCATCATTCCAACTCTCCGAGTGTTGTCGTTGCCTATTCGGATGCTGATTGGGCAGGGTGCCCTGATAGTCGGTGCTCCACTACTGGTTATGCTGTTTACCTTGGCCGGAATCTGATTTCCTGGCGTTCAAAGAAGCAACCTACTGTTTCCCGATCTTCTACCGAGGCGGAATATCGCGCTGTTGCCTACACGGCTGCTGAGACTATATGGCTCCGTCAATTGCTTGCCGATCTTGGGTATTTTTTACGCCATCCTGTGGTTCTCTACTGTGATAATGTCTCTGCTACATATCTTGCTGCAAACCCCGTTCAACATGATCGTAGTAAACACATTGATGTTGATTATCATTTTGTTCGTGAGATGGTTGCCAAGGGCGGTTTGAAGGTCCGGTTTATTCCTACTACATTGCAGGTTGCGGATATTTTTACTAAGGGTCTTTCTAGTGAGTTATTTGTTAATCATCGTTCCAATCTCTCCGTTGTTGCCCCCCGTAAAGATTGAGGGGGTGTATTAGAGTAGTTACTATGTTTAGGAAGGACTCTTGTATTATTCTCGTATATATATATATTGCCCGGCCAAACCACAAAGGTTAAGCCGCATTAATCCCAATTATCGTACAAAAGTATCTTTCAAAAGAAAAAAAAAACGAAATAAAGTATGTATGCTTTCCTTATTAGCTTGTACAGTAGTATTTCTATATACTTACTATTTGTGAGCAGCTGGTGATAGCCTAGTGGTGTTGACATCATTTCCAATCCTAGAGATCCTGGGATCAAGTCTCACCCCACGCAAGGAGGAAAAAAATATACTTACTATTTCTGTTTGTGTTGAAAACATCCGCATTATTACTGTATTAGTGTTATAGTTTGTTACATTTTCATAGTTAGTTGCAGTATTATTGTGGAAAATATAAATAAAATAAATACCATGCATCATAGTTATTATATGTAGAAAATAATAAAAGAATTAAATTATATTAACGATTTTATACTGTTTTCTTTGAGCTAGTAACAGGATGATCTTATAGTCAGCATGTGATTCATTGGCTGGGCAAGAACAAGGTAAAAGAAATTCCAATTCATTGCTCTTGAACGCAAATAAGTTGACTGCCGAATATGAACAGTGTACCTAATGTTTGGCCATGCACCTTAACCGGCAATAGTGCATGGAAAAGAAAAATATCAAATAATTTTTACATCTGTTTTGCAGGGCCGGCCCTGGGGCAGGGCAGGAGGGGCGCCCGCCCAGGGCCCATAATCCAAAAAAAATTCAGCCTGTTTTTCAAAAAAAAAAAAAAAAAAAAAAGAAATTTTACTTTAAATCTGTAATGAAAATGCAAGTAAGAAGCCACGAGATTATTGCACTTGCTTTGACGAAAAACACTTCGGCTCCCAACTTCCCTAATTTTACTTTCCATCAAATCCCTGAATTTTAGCACTTTCTATATTCCCACCCTGTTGAATTTCTCTCTTTCCCTTCTTCTCACTCTGTAATATCTTCAATGAATAACTATGATCTTGTCCAATTTTATTATAAATGGTTAATTTCTTGCAAGTAGTACCTCTACTTTTGTGTTTTCTACATGTCATGTTTCGGTTAGAAATTACTAGTATCACTTTTGCCTTTTTGGTGATTGAAGTTTATATCCTTGATCAGTTGATTGTTCAATTTCTGGGTATGTAAGGATCATTTATCGAAACTCTTTCTTTAGATTTTGAAATTTTTGCTGAATCACATTGTTCTAATTTAATTTTTTAGTCTAATTTTCTTTTTTTTAGTAATATGAGAATCTTAGATTTTTATGTTGTTCTGTTAATAACCGAGTGAGAATTTGTAGTTAAGTATAATTTTTTATTTCAAGTTTATCAGTGAGTGAGATATTTAACTTTGAGTATATTTTAGTTTTAACTCTCTTTTTAAAATTAATTTTAATTTTAATTTTTAAGTACGATGTTTTATATATCTCTATTATATATGGGAACTCCTCACCTTTTGGTGTCCATCCTTTTTACCCAAAATACCCCTAATAACTAAACAAAACTACTAATTGCTTTCTCTCATTTTTTTTTAAAAAAAAAACCCTATAATTGCAAAGCAGTTACATTTTACATCTCATTTTAGGGTCTGTGATGTCACGCACGCATCGCGTGCAACAGTTACTAGTTTTATTGTAATGGTAAAAGTTGAGAGATTTTTTTGTGAGTTTCCAGCTGCCATTTCTTTTTCTATGCAATATAGTATATTATCTTATTTGTTAGTATATTTTTATGGATCATAATTAATCTTTATTGAAGTCAACAAAAAAAATGTTGGGATGACACAAGTCACACAAGTAAGTTTGATGTTAACGTTGTCATCAATTATTTTGCATTAAAAAAATGCTACAAATGCAATTTTTCTACTATAAATGAGCGTATGCATAATATTGCTTTAAAATAGTTTTTAGATTGTAGGAGCAATGAATTTTTCTTTGTTTAACTTAGTAATTTTTTATAAAGGCTAATGTCTACTGTATACTTTCTTAAAATTGTTGTGTGTTATGGGCCCATTTTCTTACTTTTGCCCCGGGCCTAAGAATTCTCAGGAACGGCCCTGCTGTTTTGGATAATGACCCTATTAAAGCTTAGTTGGGGACAAGAGTAATATTTGTGAAAGCGAAGCCACATCTTAAAAAGTCGCATTGAAATTATCAAAGAAATTGAAACAAAGATTTAGAATTAGTAGACTTAAAAAGATGAAAGACATGGCATCACAATAGATCATTTCACTTAAAAGCCAAAGTCATCGGAATTTTTACTTTTTTTCATTTTGGCATCTTTTTTAAAGCACAAAAGGTTTACATAAGGACGTAAATTTTTTGTTACAATACGTAATTTTGGTATGTAAATTGTGTAATGTATGTGTTGAAGACTACTTCATGAAGCGAAGGAGCGTCGACTAGTGTAGTTGACAAGCGTGCAATGTTGAGTCATCATGTCACAAGCATTGCGCAACAGCGGCGAAGCACAAAAGCTACCAGTAGGGTCAGGGTGCAGGACCCGGGGGGACTTGACAACTGCCGGAACAGACTGCTATCTCGAGCCGGCGATGGCTTGCTCAGGTGGGCTCGTGCATCAGGCGAACTTTTGGGTTGTGTAGTAAGTTTTTGCCCCGACTAGCAATGACGTTCCCGAGCATATCGTGGAGCCTGGGTGGGTAATTCCTTGCCCGGGTGAGCGATTCGTTAAATTGGATTTGCGACGCGGATCCCTAGGTTTACTCAGCTTATGATTGTGCCCTAATATAGATCTTTTTTTTTACTCGTATTCATAGATTCAGAGAGAAATTCATTTAGAGAGACTTCTAAAGATAGATTATAGAGTCTAGTGAAATCGAATTGTCTCCTTGTATCACCATCTCATATTCAAAGTCTTAGTTCAATGTTGTGGTTTTCACGTGTTCAAGGGTTTCCACGTAAATCTAGCTTGTGTGTTCTTAATTGCTTGATTTATTTATTCCTCACTGTTGATTTCCGCGTATTATACTTCGATTGCTCGATTTGTTAGGTCATGCAATACTTATTCCAAACAAATTGAATATGTGATATATGTCAACTAAATAAATAGTGCAATTTGTCATTCGTTCTTTTTGTTTTTTTCCTATTTTATCTTTTATGCCAAACTTTAGAATACTGGGCTTTATCTTAAAGCTAAATAGTTCAAATTTTAAAATTATTGTTGACCTATTTTTCTAATAATATACTCTCACAAACAAATAATAAGGGAAAAGAATGCTCAAAATTCGTTGTTAGAGACTGTATAAGAAAAAGGGAAAAATAAAGAATTAACAACTACTTCCTTATCATTATTACATTTTGTAAGCAAATTTATGAATAACAAAAAAGTGATACGGTCTAAATTAATCTTGTTCAGCATCAATGCGTGAATCATATTGAAATGAACATTCATGTTATTCGTGAGAAGGTCATACTTGGTCAAATTTATGTATTACATGTTCCATCTGCATTTACTATGTCAACATCATCACTAAGGGTTTCCCTCAACCCTTGTTCTAAATTTTTATTCCAATCTAAGGGTTTGTCTTTCTCCGATCCCTCTCGGATTTCGGAAGTATGATATAATGCAAATATGTAAATATTCTTTATATTTTTGTAATTTTTCCCTCTCCTTATTTAGCTTGTAATCCTAGCCCGGTAGATCTCCTATATATACTTAATGATTGTTAGAATCTAGAGGAGTCAATTATGCAAAGTTGATTCTTAAGTTCCTTCCGATCTTAATGATTTACTCTCTGTGATATAAATTGTATAGCTCAATAGACAAGTTCGTAAGATAAACTTCAGTAATTTGTTAGCATTCAAACCTTCCATAACTCAACAAGAAGAAAAATAGGACTTAAACTAGAGCTCCTTAGTCCTTACAACTCGCAGAAAATAACAATGTTCCAATATTGCTCTTTTTTTTTTCTTTTGCTAAGTAATTAAGAATATATTGCCTCTCAACAAATTTACAACCTAAACTTTATCTAGGGAGGACAAACCAATTAAATTGAACCCCCCTCCCTAGACAAGAGCATAACTGCTACACAAACGTAGCCAAGAAACCACTATACAACTTCCACTATACAACTGCCTTAAAGAGTATAAAACCAATTCAGATCACTCCTAGAAATCTTTTTTTGGTAACACAAGAAAAATTATTCTTCTAACAATGTCTCTAATCCATTTCACCATAAACTGAACAGTTGGCACCTTCATATTCCACTTGCTATTATTTCTAGCAAGCCAAATCCCATACACAATACATGCTATGGCTGCATTATAAGCTGCACGCTGGAATTTGGAATGTCTACAATTTGTAATCCATCTAACCTGCATGTTTAGATCCTCAGCTGAATATCCAAATTCCATCCAATTTTTGATCTGACAAAGAATGCGCTTCTTTGACCGACCTTTGAAACAAAATGTGTTCCTGTGTTTCAGGTCCCAACCTACATAATAAACAATAAGTGGAGGCATTACTATCATCAATTGCTATTTTGTCGGCAGTATGTAATCTACCCCTCATTGCAAGCCGGTTGATGAACTTGAATTTAGGCACACTAAGTCTCGCTCCAAACATAGCTGTCCCAAAAGACATAAGTTCTCTGCTCTGGTATTTTCTGCAGACATCCTGAACACAGTATCTTGGCATGCTTCCAAATTCTTGTCTGTTGTAGACTTGCTTCAATTGAGTTTTAATCTCACAAATACGCTTCTAATACCAGCTGCTACCACTGGTAGGAGTGTACTCCCACCAGTCAGTTTCCTTTATGTACACTGAGTGTACCCATCTCACCAAAACATTGTACTTTTTTGTAGCTATTGCCCACACTTGCTTCTCCAAGCTTGCTATATTCCAATTTTTCACATCCCTAAAACCCAATGCCCCTGTACTCTTGCTGTTGCATAGCTTTTTCCAAGCTACATAACCACCCTTAGAGCAGAAATAGTTCCCTGACCATAAAAAAGCTCTGCACACATTCTCAATATCATGGATAACTCTACTAGGAAGAATAAATATTTGGGCCCAATAACCATGAATGCTCATGAGAACAATGTTAACAAGTTGCACTCTTCCCGAGTAAGAAATACTCCTAGTGCTTCACACTCTAATTTTTGATGTCATCTTCTCCACCAAGCTATCACACTGTGCAGCAGAGATTCTTTTTGAATAAATGGGCACACCCAAGTATGTAAAAGGTAAAACATCCCTCTGAACGCCAGACACATGCTGAATTCTCATAACTTCACTCTCCTCCATTCCACAATAGTATAAAGATGATTTTTGGACATTTGTCTTCAAGCCAGAAGACTTAGAAAACATCTTGAATGCTCTATGCATCAAGCAAACAGAGGCATAATCTCCTTTAGAGCAAGGTATCAGGTCATCAGCAAAGCTGAGATGAGTAAGCTTTGACTGATTACATCTTGGGTGATACTTAAAATGATCCATATTACTCATTTTCACCAAGATTCTTGCTAAATATTCCATGCATATGACAAATAACAATGGTGAGAGGGGATCACCTTGTCTCAATCCTCTTTTGGATCTAAAAAACCCACACATCTCTCCATTAATCATCAAAGAGAACATGGGAGTACAAACACACTCCATGACTAAAGCAACAAATCTTTCAGGGAAATTCAAGGCTAAAAGCATGGCTTTTAAAATACTCCAGTTTATAGTATCATAAGTTTTTTGCATGTCAAGCTTAATGATACAACTAGGACTAGCTGCTTTCCTATTATAATGCCTCACAAGGTCTTGCACAATCATGATGTTATGTACAATATGCCTACTATGCACAAAAGCACCCTGAGTATCTTCAATAACATGAGGCAACACCAATCTTAATCTATTACAAATCATCTTAGTAATGCACTTATAAAGAGTATTGCAACATGAGATGGGTCTAAACTCACAAACATTTTTAGGACATGTTGTTTTTGGGATGAGGGTTATAAGAGTGGTGTTTAAAGCTTTCAACATCTTCCCATGCTGAAAAAAGTCCAAAACAACTGCTGTTATCTCCTCCCCCACTATATGCCAAGTATCTCTAAAATAAAAGCTCCCAAAGCCATCGGGCCTGGGGCCTTATTTCCAGCTATTGGAAACATGACTTTCCTTACTTCATCGGGAGTATAAGGACACATTAAACTATCGTTCTGCTCTTGAGTAAGAATATTACCTCCTCTTACAATATCAGTGTGAACAGGAGTTAGCTGATCATCAGTTGTGCCAAACAAAGATTGGTAGTACTCCAAAAAAGCATCCTGAACAACTTCACTTGAGTCATGCCACTCACCAACCATATTGTATATACCATACAGAATTTTTAACCCTTCTTTGTCTTATGCTCTAATGGAATAATGCTGAGTTTTCATCTCCATCTTTTAACCAAGATACCTTAGCCTTCTGTTTCAGAAAAGACATATAGGCAGCATGCTTGGTTTTGTACTCTTGCACCAGTCTAACCTCCTCATCTGCAACCTCAATGTTACTAAAATCCACATGCATTGTTCTTTGAACATCATCCCTTGCAGCAGCAGCCTTAACAACCTCAGCTTCAATATCTAAGAATCCAACCTTGTTTAGATTCTTTAATTCTTTCTTCACCCTTTTGAGTTTTTGAGTGACTTTGAACATTTTGTTCCCCATAACCGTCTCACTCCAGCACTCCTGAATAATCTCTTCAAATTTGAGAGAACTTTTCCACATTGTGTAATACTTGAATGGCTTCTTAATATTATCTCTTCTTTCTTGCACTGAAATGATCACATGTGAGTGATCAAACTCACCTTCATTTAGAAAACCATCCCCAGTATTTGGAAAAACCTCCTCCCATTGTTGGTTAACCAAAGCTCTATCCAACTTTGAGAAGACCCTGGCCTGACCCTCATGCTTGTTGTTCCATGCATGTGAAACTATTACCTGTGCTAATAAGATCATGCAAGCCACAGGAATGAAGACACATTCTTATAGGTTCCATCTCCCAATTTCGAACTGGAGCACCAATCCTCTCCTCACAATTCATCACATAATTGAAGTCCCATCCAACAAGCCAGAGACCATCAATTTTTCTAGCAATCTCCAGTAATTCAGACCACAAAACTTCTCTTTGCCTTCTATCATTAAATGCATACACAAAAATGCAATCAAAGCTACTAGCTCCATTTTTAGGAGTAACATGACAGTGTATCCATTGACTAGCCCCTCCCTTGATGTCTACTGTGAAAACACCAGGTTTCCAGGCCATGATCACTCTACCACCCTTATGATAAGCTGAATTAGAAGTAAAACACTAGTTTGAAAACATAACTTGATAAAGACTACCCATACATGCAGTCTTCACCTTGGTTTCCAGAAAGTCTACAAGCCCTACAGAATGTTGATTGATGAAGTCTCTCACAACCTTTCTGCTTCCTAGGGCTATTCAGCCCCCAAACATTCCACAAACATATTTTATCCATTAAGAATGGGGAGATTCCTCTGTCCCATATCTCCTTCCTCAGGATTTTCCATCCTTTTATCCTCCACCTCTTCATTTGCATCCTCTAATACATTGAAAGAATTTCGAACCACAGTTTTCACAGCAGACTCCTTAGAAGTTCTAACCACTTTACTAGCTGGTTGAAACCCCTCAGCATCAGTTACTTTTTGTGTAGAAATCCTCTGTATCCAGCCTCATTCTGATGTTTATTGCCATCTGCATTCTGTTGCCCAATCAGCTCATTCCTAGGAACCCAACAGACTTGAGTTATTTTCTTTCTACATTGCTTATCATACATGTCTTACAAAATGAAGGTTTCCAGTCATACTTCACTTGTACACATGTATCTTCACCTTTTTCATTTTCAAATATTATCTCATCCGGAAAGGATTGAGAAACATCTACTTCAAGCAATACCCTAGCATACTGTAGTTTCTCCCTCTTAAGAGTTGCACTACCAACTTTTAAAAACTTCCCCATATTGCTCACAATTTTCTTCAAACACCCCTGTCCCCAATATTTGAAGTCTAAATTGAGTTGAACCCATATAGGGACCTGCCTAATTTCATCTCTCTTAAAATCAACATCTTGATTCCAAACCTTGATCATGACTGGTTTGCCATCAAAGAAAGGATAACCTCCCTGAACTACCTTGTCCCTATTCTCCATTGTACGAAATATCACAATGAACAACCCTTTCTCCACCATAGCTACTTTATCCACTCCCAAATACCTCCAAATTCGTCTCACAAATCCTTCCATTACCATACTAGGTGGATTAGCACCTAACACATAACAAATAATTGCCGAATTCCAATAGTCAACCACTTCTTGAATATCGTCTAAATCTATCTGAATTTTAGGTTTCATTTCCTCTACTCTTCTTTCAGGCATTTCATCAGCTACTTCATTAAATTGCTTTAAAATGGGAATGAATTTACCTGGAGTAGGAGCAACACCATCAGATTGATTCTCCGGATTGTGAATCGAAGTCATCCAGGCTGAAAAAGTGCGATTCAGCTCAGATTGTTGCCTCAGTTGCACAATCGATTCCTGGGGAGTTAGAATTTCTCCAACTTCAAAATTTCCGAACTCTAAAGCTTCAATACCCATCACCTCCTCAATGGATCGTGTTTTCTTTGCCTGAGAGTCCGACGAAGGCCCTCTCGGTTTATTGATCACTTTCTCCGGGGACATTTCATTAACATCCAACGAGATTCCACGCTTCTGACCTCCTTTCTTTCCCGCCGTGGCAACATCAAATGCTGAAGGAAATAAGGGATTTCTTCAATGGAACAGTGATTCTAGAGAGAAGAGAGAGTTTCTCTCTAGACCCATTTTTATCTTCCTAGATTAAGCAGTGAACTTTGAATTTACTGAACTAGCTTGATTCAAGCTAAAATTTTCCCAATATTGCTCTTAAAATTGAGTGAACTTAATTCAAAGCTCCAAAGAAACTTCTAAAGACGTTCCACATTACATTTCATAATCATTAAATATTATACATAGTATGTTCTAATTTGGAGGGGAAAGAGATGGCAGAGAAAGTAAGGGATATATGTTCCTCTCAGACGCATCTTCCGCATTCTCAGAGCGGACACCCACTTAACACCCTTCTTCACCACAACGCCTGAATAAGAAATCCTATTACCTTTAGAATCTCGAAGCACCACCTTCTGTTCACGACACTGAATGCAGGCATGATACTTCGATAACCAATCTATTCCGAGGATGACGTCGAATTCCGACATAGCAAATTCCTTAAGACCAGCTGACAACTCGGAACCCATAATGCTGACAGGCATGCCCTTAATGTCAGAATGACAGGTATAACTCTCACCAGACGGAAGAGATATTAGGGTCTTAACAGGGGATCTAGACGTGAGATTAGACGTGAGATTAACCTTTCGAACAAAGGAACTAGCAACAAAAAGATACCGTAGCACCAGTATCGAACATAACATAAGCAGGAGTATTATTTACAAGAAAAGTACCCGTGATAACATCTGGATGGACGTCGGCTTCAGCTTGCTTCATCACGTAAATCCTATTTTTCGGAGGAGCACAAGAATCAGCTGGCTTAGCAGGACCAGCAGAAGAAGACGGAGCATTAGCATTCTTAGGACACTGGAAAGTCTTGTGCCTCACTTTCTTGCAATAAAAGCAGACGATAGTCGATCCATCACAGTTCTTTCCCGGATGAGTAGCCTTACCACATTTTCGGCACTTGCTCGAATCAAAGCTCGAACGATACCTAGACCAGGAACCTTGTTGATAACCTCCTCGACCAGACGGCTCATACCTCGGCTTCTTAGCCGGAATCTGAACATAACTAGCCGCAGGTTTCATTGCAGCAATCACTTTTGCAGAATCTTCCTCTTTTAAAGAGGCATGAATGCTCAGGGCTATCTTATAGGCTCCCTGAAAAGTCGAAGCACCCGAACTCAGGACATGGATCCTCACTCTAGGATCCATTTTCTTGATGTACCTTTTTACACGCTCAGCTTCGGTAGGTACAACAGTGGTAGCAAACCTGGACAGCTCAGTGAACTTGTCAGTGTACTCGTGAACACTCAGAGTACCCTGTGACAGAGATAGGAACTCCTCTTGTTTCTGCCAGCGGAGCTCGTCAGGATATAACCTTTCCTTCATCTTAAATCGGAACTGATCCCATCCAAAACTCGGTGTAGCCATACACCTTGCACGACCAGTATTCCACCAGTTGTCTGCTTCCAGCTTCAGATAGTAGGTACCAATAGGCACCATTTCAACGGCAGGGCAACCAGTAGCAGCAATAGTTTCTCCATCTCCCTAATCCATCCTTCCAGCACAACTGGATCAGAAGTTCCGTCATAAGTAGGTGGACGGTGACAATCGAATCGATCAAATGCATATTGCCCATTAGATGGAGCAGAAGACCGATTAGCCATGACTATAATAGCATTCTCAAGTGCCTGGCGCCTCTTTTGGGCAGCCTCTTTTCTAGCACTAGGTAACCCTCGTGGCGGCATTCTACACACAAGAGTTAAACATTCATTACTTAACACATCAACAACTGTAAATAACAACTTAACACATAGATGTAAGAAAATATTTCCCCGTGGTTTCCTACCCAAGTCACCCTCTCTCTTTTACTTTTCTTGAAACTTAAGGTTCTACTGTTCCTAGTTACTTCAACCATACATTCTCGGGAGTTTCTTAGTGACTAGACGAGAGTATCGGGGTTGTTTTGCTCTGATACCAACTGTAACACCCTGTCCTTATACAACAAAGATACTTAACAATAACTATTTAAAATTAACTAAAAGACGTTAGCGGAAATAACGTCAGGACGGATATGCTACTCTAAATCAATGAATAGAGGTAAAACTTAAACTTAAGATTTAATAACCTCAAAATATCTCAAAATGTCAAAAGTTCCATCAAGGTAAGGAAATATCAAATCCATAGACGACTACATTATTCAAAACTAAGAGACATGCAAGTCTCCAAAAACCCCAAACAAGTTTAAACATCCTTGAGTCCGAACATCACATATGACTCCCTATTCTCATTAACAAGGAAAACTACAAGGAGCTTCCTCTCATCTCCGGCCCACACTCTGCTAGCCCAAGCAGTAATAAGTCTAGAAGTCATTGCCATCTGCACAAATATTAATAAATATTTCCACAGTCAGTGGGGAGTAACTAGCAGTTCTCCCATAACAAAAGAAATCACGGTGTATTTCAGACATAGATTAATAAGAAAGGAACGAATAAGATCAAGTCAACTATAGTACTCATCATGCAACAAAATCTTTATAAACTTATAAGCAACACATATGAATCGTTAACCAAAAGTAAATTGATTTAATAAATAAATCATCTCAAAATACTCAAATGAAAATAATGATATAGATAAAACAAGTTTTTGAGTTAGAAACCGAACGTTAGTGGATCACAACCCACTTCCTAAGGTTTGTCAAATCGCAACCTCCAGGTTAGCCTATGGGCTTACGTTCCCCGCTGCCTCTGTCTAAGAATGGCCAAACTCCCGATGCAGGGTAGTACACACAACACCCCTTGTCCTTTCGGATGACAACAATTAACCCAGGTAATACCCCGAGATCGCAACCTAGGTGGTTGGCATGTTATTCACTGGGGACTACTTCTATCCCACCGGATGTCCTTTCTCAAATAAAATCATAAACATCATATAATATATCGTTCATCTCACTAATGTTCATCAAAGAGAATACCCACAAATCATAAATAGATATCAAGATCTTCTCAAAATTTCTCCACATTTTCTCAAAAGAATTAACTCACAAGCTTTACATTAATCACTTAAAACTTCAAATACTTATTATAAATTTTAACACACCAATAATAACACATAAAGGGACATACAACACTAAGTAGCATCAAACAAATAAACTTCCAAACCATGTTAACCATCAGCAGCCATATACGTCATGTATACATTCAAATATGTACGAATAATACTGCCACATAATACACACAACCAACAGTAGACCAAAACAACGTGCGCTCAGCGCAGGAGCGTGGGCTCCGCGCTAAGGCGTGCGCTCCGCGCAGCTCTTGTCCGTCCAACGCACAGGCGCCAGCGTCAGACGCATCTCGTTGCGTCTAACGCCACTGGATGAACAACACCAAATTAACCCAAATTAACCCAAAACTCATTAACTCAATAAAATGTATATAATTAATCATTTTGTTACGTTAACCAAGCTCAAATTAATGACAGAAATCATGATGATAACAACATAAATAATTCAGCCATTACAAGAATGCAAAAAGTCTCACTTAAACCAGATTTATTACTCATATAATAATTAAATAAATAAACATAATCCTTTAGCAAAAACCACAATAAAAATTATTTAACAATCTAAACCACCTCCTAAATTCTTACAAAAATTTAAACAACACCTCCATAACCTTACTATCACAGTATTAATTTTATTTCTAATTTTTGGACCTCAAAAGTTATTTTTAACAGGATTTTTCAGATTACTCAATAATGCAAATGAAATACTTGAAATTAGAAATAATCACATAAAAAATTACCAAATTTTCACACAACATCCAAAATATCACGGATAACCTAATTATGCAAATAAATAAAAATTTCGGCCTTATTTTATAATAATCACGAATTATTTACTATTAACCACAAAATTGCAAAAATACAAAATTTAATTAATTAAACACGAAAACAGTAAGCAAAAATTATTTTAAGACATAACATACATATTACACACATAATAAGCCTCAGTAAAAATAGTTTCGGTAATTACCAATCTCTTACACCAATTATTTAATTAATTTTCCATAAACACATAAAGAAACCGATTTAATAATTTAAATAGGAAAACTCAATAAAAAATTATCCTACTACACATAATATGTAAATGCCACACACAATGAACATTTACATAATTTTTCTTCAATAATTTCATGTTAAAATATAATTAAAACAATTTTCCTAACAAATTAATCTACTACCGAAAATACTCTAATCTCTAGCGTTCTAAGATAACTACTAGTTACGTGGAACGTCGGAAGGAGAGATGAGTCTAATGAGATATTCAAGAGCTACTCGTGCAATCCAAGTCGTCTTCTACCCCCAAAGCACCACGAACGATAATTGTGCAAGTGAAAGAAGTAGAAAATATTAAGAACAATTTGATGAGAACAAATGAGAAGTAGAAAAATTAGAGAGAATATTGAAATGACCGTGTGAAATGGAGGAAATGGCATCAATAATTTTTCTGAGATTGAATCAGAATTTTGGTGATTAAAAGAGATGATTAAGAGGGTTTAAATAGTGGTTGAATGATGGAGGTTATGGGAGTTAAAGAAATTAAAAAGACATGCACCAAAGGAAGAAAACTCTCCCATTTCTCACCATGTGGCTGGCTGCCATATTGGCCAAGCCCACATAAATTTTCAGCCCTTTTCATCAACAATCCAAGTGATAAAAGATCCGTTAAGCGATAAAACGATAATTCCTAAATCGTGAATTAATTACGAAAAATAATATTATAAATATAAACATAATTCACATAATAAGCACATCAAATAATAAAAATATTTCAGCTCCCAGATAAATTATAAAAATTGAAATCATTAATTAAAAGAAAATTTAGTTGTAGGGAAAATATTTGCGAAAAACTAGGAGCAAAATTATGGGGTGTTACAGATATTGATTTGGAAAGTTATATAAGGAAACTCTAGGTTTTAGGCCTTTTTTTTGGTATTAAGATAACCCCCTACTTGAAAAATTTATTTGAACTTTAAATTTTTTAGACGACATTGCATAGGTGAAAAGTCCTGTATAACTACTCACTCACCCCACATTTTCTTTCAAAATTTTCATTTGTATAACCTTGTATTACAATATAAATTTCCAAAAGAAACATAAGCAAAAACTCTGATATGTAGATGGAATTTTCAAAAGAATATGTGGGCTGCAGAGGGTTGTTATATAAGATTTTTTACTTTTATTATGATGTCGTGTCCAATATCGTTAAAGTTATTTACGTTTTACAAGTTTGGAGTTATCTGAGACAGACGTGAAAATAAGATGGTCATTCTAGAAAATGGTCGGCCTACACAAATGATTATATCATATAATTTTCCAATTATTTATTTAGGTTCAACCTAATAAAATATTCCATAAACTTGTAATAAATATTCTATATTGTTCTTTTTTTGGTGTTAGAGAGCTACTAAGCACAAGACGATTCTAGGTCTTGGGTACCATCCCCACGAGAATTTACCAACTAAGTTAGATAATATTCATATTCTATATAGCATAACAATGTTTAAAAAGTATCATAATAATCAAGATTCTTTTGAGAATAATTAAACTTTCTTGAAATATTTGTATAATAATATTAATAAAGTATTGAAGTACGAAGAATTATACAAAATCATCATGCAATCATATAGTTGGCCTTTTTTTGTAAAGCATCCAAGTTTGATCTCCATCAATCGATTAAGTAGTTTTGCAATGCATGAATGATGAACCTACTTAGATATTTTTTGTTCTTATCACGCATCACTTCTTCAGTCAGCATAAAAAAAAATCCGACAAAAAGTATGGACTATGCATCAGCATTTACACCTATTAAGAAAAGATAAGAGAAATTTTTGAATGGGTGAGGTAAGTCAATTCCTGAAATATGAAAATGAGGTGTTATTAATGTAATATCTCTATGAGCAAGGTTATTTAGCTTAATTTTAGTTAGCTTATATTTATACTATATACTTGAGTGATTTCACTTTGGAAGGAGCAACAATCCGCCTATTATTTTATTTATCTAACCAAAATTTAGCCGAATAAAGTGGAGAATGGAGAAATTCTTCGTTCAGTAAATAGGATTGTCACTTCTTCCAAGTACCATCTACATTGTGCGCATGATATTTGTTGACATTTCCCTCAAATGTCACTCATAAAAGCTAGACAAGACGCCTCTCATTAGCACCATTTAAGTTGTTAGGGATGATGAAAAGAGACAGCAAAAGACGTATCGAATTTGAAATTGGTACAAGCCAAGTACCAATCTTTGTTTCATGATCTTTTCTTAAATCCATGACAACTACATGTCTACATGGGAGTTGGGACATTTACTAGATATCGTCTACTGAATTTGGGGGCAATTCAATTATCAAAGAAACTTTTATTAATAGATTAAAAGTACAAATATATTTAAAATTTTAAGTTTATACAATAAAAAAAATTCACTTTCATCAACATTGCATTTCTTAAAAAAAAAACTATTCATATATGAGTCAACGCCAACATGAAAAATCCATTATACAATAAGTCAATAAGACAATAAATATTTGTAAAAAAGCAATAGTATTTTGGATTTTTTAACTAGAATAATACAAACTTTTGCCCGTTCTCTCGCAATAATACAAACTTTTGATTATTTTTAAATAATACAAACTTTTGCCCAAAATTCCTCCAGTAGGGCATGACCGGTTAGTGACTTGTTGGAGCAGGTAAATTGCTTACGTGGCACTTACTTCTTCTTCCTTGTTTGCTCTGGTTCTTCTTCCTCCATTTTTTTTCATTTCATTCTTCTCTCCTGCTCCCCCTCCACCGTCTTTCTCACCCAACTCGTGGCCACCAAAACCCCACCCCGTAACCACCCTCTCACCACCACTAAGATCAGAAACCCCACGATAACCACCCAATTCAGACCCACCCCACCCTGTAACCATCACCGCACCTACCACTACCCTTTTCCCCCGACAGAGCCGCCCCCTTCCCCCAGGACGGTGCCGCCCCTCCCCCCACTTGCCACCTACCTTTTGACGAAAATCGCACCTCACCCGGTCGAATCGGCTCCATTCCACCCCCGAAAAAACCCCTCACCCACCTATAAACAGCCGCAACACCCAAAACAACCCCTCACCTACCCGAAATCGGACCCCCTACCCATTACCCACTACCCACCCCCGTAACAACCCTTCACTTTGAAATCGGCACCACCCGGTAACAACCCTTCACCGAAATCGGTCCCCCTACCTAAAACCCATCGCCCCTACCCCGAAATCGCCCCACCCGAAATAATGGTGGTGATGTTTTACTTTGGCGGTTTATTGGGGTGGTTTGGGGTTTTTATTTTGTGGGTAATTTGGGTTTCGTGGTGGTGAGTGTGGTGTTGATAAGATTTGGTGGGTGGGGTTCATGGTGGTTGTGGACCGGGTTTTGTGTATTTCGGGGGGTGAGGGAGTGGAGGGGGTGGTTTTCGAGGTGGGGTGACTGGGATTGGTGGTTTTCGGGGGTGGAGTGGCTGAATTTGGTCGTTTTCCGGGGTGAAGGAGTGGAGGGGGTGGTTTTCGGGGGTGAAGGAGTGGTGGGGGGTTGTTTTTCGGGGTGGGGAATGGGAGACGTGGTGTTTTCGGGGTAGGGGAGGGGAGCAATGGTGTTTTCGGGGTGGAGGAGGGGAGACGTGGTGTTGCTTAGGTGGTTGGGGTGGGGGAGGAAAAGGAGAGAGAAAGATATTTTGGGTTTTTTACCCGATTTATAGGTTAAAGGTCACATTGCCCTACTTTGGAGGAATTTTAGGCAAAAGTTTGTATTATTTAAAAATAATCAAAAGTTTACTTTATTGCGAGAGAACGGGCAAAAGTTTGTATTATTATAGTTAAAAAATCCTAGTATTTTTGGGGGCCTAAATTGTCAGGGGCCCTATGCGCTCGCCTATAATATACTCGCACCACCCCCGACTAAATTATGATCTAAAGAAGCAATAGTCTCACACACACACACACACACACACACACACACACACACACACACACACACACACACACACACACACATATATACATCTTACATTAAAACCACAAATTGTGATTTGACGACTATCTGATACTAAACCGCAACTTTTAAGCATCAATAAAAAAAACTGTGTGATATAATTTACACCGTATATTTACTTCTTTTTTTATTTTATTTATGAAATAACGCCTTTGAAGATCTCGACACACACACACACATTAAAACATATGGGCAAGCATCATAAGCCGCCATGTGTCACTTAGACACACACACACACACACTAAAACGTATAGGCAAGCATCATAAGCCGCCACGTGTCACCCCACCTAATACACTAACGTCGCACCACTTCATCACTGATAGACATTCAAAGGTTGATATGGTATTTTTCCTTAAAAATGATTAAAAGATTAGCATAAGACGTAATAATAGTCATATTGTAGGCATATTTTTATTGCCTACGCGGAATGAGCGCGTATTTGACTACCTCATTATAAGGTTTTGTTTTGAAATAAAGAAGTTGCCAACAAGTCTTTAAAGAAAGACTCATAAACCTAATTAGATATTGGGAAATCATAGGGACAACTTAGGGACTTATCCAATGTAGATTTCCCCGTCATGATTTCATAATTGATCATTGAACCAAAGATTGAGTTCGGGGTGAGGGTACGAATATGATAAGGAATCAAATTCGTCCATGGACAGCCTCTACTTAATACAATTCATGTTCGAGTGTTATACAATTAAATAACCAAGCAATATGTTAATGCAATCTAAAGATTAATCTATGTCGGTTCATTAAGCACGCAAAAGCTAATTTTTGGTGACATGTTATTATGCAATCAAATTATTGGCAACCTAATCCAATTGTCTAAATTATCTGAATTTAGCATTAGAACATTTATTTAGGTATTTGATTAACAAAAATGAACATGTACGGCGAGGAAAGCATTAAAGCATACAAGCATGCATATGAATAATAATAAAATATAAAAATAAGTATAAAAAGAGAGATTTGAGTTTAGAGAAGAATGTACAAGAAAACTTTAATTCCTTTAACGATCTACATCATGACAAATAGATGGTTAGTAAAATAAGAAAATAAATTGGAGTTGACCCTCAAGAATTATACCTTTGTCGCCAGGGTCTTATGTAACGATCTGCAGGAGGAGCAATCTTGAAGCTTGAATGGATTTTGAATGGAAATCGATGCAATGTGAATGTATATTCGAACGTATGTTTGAATGTGTTTCGTTGTATGTAAGTGTATGTGAAAGCATGTTGTTTTTTTTTGACATCGGATGAAAGGAGACAAAGTAAAATACAAAAAAAGAACTATATGAAATAGTAGTAGAGAAAGAGGTCATAGTAGTCATGCAACGTTTGGCGATCATATCCGCTTCCGTGACATTTCGACGAGGAACTTTGTTAATTGAGCACCAAGTTAACCTTTGCGCAGCACTCCGAATAGCTTCAATGGACCATAAGAGTTGAACTGGAGGGGAGAATTAGCCCTGCAAAAATGTGTACTAGGTTAATGGAATCCGTGAACACAATGATATGGGTTAGATGCTGATAGTTGGCCTAAGTAAGAGCCTGAAGGCAAGCTTGGATCTCCGCGTGAAGAGACGAGGTAGCCAATCCATAGGACCCGCCTCCATGAATAATATGGTTGGGATTATGAACCGAAGATGGTTGATGAATACACCAATCTAGGCCCATACAGGAGGTATGAGAATTCCAAGCTCCATCAACAAGGATTATGTGGGAGGGTGAACCCATCCTTTCCTTACCAAGATTAACCACACAAAATCCAGGAGGAAAACTGTCATTGTTTTCTGGAGGATGAAGGAAAGAAAGTCCTAGCAGACGTTGTTGTGTCGACCATTTTAAATGGAAGCTACGAAAGATATTGTAGCGTTGTTGCACTGTAATAACTGTGTTCTGAGATGGCCGGAAAATGTTTTCATTTCTATGAATCTAGAGCGTCCACAAAGAAACCATAAGAACTATAGATGGGGGCTAAGACTACCATCCTCGCTACAAAAGAGCAGGATATGGGTAATGATCAATTCTGTCTGGGAATGGTCATCATATTGGTTTGAAAGGAGTATAATCTGATTCCTACTCCATAATTCCTTTGCATTCACACATTCTCGGGATATGTGATTTTGGTCTTCAACTTGAAGGTGGCATCGGTGACAATAACCCTCCATAATTAGACCACGTTTAACAAGATGAAAGTATGTTGTTAAGTCAAATGAAAAGTGTATTCAAAGTATGAAAAACGTTCGTTGAAACATGACTCTCTATCGGAGAAATAAATCCGAAAATCACGCAAAGATAACAACACAAAGCTTGCCCTTGGAGCACAGCTCGTGCGCTCCGCTCATGGAGCATGCGCACTGCGCACTGGCCTTACGCCTTGCGCATGCTTTATACGTCTGGTGCACCCTACTTTGCGTTCCTGACTTTTGTAAAACTGTCTTTGTGTTACGTCAATGCATCCTAGTGCGCTTTACACAACGCATATCTGTGCTGTTTTCGTTCCTTTTAAGATTCATTTTTTAGCTTTGATGAAATTTTATCTTTTTAAATCCAAAATAAGCTATATTTAGGAATAAAAATCTAATTTCCAAAATATCTTTGAATTTAGTTAAATATTTATTAAAAGTACAATTAATTATCATGAATAATTAATTGGAATTTTGGAAAGTGGGCATGAAAATACAATTAATTATCATGAACAATTAATTGGGCTCTTAAAATTGGGTTCAGAATTGTTTTAAACAAATAAATAGATTTCGGATTCTTAAAACGCTTTTAGGCTTAGCTCGTTTGAATGCTCTACCTTTGGACCGGACCAATTAGGACGACGTTGTGTTCCATCATTGGGTACTGAATATGGAGATATGATTTTGTGTCTACACACATAAATATACCTCTTATCTTAAAACCACCTATTATGGTTTGACTAAAATCTCATACTAAGTTGCAATTTTCAAGCACCCATAAAAAAAACTGTTAGATATAATTTAGACCGTTCTTTCACCCCCCATCTCTCTCTCTATAGACACACACGCACGCACGCACGCACGCATGCACGCACACACACACACACGTACACTCTCAAAAGTATGAGCAAACATTGTATGGCACACATTTCACCCACATCATACGCTAGCATCGCACCGCTTCATCACTGACATGACAATCATACGTTGATATGACATTCTCCATTGAAAATGATTAAAAGATTAACATAATAATTTTCATGATCTTACCATCAAGCTACATATCTGATATGTAACTATGTTCTAATTTCAATTATTAAATCCTTATATCATATTGAATTTTAAATAATATAATTAGAAAAAATAAAAATGGGTAGTACAATTCACTATTACAATTTTAAAGTGTGGGCAAGAAATGTAGTCGCCTAAGTGGTCACATGCCCCTCCTCCCTCTCAAACACTAACATGGTGTCACGCCATTTATGACATCACATTTATTTGGAACATTGTCAATATAAATTTTGAACCCACAACCTCAAGTATGCAAGAAAGAGATCATATTATTTACTAGTAGAATAAATGCTTATTGCTGCGGTCATTAAGTGGCCTATTGCGGCGGTTTTGGCCGCGCAACAATTAAGGGCGCAGCAATAGGTAATTAAACTATTGCTGCAGTTTTTGACCGCAGCAATAGGCCAAGATATTGCTGCGGTTTCTGGCAAAAATCGCAGCAATATGGTTATTTTTTATTAAAAAGATACAACGTATTGCTGCGGTTTCTGAAGCAAACCGCAGCAATACGTTGTATTTTTAAATAAAAAATAACCATATTGCTGCGACTTTTGCCAGAAATCGCAGCAATACATTGTATTTTTCTAATAAAAAATATACATATTGCTGCGGTTTCTGGCAAAAACCGCAACAATATGTATATTTTTTATTAGAAAAATACACAAATATTGCTGCGGTTTTTACCAGAAACCGCAACAATATACTGAATTTTTTTAAAAAAATATTTTTCTGCACGTATGTTCCATCCAACCTCCTCATGCAGGAAGCAAAATACAGCAGCTGCAACAATATTAACTGTATAAATTTCGGCAGAGCTCCGTTTGTAAATTGGATAAACCCTATAATTGGGAATTAACCTGTATAATATTATATGCAACATTCATCATCTAATCGTCCTAAACAACCAACATCCATCATCCAAAATTCATCCAACAACCAACATCCATCATCCAAAATTCATCCAACAACCAACATCCATCATCCTCTAAGAACCAATTTTCCTCAAACATCCATCATCCAAATTCCAAGTTCAACAAGTAATAATAAATACGATTCAATCCAACATATATAGATGTCATGTGAATCCAATATATATATATATATATATATATATATATATATATATATATATATATATATATATATATATATATATCATGAAATCCAAGTCAATACGATAATGTTGGTTGGTACAAGTTGCACTAAATTATATTCGTTGTAAAGATAGAGAAAGAAAGAAAATTAACATTAACTAACCTACGCAATGCAATTATCAATAAAGTATCTTGCCCACTTATTTTTCACCTCATTGATTTGATCTTCCGTATAAGGATCGAGGGTAAAGGTACGAGAAACCTGAAAATAATTCACCAAAGTTAGCCTCAAATAGTTAAATATATAAAATATGAAATGAATTGTAAGTGAACAAAAACTTACTTCATCGAAATCCTCCGAACCAGAATATAAAGTGAGTACGTCAAAAATGTTACGCATGACCAAAACACCGCACTCCGTGCCTCCTTGTTGTTGTGGGCACTTTATCAAAAGTTTTAAGAAAATGAGGAAATTTATCGTATAATGAGAATAACATAGGCTTTTAATTGAATAAAATAAGTCTATTATACCTCAACACGCTTCCAAACAAGATTGTCCCGACGAACTTTGTTGCCGCTGAACCGAAACCTCCTAAAAGCACTACATAACACAACATCAATTGATTTACACTTTATTTGCTTTATATTATAATTTCAATTCATTTAAAATATATCAAACCGATCAACTTACGCTATCATAGGCGGTCTAATCTTTAACTTCAGCTCCTTGTGTAAGCTAGCGGAATCAAAGACATAAATTATCCCGAGCGTGGGACATATGACAAGGAGCATCCAATGACGGCTATTGCAAGATTGAATAACAATAATTACTAAAAAAATTCACATGTCATGCAACAATCAATATTTGTAAAACTATTAAGATAGAATATTACTCTTGAAAGTTTGGCGCGAAGATGATACTAACACCAACAACGACGGATCCAGTCAAAGCACAATGAATGTAAGTCGTTACATTCTCCAATGCATTCCCATCCGCGGTAATCTCCGGACACATCCAACAAACACGAACAACATCCCCAAATCCATCCAAGTCAGACTTCGTTGCCCTAAAAAAATAGACAAATGTAAATTTTATGTGCAAAATACAACTATCATACAATCAAATGTAAAAAAAAAAAATCATAACTTTGATTATTGTTACCTCATGTACATTTGGATAATTGAAATATTAAGCATATCTGGTGCGACTGTCGCGTGCCTACCAAAAATAACCTAACTATAACCTTCTAGCAATGTAGTCGGGTAAGTCAGGGTCGATCCCACAGAGAATTGGATTTATCTTATTATTTCTTGTGTTAGTTAAAAACCCCTGTTTTTGATATCAATTAACTAAATAAACTACTAACTATAAAATATCTACTAAATAATTAAACTAAGAAAGAGATAATCAAAGATACTAAAATAGGGATCGGGAGATATATATTGGTATTGGAATATTAATCGATCATTGAACTAATTAAATCACGCATATACTTTGACGTTAACTCAAGAATGCACGTAGACACTCTAAACTTTCTAAATTGTAAATAAACCAAACAAGCTCTTGGAATATTTTCTAACTAATTAATAATCTAGAACAAGCTCTCTAGACTCGATTAACTAGCAAGCATGAAACCGTAGAAATAGTTAACTTAAGCCACAATCTCACAAGCTCGGATTGTGCAACTTATGATTGATAATCTTAGGTATCGTGACAAGTTTTAGTCACTAATCAAACACCTAATTGCTACAAACGGAAATAACAAGGACAATTACGTATCACAAGTCAATTCCTAGCAATAAAACTAGCAAATTACACAAAGATGGCCAATCTAAAGAATAATCAAACTAATTCTAAACAATAACACAGAGTATCAATCCAATCAAAATATAAACATGAACAATTAAATATCAAAAATTAAAACTTTGACATTCTCACAATTCAATAATCCAATAATCCATATATCTCCCTACCCTAAACTAACTAGCCTGACATACTAAGAATTAAACTAACAATTATAAACAAAGGATTCATAATTCAGATAACAAAACAAGTGATTAATTAAAAGACTAAAATCTGTTCCAAATTAACAAATTCATACCAATTGAAACGAAAGAAGAAAATGAAAGTAAACTAAACTACAATTCTACCAACAAGGTTGGACGAAATCCTTGCTCTCGCACTCTTTGTTCGTCGATTGCCGCTTCTTTGTCCTTCGAATCCCCTTTTCAACGCTGCACTCCTTCCTCTTCTTCAAATCCAAAAAATCCTCACAAAAAGACCTAAGATATCCTCCACTTTCCTCATCTAATAATTTCCTAATGTCAACCATTTTTTTCAATTTGCTTTCCTAAAACATTCTTCCCCATAATCTTCTTTCCTTTTTCTAATCTTCTCATCTTTCTTGGCTTCAATTGTTCTTTTCATTTTCTTTCTCTACTAATACCCACGTGAGATTTTGTAGACCAACAAGAAACAATGGGGTTGTTGTAGTCTTTTGTTCCCCCAAACAATAAAATTTACTTCTTTTGACTTAATGATACGTGAGTCCTAGCCCAGCAAAACAACAATTATTCATCTTATGATAATTGCACAAGCCCAACATGATACTAACTCCTCACAACATAAGCCCAAATAGGAGAGGTAAAATGGGCTCTCCAAATCCAATTGCAAATTAGTTGCTCAAATCATCTTCCTGCAGACAAATAAATAAAACTGTAGTAATTCATGTCTCGGAAGAAAAATAACTTAAAATTCCTTGTAAAATATAAAACTCAATATCAAATTAAGGGTTTAAGATAATAAAAATACACACTTTTACGACCCTATCAAACTCCCCCAAGCTTATACTTTTGCTTGTCCTCAAGTAAAGACATGAAATAGAAGGAAAGTTCAACTCTTGACAAAGGAATGAGATTTAGCCAAACACACCATAACACCCAACAATAGCATCAAACCAGCATATATGCAATCAATGAACTCTTAAGGCCACTTACAAATTCTATGAACCAATCATAAGTTACGTATGCTAAATAGTAGTGAAACAACCTCAAAGATCATTAGGACTTTAATCATGGATGTAATGGGGCTAAGGTAAAGAAAGGTGTGGAAAATATTCAGGAAAGTGGTGGTAAAAACTCTAAGACTAGTAGAGCGAAGCGGCACCACAAACATTATACAAAAACACACCAATTTTATTAACTTGATAAACCATCTCACTAAGTTTCATGACTCTAAATGTTTTGTCTTTGCTAAATAGCTCTTGTAACGAGATTTCAACTAGTGACTCCCGGTCCAATTAGCCCAAGGCACTAGGCATGAAAATACCCCAATGAGTCTACTCACTCGAGCTATCTAAACAAAAGATATAAACACCACACGTACATATTTGGGCTCAATTTTTTTTTCTGCATTCTTTTTGACATTAGAATCTCTTTCATATTCTGTTTTCAGAGTTTTAAACTTTTTCTTTCACTTTTGTTTTTCCATGCCCAAACATTGGTACGCAGAGCCTTCAAAATATGAAACTTTTTTTTTTTTCAACACATAAACATCACCACTCAATCAGGACACAATCCACTTTACAGATACAAATGCTCTACTAATCTTAAAGAAGGGTAAAACACTTGTTTTTCTGGTAAAAGTTTATTTTATGAGTGTAGCATGAAAATAAGCTAACAAAGCTCGAAGTTGGCTCACTAGAGGAAAATGTCATTGGTAGGCTTTTCGGCTCAATGTGGTGGTACAACTTAAATGCCTAAATCATCTCTTCTTTTTCACTTCACTACAAAAATAGCTTTAGCAAAACGATTGAAAATTCACAGAGTTAGGACTTTTAGAAGTTCATACAAAGGCATATACACAAGTCAAAACACCAAAGTCAAATATAATGGAGCTAAATTTTGCAAAATTTCGGCAGCATCTCCCCTAAAACTGGACAAAAAACCAAACAACTAATAGTTGTTTTCAACCAAAAATAAAAAACCATACCAAAATTCAAGCATATTCCAACACAAATATTTTCAACACAACCACACATTCTCCACAAATTCAAACATGATTCCTCCCCCCAAGCTTAGATCACACATTGTCCTCAATGTGGGAAAAAGATAAAAGAAGAGAAAAAAGAAAGGAGTAGAGCTCACCGGATTAAAGAAGATGTTGAACTCTGAACCTTTCGCCCCCACACTTGAAGCACATGACTGAGTGTAGTTGGTGCTGAAGCACATAACAGAGTGCTGCCACGTTAGATCTGCCATAGCCATGGCTCTACCAATCAGAACCAAATGTAGTCTCTCCCCCAAGCTTGGACGACAGGAAGTGTTGATATCGGATGCAAAGAGAAGATGTTCCTGCACCAGGATAAAGAAAACAATATGAGTCACACCAAACACAACAGAGGTTGGGGGAGAGAAACAAACAAACAAAGAAAAATAAGACTAATTCCTACAAAACAAAGAAAAAAAAATGAAACTAAAGAGGAGTTGTCGAAATCCTAGAATGAAAAATAAAACTCACAGATCCTAAGAAAAAAAATACGAAAGAAAAAAAAAGAAAAAAAAAATAAAATAAAGAAGAAAAGGATCATGGAACTTGGGTTGCCTCCCAAGAGCGCTTCATTTAACGTCGTTAGCTTGACGTCTTGCGTTCTCACTATGCAGCGTAATTTGGAGCCTCGAGCTCCACTACTTCAATGTTTTGAACCTGATGCCCCTCATGATATGGTTTGAGTCGATGTCCGTTCACCTTGAACTCCTTACCTGTGTCTTCACTTCGAATTTCCACTGCACCATGAGAAAATACCTTGGTAACAACAAATGGTCCAACCCAACGGGAACGGAGTTTGCCAGGGGAACAACTTGAGTCTTGAATGGTAGAGCGGGAACCTTCTCTCCAACAAAGAAATGTTTTTTTCGGTGATTCGCTCATCATGAAATGCCTTAGTTTTCTCCTTATAAATTCTGGCATTCTCAAAAGCATCATTCCTAATCTCCTCTAACTCTTGTAATTGAAGTTTCCGATGCTCACCCACTGCGTCCATGCTCATATTACACTGCTTCACAGCCCAAAATGCCCTGTGTTCCAATTCTACGGGCAGGTGGCAAGGTTTACCAAACACTAGTCTATAGGGCGACATGCCAATGGGTGTCTTATAGGCTGTTCTATATGCCCACAAAGCATCATCAAGCCGAAGGCTCCAGTCTTTCCGGTTTGGATTAACTGTCTTTTCAAGAATCGATTTGATTTCGCGGTTTGAAACTTCTGCCTGTCCATTGGTTTGTGGATGATATGCTGTGGAAATTCGATGGAACACATGATACTTTCTCCATGAGCTTCAATTGTCCTATTACGAAGTGGGTACCCCTGTCATTGATGATAGCTCTCGGAAACCCAAATCTAGCAAATATATTAGATTTCAAAAATTCTGCAACCACTTTAGAATCGTCAGTACGAGTGGCCTTAGCTTCCACCCATTTCGAAACATAATCGACAGCAAGCAATATATAATGAAATCCAAAAGAAGAGGGAAACGGTCCCATAAAATCCATACCCCAAACATCGAAAATCTCGCATATTAAAATTCGAGTTTGGGGCATTTCATTTCTAGGACCTAATGTACCTGTCCTTTGACAATTATCACAAACTTTGCAAATCTCATACGCATCTTTAAATAAGGATGGCCAGTAGAAACCGCTTTCCAGAACCTTACGAGCTGTCCGCTTGGGTCCGAAATGCCCGCCACAAGCATAAGAGTGACAGAAGGTTAGTATAGAAAGAAATTCAGTTTCAGGTACGCACCTTCTGATCACTTGATCAGCACACTGTTTCCATTGATACGGATCATCCCAAATGTAGTGCTTTGCTTCACTGCGCATTCGATCCCTCTGGGCCTTGGTAAAACCGGCTGGAAATTTTTGAGAAACTAAGAAGTTCACCAAATCTGCATACCATGGAGTGCTCGAGCTCAAAGCATGCAACTTCTCATCAGGAAACTCTTCATTAATTGGACTTTTATCTCCATCAACCCCGACTAATCTGCTCAAATGATCAGTAACACTGTTGTCAGAACCCTTTTTGTCTCTAATTTCTATGTTGAACTCTTGAAGCAACAAAATCCAGTGTATTAGTCTAGGTTTCGCCTCTTTCTTTGACAAAAGAAACTTCAACGCTGCATGATCAGTATAAACAATAATGTTAGTACCTAAAAGATAGGACCTGAATTTATCTAAAGCAAAAACTACAGCGAGAAGTTCTTTCTCAGTTGTAGTGTAATTAGCTTGAGCCTCATTCAAAGTTCTTGAAGCGTAATAAATGGCATGAGGAATCTTCCCAACTCTCTGTCCTAGTACTGCTCCTACAGCATGGTTGGACGCATCACACATCAATTCAAATGGGATCGCCCAGTTTGGAGGCTGTAAAATAGGTGCAGTGACCAACTTGTCCTTCAACTGGTCAAACGCTTTCTTACACTCCTCATCAAAAGCGAATTCCACTTCTTTTTGCAATAGTCTACACAAAGGTTGTGCAATCTTCGAAAAGCCTTCGATAAACCTACGGTAAAACCCTGCATGACCAAGAAAAGAACGAACTTCTCGCACAGAGACGGGGTAAGGCAGTGATGTAATAAGATCTATTTTAGCTTTATCGACTTTTATTCCGTTAGTAGAAACAATATGACCTAAGACTATACCTTGTTGAACCATAAAATGACATTTTTAAGAATTGAGCACAAGGTTGGATTCCAAACAACGTTTGAGAATTAAAGTGAGATGATCTAAGCAATTATCAAAAGAATCACCATGGACAGTGAAATCATCCATGAAGACTTCAATGAATTTCTCAAGATAATCTGAAAAGATGCTTACCATACATCTCTGAAAAGTAGCGGGAGCGTTGCATAACCCAAAAGGCATGCGCCGGTAGGCAAAAGTACCATATGGGCACGTGAAAGTTGTTTTCTCCGATCTTCGGAGCTATTGCAACTTTGCACATAACCCGGTAGTAACCGTCAAGAAAACAGTAATAAGCATGACCAGCAAGACGTTCAACCATTTGATCAATAAAAGGTAAGGGAAAATGATCTTTTCGGGTCATGGAGTTTAATTTCCTATAATCTACACAGACCCTCCACCCATTTTGCACTCGAGTAGGAACCATCTCTCCCTTGTCATTTTTTACCACCGTCACCCCCGATTTTTTCGGAACCACTTGTAAAGGGCTAACCCAAGGACTGTTAGAGATAGGGTATATCACCCCTACATCAAGAAGCTTCAATACTTCTTTCTTTACAACTTCCATCATAGGTGGATTAAGCCGCCTTTGCACTTGTCTTGCTGGTTTAACTCCCTCTTCTAAGAATATTCTGTGTGTGCACATGGAGGGGCTAATCCCTTTTATATCTGCAACCGTCCACCTCAAAGCTGTCTTATGTGCCTCAAGAACCTTAACAAGCTTTTTCTCTTGAATTGGAGTAAGTTTACTTGCGATTATGACTGGAAGGGTATCATTTTCTCCTAGAAATGCGTATTTTAGATGATCAGGCAGTGGCTTCAATTCTACTTCTGGGGGCTGCACAACAGAAGGCAACAACCTGTGAGTATTAGGAGGTAGATTAATGAATTGAGTCGCAAATCTTCCTTGCTTAGTGGGCAGTGATTCCAAAGCAAAGAAAACTTCCTTTACCTCATCTTCGACAGCAAAAACTTCCTGCAAATTTGCATAACTTTCTTTCTCCATTGGGTTAATCAAAATAGATTCCAAAGCATCATTACCACAAAGAAAGTACACTTGCTCAGTTAATGAATCAATGATATCTATGCTAGAAACAGATTCACAATCAGATGGATATCTCATAGCATCATATATATTGAAATGAATGACCTCTTTGTCAAATTCCATGGTTAATACGCCACTGTGAACATCAATTTTAGTGTGAGCAGTTTTGAGGAAAGGTCTTCCTAATAATATAGGAGAAGAATTAGAAGCTTCATTATCATGCATATCTAACACATAAAAATCAGCAGGGAATACAAGCTCATTAACCTGTACTAAAACATCCTCAATCACCCCTTTGGGGTATGCATTAGAACGATCAGCAAGTTGAATTATAACACGAGTTTCTTTTAAAGGACCTAAATTAAGAGCACTAAAAATAGATAAAGGCATCACATTAATTGAGGCTCCTAAATCTAGCATGCATCTCTCATACCTCGTGTTACCTATTCTGCATGGTATCGTGAAAATACCGGGATCTTTACACTTTGGAGGGACTTTTCTCTGCAATACAGCGGAAACATTCTCACTGACATTTATTTGCTCATCACCTTTCAGTTTCTTCTTATTAGTGCACAAGTCCTTTAAAAATTTTGCGTATCGCGGCACTTGTTTTATAGCTTCCAGGAGAGGTATGTTCACTTCTACCTTGCGAAAAACATCCAGCATCTCTTTCTCATGATCAGGCTTCTTGTTCTTTGATAATAACCTGCTAGGAAAAGGTACAGGTGTAAAATCATTGTTATTTTTAACAAAAACATCAAAATTGGCCTTGTTTTGTTGCTGCTCATCCTTTTCTGGTACAGTTGCCTCCTGTTCTTTTTCTGGAATTATCACCAGCTCACTCTTCCTTCTCACTGGAATCTCTAATTGCTTGCCACTTCTAAGAGAAATAGCACTGGCATTCTCCTTAGGATTTCTCTCAGTTTGGCTAAGTAGTTTCGAAGAATTTTGTGTTTGCAACCTGCCAAGAGTATCAGCTAATTGAGAAACTTGATTTTCCAGGTTCCTCAACCCACTTCGTGTTTCTTGCTGAAATTGCAAAGTCTTTGGAAGCCATCGTCTTCACAATGTCTTCAAGAGACATGCCACCACGGGTTGTTCTTTGTGCCATAGGTTGCTGCAACGGTGGTCTAGGTAAATACGGAGGTTGGGTCGTGTGGAATCCGGGTGGAGGAGTGAATGCTTTTTGTTGGTGGAGTGGTGGTGCGAAATTAAGATTTCCATCTTCGCCGATTGTTGCCATACCTCAGGTTCGGATGATCCTTCCATCCCGGATTATAGGTTTGAGAGAAAGGGTCATACCTCCGTTGTTGTCCTTGAAAACCCCCAATAGCATTCACTTGTTCATCTTGTAGGCTTGGACACATATCAGTAGCGTGCCCTACTGTGAAACATATCTCACATGCCTTGGCTTGGCCTTTTCCTATCACAACTTGTTCCACTAAGGAGGTGAGAGTGGCTACCTGCTGCTCCGGCTTAGAAATACCCACCTCCTTAACATGATGAGATGGAGCTGGAACTCGATTCCTTCTTCGGAATATTGAGAGTTAGTTTGCCATGTTTGCTATGAGCTTCATTGCATCGGCGAGTGTTTTATCACCTAGTGATCCACCGCTTGCCGCATCAATCATATTTTTATCATTATACATTAACCCTTCTGTGAAATACTGAACTAGAAGTTGCTCACTGATCTGATGGTTTGGGCAGCTATTGCATAACTTCTTAAAGCGTTCCCAGTACTCATGAAGTGTCTCTGTGTCATCTTGCCGAATCCTGCAAATATCCTTACGAATGTTTGCCGCAAGAGATGCTGGAAAATACTTTGATAAAAATACTCGTTGCATTTCATCCCAAGTAGTGATGGATTGTGCAGGCAGATCATATAGCCATTCTTTTGCAGCATCTGATAACGCAAATGGAAATGCTTTCAACTTCAGTTTATCAAGTGCCACTCCACTCGGTTTCATTCCGGAACAAGCTATATGAAATTCTTTAAGGAATTTGTTCGGATCAGTCATATATGCAGAACCTAAGGAGCCATTTTCTTTGAAACCAGTGAAAGTGGGTAAAGCTCGGATAAGGCCTGGTTTTATCTCACATTCCGTCTCCTCATCTGCATAAACAATGCACAGTAAGTTGGGATCAAAAGTAGGAGCTGCTAACTCCTTCAAGGTGCGTGCCATCTCAAATTTAACTTCTTCTTCCTCCTCCGAAGATGAACAATCACTAAGAGGTAGGGGAATATGACGCGCTTGCTCAAGTTGTTGTTGAGCACGAGTCCTTTCCGCCACTATGAATCTTTGGTTCTTTGCTGCAAAATGTCGCAAGCGTATGTGCTTAGAGTTTCTGTCAGACATGCACAACAAAGAAACTAGATCACAAGTTAGTAAGAAAAGTTAGTAAATCACACAAGATATAATAATAAAAACGCCAGTTCCCCGGTAACGGCGCCAAAATTTGGTGCGACTGTCGCGTGCCTACCAAAAATAACCTAACTATAACCTTCTAGCAATGTAGTCGGGTAAGTCAGGGTCGATCCCACAGAGAATTGGATTTATCTTATTATTTCTTGTGTTAGTTAAAAACCCCTGTTTTTGATATCAATTAACTAAATAAACTACTAACTATAAAATATCTACTAAATAATTAAACTAAGAAAGAGATAATCAAAGATACTAAAATAGGGATCGGGAGATATATATTGGTATTGGAATATTAATCGATCATTGAACTAATTAAATCACGCATATACTTTGACGTTAACTCAAGAATGCACGTAGACACTCTAAACTTTCTAAATTGTAAATAAACCAAACAAGCTCTTGGAATATTTTCTAACTAATTAATAATCTAGAACAAGCTCTCTAGACTCGATTAACTAGCAGCATGAAAACTGTAGAAATAGTTAACTTAAGCCACAATCTCACAAGCTCGGATTGTGCAACTTAACAGATTGATAATTTTAGGTATCGTGACAAGTTTTAGTCACTAATCAAACACCTAATTGCTACAAACGGAAATAACAAGGACAATTACGTATCACAAGTCAATTCCTAGCAATAAAACTAGCAAATTACACAAAGATGGCCAATCTAAAGAATAATCAAACTAATTCTAAACAATAACACAGAGTATCAATCCAATCAAAATATAAACATGAACAATTAAATATCAAAAATTAAAACTTTGACATTCTCACAATTCAATAATCCAATAATCCATATATCTCCCTACCCTAAACTAACTAGCCTGACATACTAAGAATTAAACTAACAATTATAAACAAAGGATTCATAATTCAGATAACAAAACAAGTGATTAATTAAAAGACTAAAATCTGTTCCAAATTAACAAATTCATACCAATTGAAACGAAAGAAGAAAATGAAAGCAAACTAAACTACAATTCTACCAACAAGGTTGACTGAAATCCTTGCTACTGCAACTGTTCGTCTGATTGCCGCTTGCTGTCCTTCGAATCCCCTTTTCAACGCTGCACTCCTTCCTCTTCTTCAAATCCAAAAAATCCTCACAAAAAGACCTAAGATATCCTCCACTTTCCTCATCTAATAATTTCCTAATGTCAACCATTTTTTTCAATTTGCTTTCCTAAAACATTCTTCCCCAGAATCTTCTTTCCTTTTTCTAATCTTCTCATCTTTCTTGGCTTCAATTGTTCTTTTCATTTTCTTTCTCTACTAATACCCACGTGAGATTTTGTAGACCAACAAGAAACAATGGGGTTGTTGTAGTCTTTTGTTCCCCCAAACAATAAAATTTACTTCTTTTGACTTAATGATACGTGAGTCCTAGCCCAGCAAAACAACAATTATTCATCTTATGATAATTGCACAAACCCAACATGATACTAACTCCTCACAACATAAGCCCAAATAGGAGAGGGAAAATGGGCTCTCCAAATCCAATTGCAAATTAGTTGCTCAAATCATCTTCCTGCAGACAAATAAATAAAACTGTAGTAATTCATGTCTCGGAAGAAAAATAACTTAAAATTCCTTGTAAAATATAAAACTCAATATCAAATTAAGGGTTTAAGATAATAAAAATATACACTTTTACGACCCTATCAATATCCCCTTTCAAGAACTGAGCAATATCCTCCTTGGCCAGATAAGCGGTGGCATCTTCTGAATAATGGAACAAGGAGCTCGGCAAGACAACACCAATGATATCATCGTCTGCGACGGCAAGGGCAAGCGTATCTGCTAACTCCCTACAGTCTTCAGTGAGGGATTCCAAGAACGATGCATCATCGACAACTGGACTATAACGAGTAGCCGAACCGACTGAAAGCTGCTGGCTAGGACATCTAACAGCCTTCCCCGAAATCCCCTTTTGTTTTTTAGGTGTCGGTGTAACCTAATAATTATTTTTGAGAACGCGCATAAGATTATGTAATTTTTAAATTTAATGCTATTATTTTTACAAAAACGGATAAGATTTGAACAATTACCTCATCACTCGCATAAGTTTTGGCCATTGCACCCACGTACCCAAAGCAGTAGCTGTAGTGTCGATTTGATATGTAGGGACGGGGACATGTAGTGGCAAATGACCATACTTCTCTACAAAACGATGAATTTTCACTTGAAGGTGATCATTCATCATTCTAGACCCATGAACTGTAGTGGTCTCATCAAAAGCATAAGAATGTGCATCTGGCACTAGACAAGTCTTTCCACTAGTTGGATCTATCAAATACAATCAACATGGAGTCTCATCCTAACAATAACGTAAAGTTCTAATTATGTAAGATAATTATTTGTATAAAACACATGTATATATGATAATTATTTGTATAAAGCACATGTATATATGATAAATATATGTACCTTCAACTCAGGAGAATGAGTGTCGGAAAATCCAGATAGTGGAGTACGTAGCTGAGTGGGCTGTGAATTAAGCAGATTGCCCATTAGATGGTGAAGCCGATGGCCCATTAGATGGTGAAGCAGATGATGGAACAAATGGTGACGCAGATGATGGAACAAATGGTGGAATAGGTAGCTGAGTGGGCTGTGAAGTAGATGGCCCAGTAGATGGTGAAGTAAATGGTACAACAAATGGTGAAGCAGATGATGGAACAATTGGTGGAGTAGGTAGCTGAGTGGGCTGTGAAAGCGCCACATTTGCATATATGTTGCAATGTCATTTCTCCACCTTTCAGTCATTTTCTGCATGAATGCTTCCTCTTATTCCTGACTCGAGCTCCAATAGTTCCTAGGAGGTGGACGACCAAAAGCCTTCCTATAGCCAACATTGACGCCTCCAAAACCATAACAACGACTCGAATGATCTGGCTTCTCTCCAAGAGCCATAAAAAGGGCGTCTTTGTTACATATCGGATAGAACTCACCCTTGGCTTGCTTCTCCTTGTACTCCAACTGCCCAAAAAGCAAGTTACAAATAATAATGTAGTTAATAAAGAAAAAACATATTCATATGTCAAACTAAAAGTTATAGTGATATACATACGTATTTGTCAGCTGCAATCTTTGTTTCCTCAACTGGAATAAATCGATGTTTAGTGACAGGATCTTTCTTATGCATCGCGCACCACAAGTCATCACCCCGATTACTATGAGAGGACACCGAGGAGGATGGTGTACTAGATGACGATCCAGAATCAAAACTAGGTGGACAGAAGTTAACCTGCTTCCACAATTCTCTAGCATCCCCATAGTTCCTTTGACCTAAGTGGTGAAGATGTGTTTTCTTTTTTGCACTCTCGAGCGCCTTTTCTCGCTTTTTCTGCAAAAAAAAACATATTAGGTTAGTAGAATATAATTTAAATTAATAAAACCAAGTTAATTAGATTATAAACTTACTACAGCCTTGTAGACACATAATCGTGTCTCCTCATTTAAGGATCCGATGATGAAACATACCGCGGCATTAGTTGGCGCGACTCAACGGAAGAGCAATCTAAAGAACCAATCCAAAATGTGTTTTGAAATGATATTCTAAAGCCCAATTAATTGTTCATGATGATTAATTGTATTTTAAGCCCATGAAATATTTTAAGTCCATTTTAAAAGCCCAGTCAAATATTTATTTTTTTAATAGATATTTTTCATAAATATTTTTATTATCTTTGATAAAAAAAATTAGACTTTTAATCCTTAAAATTCCATCTCCGGAATTTTAGGGATAAAAAAGGTATATTCGAAAGACACGCAAACGCATATGCTCGAATATTCCAGAATATGCGCCGGACGCGGGGGCTGCGCTCAGCGCGCCACTTGTGTCCAGCACATAGGCCAGAACGCGTTAGGGGAGCCAATGAGCGCCTGATACGTTGATTTTATGACTCACACAGAGTCCTGCGTCTGACGCAAGTCTTGTGTGAGACGCAACTTTTTTTTCTATCTTTTCAAAACACGTGTACACGTGCCTAAACCTGATTGGACTGGCTGCGTCAGGCACACCAATGTGCGCCTGATGCGTGGAACTGCGCCTGCCACGTAGGACTGCGCCTGGCGCATGTCTTGCGTGGAGCGCACGTCTCCTTTTCCCTATAAATATCCGTGATTTCCCGAATTACGGACGGCTTTTCATATTATTATTTCAGGAATACAAAAACTTACGAATACCTCTACAATACACTTCGAATTCCCAAATACTCAAACACTCAAATACTTTCAATACTTTCAACCAATTCTTGATCACCGTGTTCTTGGTTCCACGATTGCTCCGCCTAAAGATCGTTACGCTCCTCAATCTAAGCCGCATAGGTATAATCCTGAGGGTCCAAATTCTATCTTTTTTATTGAAGTTACTAACCACTTACTTCATGATGTAGATCTTTAATATAAAAGCGCTCTACTGTATATTCTAAACCTTCTTCTTTCTTTTTATTTATTTTTCATATATTATCATACTTGCCTGATCATTCTATGTCTATTATATGAGTGTCCTGTTTCAATGCTTTTATCACCCACATGTTATTTTTGTTAATCAATGACCTAAAAAACTGTTCTAATATTAATCAGATTAATTTGGACAACCTGCTAGGTTTCCTGCAAATTGATTGCCTAAATAACATGTCACTAAAAATAGTCTTTTTATGTGTTTCCTGAACCAATTTAGACTAATTATTTTTAGGGTGTTTAAAACGTTATATGATTATTCTCAGGCATAAAATCTGTTATGAATCGATATTTAGTAGAGGCCAACTTTGGGCGAATGTGGTTCATTATGACTATATTCGTACCCTCACTCCCGAACTCAATCTTTGGTTCATTTTGACCATCTATGGAGTCAGGACGGGGAAATCTACATTGGATAATTTGTCCCTACGGTTTTTCCCATATCCAATTAGGTTTATGATTCTTCCTAAAAAGAATTATTGGCGACTTCTTTCAATACAAAACAATTTTCAATAAAACCTTTACAATGGGGTAGTCAAATATAATACAAGCTCACACCACGTAGGCGAAATAAAAACACGCCTAAAATTTGGCGACTCTACTGGGGAGGATTATTAAAAAAAAAAAATTTTTTAAATGAGTGGTTGAAACTTGAAAAAAATGATCAACTCTTATTTTTATGCCTTAGAATAATATATTGTTTTGCATGTGCATGGCTATTAGCCACCATAAGGACAATCTACCTTGCCTCATAAACACATGTTCTATGTGTGAGGTCACCCCCGGGGGGTTTGCGCTTTGTCCTTCCAAAAAGCTTCCTGAGCGATAGTGTTGAATCTTAATCATAAGCAAACCTACCCAACCATGGCATTGTTCTCTTGTTCCTGACTTGAGACTGGAGTGCGTCTTACACGTGGCCACCTCTTTAAGCAGAGGTACGAAGCATGGGATCAATCTCTTAGTCATGGACCCTTTTCAGACTGAACCTAAACCTGACCAATAGTTTCAAACATATAACTGGACTTTAGGTTGGAACTTTTGCATCCATGTTATATGACATTTGCCTGTGATTGCAATTATTGCTTGTTATTATCCTGTCAATTCGTCATTATTATGCGTCGTTCCTAAAATCGCGTCTATAACAAATCGTCGTTTTCGCCCAAACCTTCGTCAATTAATCAATACGTGTGCCACAGATCATTGCGCCAAACGCATTAAGTTGCGCCTGGCGCAACGCCCCTGCGCCAGACGCATAGACTGCGCGTCGTGCGCACCAGTTGCGTGGCACGCAGTCTATTCGTCCCATGCTTATTGGCCTTTTAACCTTGGTTCGAGTCTAAGATAACAAGTTTGCGTCAACGTCATTTTGTCTGTCTGTAGTCACGTAGTACATGGTCATGCTAAGGGTCTCACCTAATTAAAAATGGGTCTTTTCATGCAAGGTCGAATCTGTCCTAAAAAGTACACCTAAAATGGTCATTGTAGAGTTAGAGTTGTCATGCATGTCTACCTCTTCCCATTCCATCCCCGCTATCCCTGCCAATCTTACCTTACCATATTCAACAATTTCAAAAATTACATCTCATTTTTTTTCAAAATCGGTCCTACACCCATGTCTATTCTACCTTTTTCAAAAAGCATTTACTAATTACCATCATACCACGACATTTCAAAAAAAAAAATTTACTTTCAAAGTCAATCCATCATCTTTTCCTAATAAAAGATAAAACAAGGGGTTCCTTTCAAAAATGAATTTCGAAAAATTCTAAGCCCAATCCAAACACCTTCATCGAATCCAATCCAATTAATCCGATTCACTTGCATTCATTCTAGGCCCATGTGCATTAGAGTCCAATTTGCATTCATATAGGGTCCATCTAATTCGAGTCCATGCATTCATTAGAGTCCATCTTAGGCCCATATAAGTCTAGCTCATGTCAAATCTAGGTCCATTTGCATCTTTACGTGAACCCCAGTTTATGTCAAGCCCAGTCCAAATCTAGTCTCAGTCCATTCCATTCTAAGTCCAATCCTAGTCTATTTCCACTGTCAAGCCCATATGCATCTCCAAGTCTATATCAAACCTATATGTTAATCTAGTCCAAACTTAAGTCCTTTTAGACCCAATTCATATCCTAGGTCTAGTTTGCATCTCCATGTAGGCCCTAGTCAAGTCCACTTCCTTCAGAAGTTCATAATAACCCAAATTCCTCAATAGTCTAGCCTGCTTGCTCACCCGTAAGTTCAAGGTCTAGCATTCCTTAAGTCTATAGGCAATTGTTGTGTCTAGCCTGCTTGCTCACCCGTAAGTTCAAGGTCTAGCATTCCTTAAGTCCATAGGCAATTTTTGAGTCTAGCCTGCTTGCTCACCCGTAAGTTCAAGGTCTAGCATTCCTTAAGTCTATAGGTATTTTTTGAGTCTAGCCTGCTTAGTTTAATGTAAGTTTTGAAGTCTAGTTGTCTAGCCTGCTTGCTCACCTGTAAGTTCAAAGTCTAGTTGCCTAGCCTGCTTGCCTTAAGTTAAGAGTTTGGTCTCTGTTATTGTCCAGCCTTCCTTAATGTCTAGCATGCTTGCTCACCCATAAGTTCAAGGTTTAGTAATCCATAAGTCCATATGCAGTTTTAAAGTCTAGCTTGCTTGCTCACCCGTAAGTTCAAAGTCTAGGTGCCTAGTCTGCTTGCTTTAAGTTAAGAGTCTAGTCTTCCTTATTGTCCAACCTTCCTTAAAGTCTAGCCTGCTTACTCACCCGTAAGTTCAATGTCAAGTCTCTCCTAAACTCAATCGTGGAGTCCAGTTTGGTTGCATAGTCCAGCCCAGTTCATGTCTGCATTTGCATATAGTTAGGCCTGTGTCTCCATCATGGTCAAGTCTATACTAGTCCAAAACCTATAACCATTTCCATTTCCATTTCAAAATCATTTTCCATTTTCATTTCCCATTTTCAATTCCGTTCCCATTTCTCATCTCCATTTCTCATTTCGAAAACATTATTTCATACGAGGTCCATTCGATTTCTATTCAGGACGGATCGTGAGATCATAACTTGGGAACGTCCGAAAGAGAGGCAACAAGGTCGACCTACTCCCAGACTCGTCAAGCGCATCTTCACTTTTTCAGACGAATCTCCGACTCTTCTGAAGCATCATCTGAAATGGGAGAAACTAATGAACAACTCAGAGCCATTATGGCTCAACTCACACTGATGAACTCTCGTCTTGAGGAATAAGACAAAGAGATTAAGGCACTGAGGGAGAAGCTAACTGAAGAGGACGAGCAAGGCGCCACTCCACCACCATTCAAAACCAACACAGAACTGAGGTTCGAAAAACTCGAGCAACTGATCCAGTCAATTCCTGCGCTCGAGATTCATCGTGGGACCTCTTTTACTCTTTCTAGATGCCTTTGTCTTCCCACCTGACTTCTTCCCCCTCCCTTGTGCACCATAATATGCACTGGTCTGACGACGATCTAAGAATTAAAATAAGGAAACTAAATTAGAGAACGAAAAAATAAATGACGTACTCAATATTCACAATAATCAAATAAGCGTGAACCTGAGGGGGGGTGACTGACGTGGATCAGATGTCACCTCAATGCCAAGTAAAGCATCCCTATCAGCTTCTAGTTCCATTGTTTCCATCCAAGCATCAAACGCATCTACAGCACGATCATTGTCCTCCCCCTGGTCAGCCTCCTTTTCTGGGTTAAATGGTGCATCGGAATCCGATGACTGATCGCTCGAACCGTCACTAGCCATATCTATAGCATATACATAGAAACAACAAAAAGTGTTAACAAAATTTAAAACAATATATATCAACACATTATTGTAACGAAATATATTATAAGTACATCAATTTATAATTCAAATTACTCATATAAAACATTTTTTACCTTTAATTTTGGTCAATAGGTTGCTCGATGACCGTTATACCATCTTGGTGATCCATTCGCATGTAACTATTTTCAGTATCAGACACATCCATCATATCATCATTTGGGATTGAGAAGGGGGGGGGTATCATCAAACTTATCATATTCTTCTTCGTCGTCAACATCACCTACTTTTAAAATTCGCCTTTTACTATTAACAACAATGCACCACTGAGTGTCTACAGGATCAGATACATAAAACACTTGTTTTGCTTGTGATGTGAGGATAAATGATTCTTCATTGTCACGCAGACGACTCATATCGACTAGAGTAAAACCGCACTCATCCGTTCGCAAGCCACGTCTATTATCCGCCCACTTGCATTGAAAAATAGGCATAGTGAAGTCACAATAATCGAGCTCCCATATTTCCTGAATGATCCCATAATATGATTGTTTAGCATTAATCGGAGTTTTATCCTTTGCACTCGCATACTCCCTAGATGATGCAACCATTGAAACCCCACAATTCTGTACCACATTTGATTTCTTGTCCTGACGTTCAGTGTAAAAGGTATATCCATTGATATCATACCCCTCATACGATTTAAAACTGTCACGTGGACCGTATGCCAACCACTTAATTGTATCAGGTACATGATGGTTGTTTCCAGACAATTCACCAATTACTTTATTGTGGAACTAATCAATGAAAGACCTGTTATGCTCATTCATCAACGCCCTCTCCCCTTTTAACGGGTTTTTGTGGCGCAATTCACGCATATGTCTATCTAAGTATGGATTAACTTCAGTAACATGGTGTAACACAAAAAGATGAGCTTTATTCAACTCACTCAATGAAGGCGAAATATATCGCATTCCGACCCCACCCTTGCCTTCTAACCTACCCTCATGTCTGGACTTTGGAAGACCTATCGTCACAGCCTTAGCCAAATGAGAAGAACAATATCCTCCAACCTCTTCGGCAATTGTTCCTTGAATAATACTCGCCTCTGGTCTTACTGGATTCCTCACTTTATTTTTCAAAGAACCCATATGTCTCTCAAAAGGGTATGCCCATCTTAAAAACACAGGGCCACACAGTTTAATCTCCCTTACCAAATGAAGGACTAAGTCAACCATAGTGTCAAAAAAAGAAGGTGGAAAATACATCTCAAATTGACAAAGTGTGATCACCACCTGATTTTGCAAAGCATCCAACTTATCAGGGTCAAGTACCTTGTTGCATATGGTATTGAAAAATGAACACAACCTCGTGATGGCAAGCCTGACATGTTTTGGAAGAACCCCGCGTATTGCAATCGGCAAAAACACTTGCATCATCACATGACAGTCATGAGACTTCAACCCAATTAATTTCAGATCAGTCATAGAAACAAGTCTTCTCATGTTAGATGAGTATCCAGTGGGAACCTTAATACCATATAAACACTCACAGAACAATCGTTTCTCTTGCCTAGACAATGTATAACAAGGTCGAGGCAAATACGTTGTTGTTCCCTTTCCTTTCTTAGCTTTTTCCTTAACCTTTGACCATAAATTAGGCCGAATCTTCAATTTCTCCATATCTCTACGAACCTTCAGACCATCCTTAGTCCTTCCCGGCATATTCAACAGAGTATCGATAATTCCATCACAAACATTTTTTTCAATATGCATTTCGTCGAGACAATGTCTAACTGGTAAGTATTTCCAATAAGGAAGTCTCCAGAATATAGACTCTTTTTTCCAAATGACACCATCGTCTTCCGAAGGTTTAACCCCCTTACCAAATATTGTGCCCATCCCCGTAACACGATTATAAACTTCTTTTCCGGTCAACGGTCTAGGAGCTAGAGCATTTTCAACTAACCCATTAAATGGTGCTTTTTTCTTTCGATATGGATGAGAACTATGTAGGAATTGCCTATTAATGATATAGACATGTTTCCCACAATGTGGCAAATGTGTAGCCTCCATACCATTCTCACAAATAGGACATGGCTTTTTTCCTTTGACCTTATACCCCGACAAATTGCCATAAGCAGGATAATCATTTATAGTACAGAATAGCATAGCACGAAGCCTGAAATCTTCATTAGAATATGTATCAAACACCATAACACCTTCGTCCCACATCTTTTTGAGATCTTCGATGAGAGGTGCAAGATAGATGTCTATATCATTTCCCGGCTGCTTAGGCCCAGAAATTAAGAGAGACAACATAATATACTTCCGCTTCATGCACAACCATGGAGGAAGATTGTATATCACTAAAAGAACAGGCCAAGTACTATGTTGACTACTCAAAGTACCGTAAGGGTTCATTCCATCCGTACACAATGCAAGTCTCAAGTTCCTAGCTTCATGACCAAATTCCTTATATCTGGAATCTATAGCCTTCCATTGAGGAGAATCTACTGGATGCCTAAGCATCCCATCTTTCTTTCTCCGATCAGCATGCCATCTTAGGTTCTTTGCATCTTCTTTGATAGAAAAGAGCCTCCTGAACCTTGGCACAATTGGAAGATACCACAACACTTTCGCAGAAGGACCTGTATTGCGCGGCCCAGGCTCAACCCCATCCGGTAATTTGTAGCGGGACTTACCACACCTCGGGCATTCATAAAGGTCCGCATACTCATTTCGATACAACAAGCAATCATTCGGACATGCATCAATCCGCTCATATTCTAAACCCAATGGACACATTAATTTTTTGGCATAGTAGGTGGATTTTGGTAATAAATTACCCTCAGGAAATATATCTTGTAAAGCTTCTAAGAGTTCTGTGAAGCCTACATCAGTCAAATTATGTTTCGCTTTTATGTTGAAAAGGTTAAAACCCCACTCAATTGAGTGTATTTTGTACACCCTGGAAAAAAGAGGTTTCCCAGCAGCTTCAGACAAACTGTCAAACACTCGTGGCCGCTCATTAAAATGGTCACGGGCCCCTTCCAACATCTCACCTAATCGATCATCACCAAACTATTCATCCTCAATGTCACTATTATCTCTGTGGTCATTTTCATCACCTACTACATCATCACCTTCAATCCTAACATGATCTTCAATCACAACTTCATCAACCCCAACATTCGACATATCAATCTCTAATTAGTTACTAGTGCCAACATCAACACTAACCCTATCCTGAGTATATTTTCTCTTTCTCACCATGCCATAACCAAATATAATACCCAGCCCTAAATCCACGACGAATAATATGATCCCTTATGGTCCTAATATCAGAAATCGTATTCACATTGTAGCAATCAACACATGGACAATAAATCTCATCCTCACAAGTAAGTTGTTGATGCTCTACAACACGTTTACAAAACTCATTCACACCTTGTACGAACTCCAACGTATTCCGCTTTCCATACATCCAACTTCGATCCATTTCTAAAAACCCCCACACATACATACATACATACATACATAAAAAATTATTATCAATTAAAAAATTCACATAAATATAACACAACAAGCTAATATTCAATGCATGCTTCCATTGGGTCCTTATCACTCCAACCAAACCCATCCTTAAACGTCCAATCCCACTAGTGAATGCATGTAACATCTTTGATTCTAAGTAAAATTCGGCAGCATTTCCCTTCAGTTCTCCAAGTACACGATGAAGATAATTGCTTATCTTATATGTACCCGGAGAACAAATTAGGGAAATGACTAACTATATTTCACTTAGAATCAAAGAATCAACACACATCCACTACCTAAGTGAGATGTGACGTTTGAGAACAGTCCCAAAACGGGGACTATTCAAGACTTACTCCCAATGAGTAAGTCTTGAATGGGTATCTAGGCATTATGATGTACATAAAAACAATCGCATTCAAGCGATTCCAAGTCATCACCAAACAACAATCGCATTCAAGCGATTTCAAGTTATCACCAAACAACAAGTACCAAACTATTCCTTGGATTTCCCTTCCCCTCCCATTGGTGAGTCAATCAATATGAAGGCATTGCATATCACTTGAAATAAAGTATTGCAAAAACATCACAAGAACTTAAGCAAAAACAATCCCGTATAACATTTTAGGGCATACAAAAACTTAAGTAAAATCATCACAAAATCAGCTTTTAATCCTCAAATCCTATAACTCGTCATATATATACTTTATACTAAGCATTTTAAACTACTATTTAAGCCAAATTTTCGATTAAAACACTATTAATTAAGAAAACTACAAAATTAAAAACAATTATGAAAAACTAACCTAATATGACAAGGAGAGGGTGGCGCCGGCGGTGAAGTACGAAAGTGGCGGAGGAGAAGGTGGCACCGGCGGTGAAGTACGAAAGTGGCGGAGGAGAAGGTGGCGCCGGCGGTGAAAATCCCGAACCCACCGAACCAAAAACGCGAAAAACGCAAGAAGACGGGCGAAAAACGCGAACCAAAAAGTGTGAGAAGTGGAGGAGAAGGGCAAAAAACGCGAAACCAAACCCTTATCGCCGGAAACCGGAACCTTTTCGCCGGAAACTTAAATCTTTTCGCCGGAAATTGTAAGAGAGTGAGAGAGTGTGAGAGTAGAGAGAGAGTGTGTGAGAGTAGAGAGAAAGAGTCGAGAGAGAAACACTGAAGGCAAAAAAAGAAACTCGTGTTTTTTTTAGATCAGGCGCAGGCATATTGCTGCGGTTCTTGCCAGAAACTGCAGCAATATGTCTGGTCAAATAGTCAAATTTTTTTCAAAAAATTTCCGTTGAAACCATATTGCTGCGGTTTTCGGCCGAAACCGCAGCAATATGGTTATTTTATATTTTACCTTTTCTTTTTACGTGATATATTGCTGCGTATGGGTAAAATCGCAGCAATACCACCGCAGCAATAAGCAATTATTCTACTAGTGATTGCTTCTTTTTATCAAGATCAACAATGATGTTATGGATTTTTAATCGAAACTAAGTGTTATAATGTTTTAAATGCATATTATGAATAAAACGACTTATTGTCATTCTTTTTACTAGCATATCATTCCTCTTGAAAATGATCAAGAGATTTGCTAAGAGGACTAGAACCTCCTAACTTCTTACTTCAATTCTTAAGATCTCACCAATAAGCTACATCTCTCATATGGAACCTTATTCCAATTTCAACTATTAAATAACTTATTTTTTTTTTTCTAACACAATTAGAAAAATAATCTTAGGCATCGCCCCGACCCAAACACTAGTTAACTATAATTGCAAGTCGACTTCTCTAGCGTTCATTTAAAATTTGATTAGCTTTACTTTAAACAATGGCTCATGTTAAAATGGAAACTTTATGCGAGGAAGTATGTAAGTATCTACTTCTCTTATATCTAATCCAACATAATATGTTTTACTGAGTTTGTTTATATCATGTCGGAAAGCAACGATCAGAGCTATTTTGTAAAGACTAACAATAATGTCTTCGGGAAAAAAGATAAGGGTTTTTTTAAACAAGATAAAATTTATTGCTATCATGAAACAAATTTGCAACCTATCTTCCTTGGGAGATGACAACCCTTTAAAGAAGTCTCCTGAAACAATAAGGATTAGAGGTTTTTTTTGATAAGTAAGATTAGGGTTTTTGCTAGGAGCTAAATGGTTAGTTAGTTTGGGATTAGTATTATGAAGATTATTGCAAAATGATTGATTGAAACCGATCAAAATTGTTTGGAATTGGAATGACTCCATGCAACTATCAGTATCATTTAAAGTGTTGAATAGTTAAACTTGTTCGGATTTATACATGATATTAAATTTAAATGTGATTAGATTTGCTTTAGAATTGAATTTGATTGGAATCCACTAAAGCTACTAGACTTACCACAACGACTGGCAAAGACACGGAAGAGACACCTAGGCTTTACGATAATCAAGAATACGGAACGCTAAGGAGACTCGAGAAGAATGCAATGAGACTTGACTTCCTTTGCCTTGAACATGTGACTTAGACTTGAAAAGTTACCAAGAGACCATGTCATTGGACTTGACTTGACTTAGACTTAAACTTGAAATGCAAGGAGACATAAGATAACCCGTTTTAACTTCAACACTCACAGCATGACTTTCTCATCAAAAGTCTACAATTTGCTTCGCAAGCTAAAAGAAATTTTAAATAAAAAATGATAATACTTGTCAAATATATCTAGTTTCAAAAATATAAACAACCTATATCAGTATTAAAAAAACTAATATTAATAATTTACATACTTGAATACTTCCAACCATGTGCAGTGTCAGATCCAGTATTCTGGATGAGGGGTAGCGTAATTTTACAATACTATCGAGTAAAAAACAATCATACCTACTTAATTCAAAATGTTACAAAATCCAAATACAACCTTGAAGTCAATAATAAAAGAAAATTACAATTGTTCATGTCGAGTTCTCATATTTTTGAAACCGATTTACAATCGCATCAACTTCTACATCACAAAACATATCTTTCTTAAGATAAGTAATTAAACTATCGTTTAGCAATTCATATCCCATGCTATTTCATAATTTGCTTTTGATAATAGTCATTCCGGAGAATGCTCATTCTACACTTGCAATCTCCACAGGGAGAATTAACACCGACTTCAAAAATAAATAAACTTTTTAATGAGCTTCGTGTTTTTTGTCTCAACAAGCTTCATAGAAAGCTCCTTGAGAGTCTTCACATTCCAAAACTTCTCATCATTTCGAACAACATCAATGAAGTTATCCAATGAATGTTCAAAAAAGAACATTTCACCACTTGAAAATTCATTTAGATAAAACTCAGCAAGCCGAAGCAAATTTTCTTTGTCATATGATGCAAACCGATTAGTAGGATTAAAGCAAGACATGAAAATAAGTAATTCCTTACTTTTCTCACTAAATCGATTTTCAATTTCTTGCAATTGTTGATCAATAACACTTAGAAAAACCTCCATTCGAAAATGATGAAGATTTGTCACTTGTGAAGAAGTACCATAAAACATTCTTCTCCTAGGAACAACATACATTCCCTACATGTTAAGAATCTCAATGTCATGTTTTTGCCAACAATGAAGATATTTTATTCATATGAGTATCCCACCCACCATCTCTTAGCTTTTGAAAATTCCTCTTAGTCACATCAACCAAAGTCATAGCATTCACAATACCTTGATCACTCTTTTCTAAAGCCAAATTCAACTCACGTGTGATCCCAAATATAGATTTCAACAAGTATGCCACAAAAAAATCAAAAGACATTAGTAAGTTGATTATTGCTCATGCTTTGTTCTTGTTCGCCTTTTCAATGGAAGATTCAGTAATAGCATCAAGTGACTCAAGGATTGGACGATACAAATCAGATCAAGGATATTCACAATTGTTTTGAAATGAGATCCCCAACGAGTGTCACCAGGTCTACTTACCGCTTCTCTTGATTCAAACCAGTACCAGATTCTATATTACGTAAGGATAAAGCTTCTACAACATGTGTTTTTTGTTTTTGTCGAAGAAACACTTTTCGTTTATAAGGTGAACCACCAACAAAATTCAACAAGAGAGAAAGCACATCAACAAAAAAAAACCAACTACAATAAGAGTTTTTCCTTGCAACAACAACTAGTGTCAATTGAAGTTGGTGAGCGAAACAATGAACATAATATGCTTGTGGACACTCATCAATTATTATAGTTTTTAGACCATCATATTGCACCTCACATGTTACTAGCACCATCGTATCCTTGTTCCCAAACTCTAGAAAGACTAAGGGAATGCTCCATAAGCAATGATTCAATTGCTTCTTTAAGTCAAAGAAGTGGTGTTAGGCACATGTACTAAACCAAGAAAATGTTCATTTAGTTTACATTTTTTATCAATATATAGCAAACAAAGAGCCATTTACTCTTTATCAGTGTATTTGCGGACTCATCAGCAAGGATAGCAAAAAAATCATCACCAATTTCTTCAATTATGGCTTCCGTTGTTTCTTTTGCACAAGCATGTATGATCTCTTTTTGGATGCAAGGAGCAATCATTTGACAATATCCTGGAGTGTTTCCCAATATAACCTTTTGGCCATCAGGTTTATCTTTTGAATGAAACTTGACTTCAAGAAAATTGCCTTGATTCAAAGAAGTAGAACTTTCATTATGCCCACGGAAAGACAACCCTTGAAGTAATAACCACTTCAAACATTTAACGGAAGCTTCTAACTGCTTCCTATATTTTTTTGCCGTTTCTTGCGTTTTATTTGTCACTAATAGAAAAAATTATTTTGTGTCGCTTGATTTGCGTCGAACATTTAACAAGCCGGCGTAGTTTTGCAGGCTCAGACCAATTGCGTCGGTTAGGTGTAGGATCTGACGTAAATTATAAGTAATGTGAGTCGGTTTGGCTAGAGCATTTGACGCAAATCACTACTACAAATGGGGGGCCAATGATTTGCATCAGTTACTGATAAAGCACGTGACACAAATGTTGAAGAAACAAATTATTTGGACCATGATCTGCGTCGGTTGGGCCACGAGACGAGACGTAAATCATGGGCTTCCATATTCTTTTAAGGAGCAGGTTTAGGGTTTTATTCCAAGCATTTTTCTCTCACCCTTCACTTTTTGGCTCCAGCTGTTTCACTCTCCCGTTTCCATTCTCTCATTCTCACTCTCACTCTCTCATTTCGTTCTTCAGGCAATTCAACCTTAGTGACGTTCTCCATCTCCTGCTCCTTCTCCTTCCGAGGAAGATGAAGACAAGAAGAGAATGACATGTTCGTTGATCTCTGAAAGCCCGTCGAGGAAGATGAAGACAAGATTTGAAATCCACCACTTTCCGCCACTTGTATATTCGTTTTTTTAGATCTTATTCTTTTGGCATTTATCCTAGTCTAGGGTTTTATTTTCAGATCTAGGTCTTTTTTTGTTTGATATTCAGATCTGAAATTTTGTTTTTCATTTTCAGTTCTGAAATTCCGTTTTTTCATTTTAAGATCTGAAGAATAAGGCCTTTCTTTTTTTTCTTTTTTTAGATCTGATTTTTTTGTTTAATTTTTTTGGCATTTATCCTAGTTTAGGTTTTCATTTTCAGATCTAAGATATTCTTTTTTAATTTTCAGTTCTAGAATTCTGTTTTTTCATTTTCAGATATGATATGACTTAAAATTCTATTTCTTCTAGATTTGGTTCTTCTCGAAGTCTTCTTCTTCGAGCTCATCGGAAGATGTCGGTGAAATCATCGGAAAACCTGCTATTCACTTTCTTCTTTTGATTATTCTCGAATGTTTTAGATTCAGCTTTAGTTTTACATTTTTTTTTACATATTTGCAATGTAATTTGTTTGGATCTATTTTACATTTTTTGCTCTCATTGTAAATTAATGATAGTGGTTTGGATCTATTTGCAATGTAATTTGTTTAATGTTGATAGTTTGTAATACAATTTTTACATTATCAACACAGAAATGCGTGTTATTTACGTTGCCTCCACGAATAAATTCTCTGCTAAAATCTGACAATATTTTTTTATATAAAATATATAAATCCCATTTGTGTCGGGTTATGAACATTGTCCGACGTAAATCATGAGGGGCAGGACATGGGCAGAGAGCTGGTATGCAATAGGCATTTGCGTCGGATCACGCTGCACATCCGACGCAAATGTTGCGTCAGTTGCGTCGCGTCACCAACCAACGCATATCGTATCTGTTAAATTTGCGTCGAGACATATAGCGTCAGATCCAGAACCGATGCAAATGAGGGTCCTAGAACCAACACAAATCATCTTTTCTGTACTAGTGAGTGAAAGCAGATGGATGATTATTGTCCTTTTGATTTTTAAATCAACAAGAACCATCATGGCTTTATGGTGAGCACTCATATGTCAACCAACATGCTTATTAAGTGCATTTGGTTTACTTTAAGTTCTAAACCCCTCACTAACAAAAGCATCAGAACCTTCGTTGTCATTCTTGAACAAATAGCTAGCAAAACAAAAGGCAGCATTCTTTTCCACACTATACTCAATCCAAGTGTCATACTTCTCAAACCAATTGGGATTGAAGCGACGACTACTTTTCCCAAAAGCTCTAAAAGGAAAGTCATGGTTGAACGGTTGACAAAGTCCTCTATCAACATATAGAATCTCCTAATATAGTCTCTGTCATAATTATGACAATCACTCATATTTCTCCTCTTTCTCGAATCTTGAGGAAGATTTTTAATTTCCATTTTCGATTAACATTTTCAAAGAAGTTGGGACTTGAGAGACCTAGTATTTGAACTGGCTCCAAATTCTAAGTCTTTTTTTTTGGTAAAATGTAAGAGTATTATTACCAAAAAAAACAGGACAGCAGCACCATCCAACAAATAAAATTCTAAGTCTTCATTTTGAGATGGAGGGATAATTGTTGATGGAGAAGAATTTTGTTGGCTTGGTTGAGTTGGAGGAAGATGTAAACTTGAATCAACTTGATTTTCATTAGGTGTTCCTTTTGGAAAAAAAAGCTTGTGATATTCCTCTCTTGTTTTCTCTTCATGATTCTGAAATATAGAATTCTCATTCACTAACAATCCATTCCCACAGTTACAATAATAAACTAACAATTCACTAATAACTCTTACACTAACAACCATTCACAAAACTATATAATAACATATCATTCCCAAATTTATAATAAACCATTTATTCATTAATAATTCATTCCTTGCACTAACAATTTCTGCAATTTCATACTGACTACTGTTGTACTAGAATCTTGACTACTAGTCTCGTTTTTGTAACACACTAATACGACAGTATCACTAAAAAGTAATAATCCATTTTTAATTCATTTCCACAATTCATTAACACAACTACAATTCACAAACAATTTCTACAAATTCCACAAATAAATTCATTAATACCACTATCCAATTTCCAAATAAACCATAAAAAAAAGGAAAAAAATTACCTCTGATCTACGTACAGTCACACAGACGACAGACCCAGTAGGCAGCGGTGGTGGCAGAAGGCTCTAGTGCGGCACTCAGCAGGAAAGCAACAGTGAAGAACGAAAGAATAGCTTCGAGCTTTCAACGCTTCGTGTTATGCTTATGCAGCGAAAAAGAAAGGCGAAGAAGATAGAGGTGTCTACTACCAGACGAAGATCGAAGTCCTTTGCCTCTTGCCTTGCCGAGTCACCGGTAAGTGTAGTGGAGGAGAGATGGAGGTTAGATACTTAGGTTAGTGAAGCGGAGGAGAGATGGAGGTTAGGGTCTGAGGCTCCGAGCAGTGGAAGAAAGGAAGAACGGCACACGCGTTACTCGTTAGGTTAGGTTTTTTTTTCGAAATATTTTTTTTCAAAAAAACAGGGGTAGCACGTGCTATCCCTTGTTACTACTTAGCTCCGCCACTTATTATGATACACTACCGTAAAACCAACACCCTGCATGAGAAGAAGGAAAGATGGACCTTATTTATTACGTCATAACTATCTAGTTATTTAGGTTTATAAATTTAGACAAAAGGAAAGACTTAGATTCCACTTTTTGACTATACTCGACAGATAACTGGTGAATGGCAACATGAAAAGTAGAGAAAGAAGTGTAGTTATCGTTTGCTTTGTTGCTTCTTCTGCAAAGTATATGCATGATGCCTTTTGAGCAGCCTTTGGTACTTGGTAGAAAGATGCGTCAAGCCAAGTTATAATCAAGTTCGATTACGCCAAAATTTGAGAAATGGTATAATTATTATTAACTGAGAAGAATTTATTTGAAGCATTATTTCTGCACTATGACACAAAACATCCTGTAGCCCTTCGCAAGCACCAAATTATTGGGCACGGTTTTGCATGTCCCCAAACTTTTTCATAATGTTTGCGAACTTTTCTTACTTTTCACCTAAAGCAGATAAAATAGATTCCAACAATAAAAATAATTCAGTGATGTAGTCATACGAGAGATCCCATGATTACTACTTTCCTACTTGAATCTGGAAAATGACCTTGCGTGGTTATGTCGAAGCATATCCCACGTTTGGAAAAATTATTCTATAACATATACGCAATCAATATGCAAATTAAATTGTCGTAATTAATAAGCTTAGTTTTTTCTAGATTAATAACGTCGCAATTATATTACATTTGTTCAAATTGTAACATTGGTTCACCAATTGTGTCACTGAATAATGTTAGGTTATGCATTCCTTATACTTGAACATTCCGTTCATTGAAGACTCATGGCCTCTTCTGTTCATCTTATTCTCAATCCGTATCAGAAAAAATAGGGTCAGATAAGGTCTAATAAAGACTAATAAGGTCAGATAAGTTCAAATAAGTCCAGTTCAAGAAAAATAAGCAAATATAAGGTGCAATAAGTTCAAATAAGTTCGGATAAGGTCTAATAAAGACTAAAAAGGTCAAATAAATTCAGTTAAGTTCATATTAGTTCAGATCAGTTCTGATAAGTTCAGTTAAATTCCGAGTACATGTAAGTTCAGATAAGTAAAAATAAGTTGAATAAAACTGGCCCTCAACATATGGAAGCAAAGTCATTTAGTCTTTACTATCTTCATCGCAGCATGTGAAGGAACATATTCAACCTAAAGTTAAAGGCTAAATGTATAATTCCATCCTGTCTAAATATGTACATGATATGTAGGAAGTGTCCCTTATAATTGTTTTAGATCCTACGTGTGCAACAACCGAATTATTCTTAACCGGTCTGAACATTTTTAAAAGTAATTATTTTCTTTCATAACTCTCTAAAAATCGCCTCTATTTTTCTAGGATTGTGAGAGCATTAATTACCAAGTTGTGCGGGAAAACTTTCAATAATAAAGTTACTACTTCCGATGCATTTGATCAGGCCCGGCTAAGGCCCTGTGCAGGGTGAGCAACTGCACAGGGCCCCCGAAATATAAGGGCCCAATTTTATTTTTGTTTGCCCAAAGTGAAAAAAAAAAACTAAATACTTATTTGCATTAACGTTTTCACGCGTGACTTTAATTTCCTTTCAGTTTCCGAGATTCCATTAACTTCCTTTCAGTTTCCGAGATTCCAGCCCCTCGTTTCCTCATCTTCTTATTTTCAGTCTCCTAAAAATTTAATTCTTCCCAATTTCCATTACAACTCTGTTCCCCAATTTCCAGAAAGAAAAAAAAACCATTTGCGAGTTTGATTTCATATTCCTCCTCAAGTTTTCTTAGATTTTCAGATTTTATTCAACCATGAGCAATATTATCTGAATTGTTCCAATTCTTCTAGCATTTTCCCTCATTATAGCAAGAGGCATGGAGAAAGGTTTAAGATAGTGGAGAAAGACGCTCTTCGATTTGGGCAAAGTTTTGGAGGGATTACAATTTCAAGAATAGGGTCATAAAGGGGCAAGAAACGGGCTAGTTGCTGAGGTTGGTGGTGTTTTGAAGATTTTTGGGATGGTGGATTCTTCTTCCTGGAGATTTTTGGATGGTGGTAATTTAAATTTTCCTTCTCTTAGTACTTGGTAATTTCTAAATTCTAAAAATTTGTTATTTAGTTGTTTTTCTATTTCGATAATCTGGAATTGTGGTTAATTTTGTTACTGTTTTTATTATTTTTGGGGCTGTGAATTATTCAATTATCAACTTTTGATTTTTATTTATTAATTGGGCAATTTTTGATGGTGAGTTCATGCTTGTTTAAAATTTCACTTCTCAATTTCTAATAGTGATTCATGCTTGCTTAAATTTTTTTTTTTTACCTTTTGGGGCCCCTAAGTTAATGTAGCACAGGGCCCCTAAATTATACAAGACGGCCCTGCATTTGATATATATCTCATACACGTACATCATGACAACCATATGTCGGTTGGATTAGGAGTAATTATATAATTTTAAGATTACTGGTTTATATTCAGGTCGGGTCACTTTTATTTTGAGTCGATAAGCACTTGTTGATGACCCAAAGCTTTTGGGTTATCTTGATGATTAAGGGGAATTAAGAAGTCCTTTTTTGTTCTTTTTTATTTTTTAGTTTAATATACATACCAACATATACACACAATATATACTTCACGAATAACATTTATAAGAAAATCTTTCTAAAATTATATGATAATATTGATGCAAAGACTCACATTATATTCACACTATCATGACACAATGGGAACAAGCATTGTTGTTAAAATCCCGATCTGGATCTTACGATCCTACGATTCTATGATCCGGAAGGACCTCACCGATCCCGATCCTACATAGGATCTTAATTTTGTAGGATCTTTCGATCCTACCCAACCACAAAAAATCACATGGTAGGATCTTAATACGATCCTACGACTCTACGATCCGATCCTATCGTAAAAAAATCACAAAGTAATTTCACATATTATATTTCTCTTATTAGATCTTGGTTGCATGTTATTTCAATCTTATAGTATTGAAAAACTATCACCATTTGCTAATGAAATAAGTCATTATTAATATATGTAAATTTTTAACATGAGGTTCTCACCATATTCTAGCATAATTATCTCTATTTTACCGAATTGTAGGATCTTACGATCCTACGATCCGATCCCACCGATTCGATCCTACCAACCCCTACGATCCAAATTAGGATCCCGATCCTGATAACATTGGGAACAAGGGCTAAATATATTCGCAACTATACATTGAAAACCGTTCGTGTACAGCCTTTTGTTATCCCCTTTTAAGACAATGTAGAACCATTCTTGTCATAATTTTGTACTAGAAAAAAATTACTAGATAACTAGGGTTCTAATTTCCAAACAAGGTCACCTGAGAGCAAATTAAAGTTGTTCCATGAGTACATTCAAATAGAATGTTGCATGTGAAGTACTATACTTTACCTTACCTCTTGATTTGGATCTTAGAAAACCAATTAAAGCCTCAAATTCTACCAACTTACTTGCGTTAAATTAAGGTTATATAATCTAGAGTTACGCGCTAAAGGCAAGATCCTGCCTTAACGACGATTCGTTAATAATCAATCCTCTAATATAAACTAGGAAAAAGTGTGTTCCCATACTGTTGGCACAGGCAGTGTCAAAATCCTTCTTGTCACACCTTAATGGCGACACAGGATTAGGGACCACTAATTATAGATTATTAGGTCTTCTAAGTGTGATATTGGCAGGAAGGAAGCCTTAATACCATGGGCTTAATCTTTTAACTAATGACAACTAGTGCATATCATTATAGTTTAAATGCTTTAATTAGGTAGCTAATTAAATATAAAGTCTTGCTCTTCATCCTCGTGCCGCAATCTCTCGCATAAGTACAAGGGCTGTCTCACATGGTTGCGTAATTAATTTTAATGATCTAATTACTTGTCATTAGCTGTTTGCAGCCTGAAGATTTTTTTTTTTTTTGGGGAAGGGGGGGTGGGGCGGCTTCGAATCATAGAATGTTCAATTTTTGTGTGAGAATCCATTACTATAGCTATTACGTAGAGATAATATAGTAGATGCATGAGAAAATCTCTACAACAGCTGTGTAACACGTAGTACTTAGGCTAGATACATTGTTCGGACTGTAGTCATCATATGGATTGGATTGCTTAAAGATACTACTAATTTGGTCGGTCCCCTTTTTTAAAATAGGTAAACAATCTAGTATTTTGCATGCATTATGATTAATGATGATGATCATTACCATGAATTATTAGCTAATGCAATCATAGAATTGTACATGAATTTTTGATACCATATTAGTTCACCATTGTCTTATAGATCGCTTTGACTAAACTTTGTAGAAAATGAGTTTGTAAAAGATGTTCCAGTGAGACTTTGTTGAGGTAGTACATATAGATGTATTTAATTTAGGTTATGCATATGATATCTTTTTCAACTCTATTGAGTCTAGACCTAAATAAACCATGGTTAGTAGGGGTTAGGCAAAACTTAACAGAAGTATTAAAACTAAACATGAAATTAACGTTTAAGCCTCATTAATGCTACTTTTGGATTAATTAGGAAAACTGAGGCTTAACAATGGGAAAAAAAGAGAGTTGAATTTACCATTGGGAATTCTGAATAATAGGAGCCTACCATTGGGAATTACCCAAAAATTTAGCAAACCTAAAATCAAATGTAGCTGATATAGATGAATCTTCAAAATAAACTTAATGATCATTGGCCTTAATAAAACTCATGTCAAATAGATTAGAATTGACCCGAAACTGAACTAATGTCGAACAACTTTAAATAACATAAACATTATATAGGTATCCCCAAGTTCACCATTATTGATTCTCTACTTAACTTTGATGTGCATCTTCATGTCAACATGATTTTGTTTAGTATAATTATTTCAAATTCTTTTTTTTTTGGGCATGAACCCTACTTATTGCATGCTTTTCTATGACTTCTTAAAGCAACCGAAGTACTGTTTGTGGACCATGAAATTGAAAATTTATAACTCTAGAAGTACTCATTGACATCAAGCGCAAAACAACTAACGTCCTACAAGAGCAAATGAGCAATAGACATAAATAAAGGGTTATCTATTATAATTGCATATATTATAATTACATAATATAAAGAAGTGAAAATAATCCATAATCCTTCATGACAGGAGGGTGCACGAGGGAACAACCAAACCAGAGAAAAGGGACAACTACATGCAACAAAGCAAATCCAAGGCCTAAGCCATCAATAATGTCACTGTTTATGGGGAGAAATCAATTCAGAAATTCAGGGTCAAGCACATAAATAGATGTACTAAGCATGGACCACAAAAACCTTGTTACACTTTCATATTGATCTTCCAGAAATATCTCCATATACTATAGTTATTTTGTTAATGGACCACATCATTTTAGGCCTAATTTTGAGCCACTAGCTTTGGGTCATCACCATGAATAGGGGGTTGAATTCAGAAATCAAAGAGAAGTAGACGAAGTGTGATAATGGGGAGACAAAGGGAAAGAGCATGGATTTTGAGAAAATCTTGTTGAACGCTACACGTCTTTTAATTCATATTAGTTTCATCCATCTTAAGCTATGCTAGTATACTCCTTAGCTTCCTCGGTTATATAATAAGGTATAAGGCCTTCAACACCAAAATATAAAGTGTTAACTAAATTTTCATATATATATATTGATAAGATAAAAGAAGAAAAAAAGATATTCATGAAAGTACTTGTTTTTATATATAATTCTTACCACTATAATTTACTCAAGAAATACCTTTTTAGTAGTCCGATTTTAATATTGAAATAGGTGATACTTTATAAAACAATTTGAGGGACCATATCCTCCAGAAATACTGATGAGAGAGAAAATGGGATAATTGATTTTATTCCATGACTGATTTACTAACTTATAAACATATCATTGTATAGGTTGTATACTTATCGTCAAGGCCTAAGTTTTAGGAGATAAGCTATTGCTATGTTATCTTTTATTATTATTATGATGAGAAGGTAGATGTAACATGAGAATGAAGTATTATATTATTTTTTTTAAATAAGGAAAAGAACCAAGGAAGTATTATATTGTTATATAAAAGTATATGTAAAATGAGGGAGTAGGTCTAAAAGGGGGTTTAAGAAATAATATAATAGAACATTAATGAAAACATAATGAGAAAAAAAAGTATTTAAACTATCGTGAGGTAGAGTAGGAGTATATCGCAATGTTACTCAAAAGATACGTTTTTTTTCAATTCAGAGGAAGTTAAAATGAATTCTTCTTAATTCTATTCTACGTCATATAATATTGTGTAACACTCACTAATTTTACAGAAATTTTCGTCAACTTCCTCCTTCCTAATAATCATTCCTTTTTTTTCTTTTTTCAAATTCAACCTTATAAGGTTGTCCATAATTTTCCATCACCAATGTATTACAAGAATACAAAATATATATCATATGAGATTTTGTTAGATTCGTTTCGACTTTCTATATATATATATATATATATATATATATATATATATAAGCCAAGGGAGGAGGTATGGTGTCCCCTTTGAAATGACTAGAATACCCTTCAATAATTTAAAACAACGTTTTTCTTTTTATAAAAAAATTAAAAAATGAGAGAATCAATACAACTTGCCATATGGAATAAGTCAAAAATGAAATATGCAATCAGCATTAATAATTTGACAAAATAGATTGACACAATTAATTCATGAAATTAATTAGAATCTTCGATAAAAAAAAAGTTAATTAGTGATATATCCTAACAACATAATACTTCGTATTTACAATCGTTAAAAAACTATAAAGCTGCTGACAAGGAATTATTAAATCATCGACCAAAATTTTCAACAACGGTATTGAACAGTTAAAAATCGGTCACCTTCAATTTAAACAGATAATAACATCTACAAAAGAACCTCAATAATTTTAGATTAAAAAATGTCCATTCGTACATATAACTACATAAGGTTGTTGACGCACGCATTGCGTGCATATACGACTAGTATATTTATAATCAAAGTATTAACCTTTCATAATTTTTGTTAAAATAAAATCAAAACTTTGAATGGTAAAAAAAGTTGAAGATATTATAAAAGTAAATCGATAGTTTATGAGGTGATCAAGGGAATATATAATAGTAATCTATTTTATATTTTCGAAATTAAAATAGCTCAAATATTCCTTGATGTACTTTTACCGCTTTACCCTTGATACCTAAACAAATAGGACACCGAATCCGTAGTTAATTTTTCAGTAATTAATTTGTGACTAAATTTGTGTAAGTAGCTAATCCACGACTAAAATATTATCAGTTCCATTAAGTGACAGACATCGAATACATAGTTGATTAGCAACTGATTTTTATTTGGTCGGAAAAATCCTTCGCTAATGTGACTCTTTCTTGTAGTAATTACACTATGTAATAAGGACATTTGTATACTTTTTAGTATGCATCTTGGGTGTAATATATTGCACCATAAGTTATTGTGTAATATATTGCACCATAAGTTATTGTGTAACATGCATAATGACATAGACTTCAACAAGAATGACATGGATTATACAAATTATGACAGGAATCTCATATCATTTTTTCATTTATTTTATGTAATCTGTTTTTTTTTTTTACAAAAGAAGCGGTAGTTTGTGGGTTGTTACACCATAAATTTTGGTGTAACAGTTACACCCAAGAATTTGTGGACTTTTATGCTTCCTTTAATACTCTATATGCATTACATTACTGTTATAACTTATATATACTCCAATTTTCCTATAATGAGTTGACACATTATTTAGGATTGTTCTAGACAAATTTCTTTTATGTTTTCTTTAGTATATGTGTTACTATAATATGCTCCATTTTTCCTATAATGAGTTTGACACTTATTATTTTAAGGTTTTTGTATACAAAATTCCAAACTTTAAGTTAAATTTCGCAAAAACATTTTCACTTTTTGTCTCCATTTTATATTATCTACATTTTTCTTTCAATATCTTAGTATATATATTATCATACTCTTTTTCTCTATGCACTTTTTGTTATCGACTTGTACATATTTTTTTGTTAGGGGTTTACCAAAGTACGAAATTCTTTCAAATGGTGATGTCTTATGAATTGTATGGAGTATATTACCCAAGTAATTAAAGCACTGTAGATCTATAAAAGAAATTGAGCGAAAAAGTACCGTAAAATTTTGTCGAAACGTGAAAACAAATGGACGAAATCAAATAAATTATAACTTGGAATGTGTCAACAGTCAAAGATTTGCATTACTGTCTCTGTCTCCCATAAACAACACAGGCACTATGCGCACACAACATTCTCGCCCTTGAACATTCATTTCTTGGAAAAACAGATAGCATAACTACTTAAATTTTAGAAGGGATAATAGTACTAAATACAATAAGAAAATTCCTTTCATCAAGCACAACGCCCTGCCCATTTGCGTCCGGTCCTACCTGCCTTAGTGAACCCACCGTTCAGGCGTTAACATTACTAATTTCTTCTCATCATTAATAAAGTACTGTCACCCTCTTAAATAAATGTCAATTCAGAAAGAAACAATTATATTGAAAATAAATTTTCCACATGCAGAATGAAATATTTAATCTATTAATCCGTATTCGGTAATTTTTTAACATCTAAACTAATTAGTAGGGGAAGGAAAAATTTTCATTTATTAATATTATACTTTAATATGATAATTCAATGCTTACGCAATTTCTATTTTTTTTTTTTTGGTAACATGGAGAAAAATCTAAATGAGACCCTGTTTAGACACGCCTTTTAATATATTAGTATAGATGACAATTTACTAAGACTAGTAGTCAAAACCTAAAAAATCCTAATTGCTTTTCCAGCCTCAAGGGGGAGCCATCATCATATCTTTGATGGTGGTAAGCCCCAAATCCTTCTTTAATTCCTGTTCGTTATCGTTTTTTGTTTTCAGTTTTCAGTTTTTTGGCAAAACTAAAAACCAAAAAAGTGAAAGAGTCGATTTTTCAAAATCATCATGTTCCCAATAAATTTGACTAATTTTTTATTCATTATAGGACATATATCATATGACTTTGAAAATCAAAAACAAAAAAAATGAAAACCAAAAAAAAACAAATGTTCGTTATTTTTTTTTTTTTGGTTTTTTTTTTTTAAAAAAAAAAAAAAAAAAAGGAAACCAAGAAAAAAGTGGTTTTCACTTTTTAGTTATTAGTTTTCAAAATCATCATGTTCCCAATAAATTTGACTAATTTTTTATTTATTATAGGACATATATCATATGACTTTGAAAATTAAAAAACCAAAAAACATAAAACCACCGTAATACCGAACGGACCCTTAGTTTTTAATTGTTTGTTTTTAGGGATAGTTTTTAATTGTTTAGTTTTTTATAATCCTCCTTCTTCTATCTTTATGAGAGCTCTGTTCCCAATTTTTGGGTTTAATCTCTCCTTTAGTGGGAGTTTGGAGTATGACTTTCTTCTCTTCCCTTATGGAATATTAGAATTTGGTAATTGCAGCTTGCTTGGAAGTTTAATCTCTTTGATTGTTCATCTGACAAGGAATGAAGATCTAGGGTTTCATATACACTGTAAGTATCTAGAGGACCATATAAGTAGTTCCACCCAATCGACTATACATCAGTGGAGCTTAAGCCGAATTAGTGCTAACGGACATATTGTATTGCTTCAAACAAAGTTTTTTATTAAGGCTATTGTTGATCGAATCTGCGATGTAATTAGTTCTAAGGTGTTATGTATTTGTGTTGGAATTTTAGATTTCTTAGGAAATATTTATAAGTTTTGTCTGCCTTTTTATTATCAACGAAACCCTATTTCTGTCAAAAAAACCTAAGACTAATACTCCTTTTTCCAATTATTTCAATTGATAAATTTTATTTTTTTTATTAAACTTTAAAATTTTGGCTTTTCCGAAACACAAATAAGTCTGACCTTGAGCATAAACATTTTTGACATTCTTGTTAGGCCCTGTTTTTTTAGACTATAATGAATTGAATGGAACTGAATTGAACTGAACTAAAACTGTGAGAGGAATTTGTATGAACTTAATTGAGCTCAACTGAACTGAACTGAAGTAAATTTGTCTGAACTGAACTGGATTGAATTGAACTGAATTTCCATTTATTCACCCCAGAAAAACAGGACCTTACTTTAATTCACTAATCCGGATGATATACATTTTACCACCGAATTGTTAGCCTTTAATAAATTTGTGAAACAGCACTCGAAAATGAAACTAATATGTGAGCCTCTAAATTATTCGGTATCTACTTTTCTTCTCTCGTCAGAACTGGCGATAATGGATAAATTCAAAGAAACATTTTTTCAAACTTAATGAAAAATATACTCCCTTTTTTTTTGAAATTCTACTCGATTATTGTAAATACACACTGTTAGACAAATTGGAGAGTGTGTGTAAAAAGTAGGTCCACTTGGTTTCTTAACTTTTTTTTAGTGAGAAGAGAGAGTGTGCGTCCATTATATTTTATGAGAGATAGAGAGTATGGAAGATAGAGAGTGTGGGCCAAAGATATGATTAAATTACCGTATATCTTTTGCCAAATGAGGAATAAAGCATAATAAGTAGATCTTCAAAAAGAAGATGAAAAAGAGAAGCGAGTAGATCTACAAAAAATGGATGGAGTATACAGAGAAATTATACAAAATAGAAACACAAGACCTAATTGTAATTATAAGAATGATTTGGCATGGCAAGCCCATTTAGTATACTAATGACACATGACAATTCTAATTGAGCAATTAACATGTGTGCAAATGCATGAGAAGATACCACTTTTTTTTTGGTGTTGAACTAATAATTTAGCCCAAGTTTAAAGAAAAAATCCAAACTGAATTTCTCTCTCCTATTTTTCTTTGGAAAAATTCACAACAATAATCCCAACTATGACTAGTCTTCCCATATTAATCCCAACCATGAGTAATTCTAGTATAATCCAAATTATAGGTGACACCTTCCCAAAATGATCCCAGGTCACTAGTGACCTATTCAACCGATTACATTTTTTTTCACTCTCTCTTCCTCCCATACCTAACCAAGCCAAAATCTACACCCCCTCACCACCGCCTACAATTCAGCCCCTAAGCCTCCTCACCACCGCCTACACCCTGTAGCTGCATCTCCCTTTAGCCGCATCTCCCCCCATCCACCAACTATTCGACCGACCACCAAATCTTCCTTCGCTGCCACAACTACCCTCACAGCCACAAAAGTGCCAAAATTTCAATTTCATCACCACCCACCCAACCACCAGAATAAACCTTTAATACACACAAAAATAAAGAACAGCAAGAGAGCTTCAACAAATGCTAAAATGAACATGAAATGGGGTGAATGTGGGACAATGGTGTATGTAGTGGTGGAGGAGAGAGAATGGCAATGGGTAACCTTGCAAAATCCAATTTTTTACTCCTGAAATCTCACATTCTTCACATTATTGAATTTCAATTAAGCTCCAATGTCTTCATAACCTTGCAATTTAGGTCTTAAATTTTTTCTATCTCATCAAGAATCCCCACAAAAATCATGAGAATTTGTTGGGAAAAAAATCAATCGTCGGAATCAATTGGCGGCAATGACTCAAGAGCACGATTTTCGCGAAGTTGAATCATTATCGTTGTTGCCGATATTAGTAATATTGGCATGGTGTTCAATGTCTTCGTCTTGATTATTAATATAATGTCGATGTTTTGATCGATGAAATGCATGTTAAGATTGTGTTGAGAATGAGAACAAAGGTGGTGGTGGTGGTGGTATTGTTGTTAGGTGGGAATGGTGGTGCTGGTTTGGGGAAGTAAGAGGGTAATTGCTGGTGTAATGGAGGAGAGTGAGGGGCAGTGAGTGATGAGGAGATGGTGGTGGCTGGTAGATTAAAAATAGAAATGGGAAGAAATAAAAAATAAAAAAAAGAACTAATCATAATGTGCCACGTGGTGAAGTAACCTGCTAAAGAGGTTTTAATAGGTAATCAGATCATTTTGGGAAGATACCTCCTAAAATTTGGATTATACTAGAATAACCCTTAGTTAGGATTAAAATAGGAAGAGTGGTCATAGTTGGGATTATTATTGTGAATTTTTTCTTTTTCATTACTCTCCCCTCTTTTTCATTTGTTATTCTCTCTCCTTTGCCACTCTTCTCTCTCAATTAATCTTTGATTCATTGTTATCCTTCATTTTTGGATTGTTTTCTTCGATGTCTGAAGATTCTAATGAAGGTATTATCCATAATCTAACTTTGTATGTTTTTTTCACTACTTTCACTAGTGGAAAAAACCTTAATAATGACACAAGTAAACCAAAACCGGATTCGTTAGTGTCAGGCGAAAATGAGATTTTATTTACTGATTCGGTGCATATATAAGGAACCGGATCAGATCATTAGGCCTTATATAATGAACTCGACCCTATACATTAGCGCCAATGACCCACATTCATTCACCCCCATCCTTTTCTCTCTCTTCCTCCCCACTCCTCTGACCTCTCTCATTCGCCCCCTCTCATCTCTCAAACCCTAATCCTCCCTCCTTTCTCATCCACTCCCTCCTCTTCCCTCTCTCATTCTCTCTCCTCAGTCTCCATCTCTTCATCCTCCTCACCACTCTCTCATCCTCACCACTCGCCGAAGACTACTCTCTCATCCTCATTGCTCGTCAGTCATCGCTTGTCGCTCGCACCAACCAACTTCTTCGTCGCGTTCATCAACTCCGCTCACTAATCATCGCGTTCATCAGCGAATTTCGGTCGTCGCTCGATTATCTTGTCCTCGCTTACTCACCATCCTCAGGCAATGGTTTTGCTTTGTAATTAGGGTTTCATTTTTAATTTCGTTTTTGTAATTAGGGTTTCGTTTTTTTTTGTTTTTTTTCGTTTTAAATAATTATTTTGTTTTAATTTCGTTTTTTATAATTAGGATTTCATTTTTATTTTCGTGCTTTGTGATTTTGTTTGTTTAATTTACTCCATTGTAATTGATTTTTTTTTTTTGGCTGGGAATGTTGTTTATTTATTTTGTCCTTTGGCTGTGAATGTTATGGTCTAATATAAGTTGGCTGTGAATGATATTTCGTTTTTCGATTGATTTAAGTGACGGTTTTTTTAGTTTGATATAATTGCCATGAATATGGTTGTGCATATAAGTTGGCTGTGAATTCCTTGTTAGTTTGATATAAGTGGCGATTTTTTTAAGCATACCAAAGGTTAACTGGCCCGGTTTGTTTGTCATAACCGGATCAGTTAAACCTTTACTGATTCGATTTTCACAAAAAAAATCGGACTAGTTAACTATGAATTAACTGGTCTAGTTTTTGATAAAAACCAGATAACTGATCATCCGATTTTAAACCGGATCAGTTGACTTTAGCCAACCGCTCCGCCCCCAACTGATCCGATTCATTTTCGGGTCAGTTAAACCCGATTTGACCTGATCAGTTGGGTTTTTTTCCACTAGTGTTTTTTAAAATTGTATACTTAGATTTTCCTAAATGAGTAAAGTCTTTTTCTAATTTTGCAATTGAACAAACCTTTTTGCTCTTTTTGTTAAATGAACCAACTTTAATTTTCTGGACATCTTCATCAAATGTGTTAAGTTTTTCTCATTTGAGATAACGAGTGAATACATTCAACTCATTTTTTCAAATACGCAAACAATTGTACTAATTTTCACAAACGAGCAAAATTGCATTTGCTCATTCTGAACTAATTCAGATAATTGTCAAATGAGCAACACACTTCTGCTCATTTTTCGAAATGAGCAAACACTTTTGCTCATTCTGAATTGATGAGCAACAACCTTATGCTCATTTTAATTGCACATTCTAAATCTGGTCAATATAATTTTCAATGAGCAAATAATTTTGCTTATTTTCCCAAATGAGTAAGGAAATATGCTCATTTTACTTATATATGAGCCAGGGGCGAAGTCATACTTGATTAAGGAGGAGAGCCAAGTGTACTTTCCTTTTTTTATTAATACATTGTGAAGGACCACTTTACTATAATTCCTAATTTTCTTTTGTTTGGGCCTCTTATATACTATAGGTACGGTTGGGCTAGCAGGGGGCCATGGCCCTCTTAGGCCCCTTAATAGCCTCGCCCCTGATATGAGCAAATGAGGAGGATGAATATATGTTTGCACATTCTCACTCCTCTCAACAACAATGAAGATGATGAAGTTCATGGCAGCTTCATCATTGTTAATGGCGCTAATTCTATGCTTGATTTTCAAAAATGATTTCCCGATGTAGTGTTAAAAAAGAAAATAATTCTCAAAATGGTGTCAAGCTAAAAATTATCCATAATATGGTGTTCTCCTAGGTTTGGGCCACTAGAGGAAGAAAGGCCAAGGGTTGCGGTCAAAAGTGGCCTAGGGGCTGCGTTTTTCAACTGCGGCCCTTGGCATAGCAGCCCTTAATAACTTTGAAGGGCTGTGGTTATTGACCGCAACCCTTAACTATTAAGGGCTGCGGTTTTTCGGTAAATGGTAAAAACCGCAGCCTTTATTGATAAAAGTTAAAGTTTTTATACAAATTGTGCTCATAATACAATGTAAACAAAGATATACAAATTATAAACAAAAGGGGAAAAAAGCTCAAGCTTTCTAGTTCATGAATTCTATATCAAACTAACAGCCAAACCAATTTTATACATCTTCAAATGCAGATAAAAAAATAGGAAGACACAACTTCCCACTGTAGCAATGAGTTCTCAGAAAAAATTTCTCAACCTAATCAAAAAGTGTAATGAGTTGACACAATGTGCAAATATGCAAGGCTCTAATGCTCTATGCAGAACTTTGTACCGCAAGAAAGACATACGTTTGAGCGGATTCATCAAGGCTTTCACTGTCACTTGAATGCCTCTGTGATCAAATGTACCAGTACACATAAGGAAATGAAGCAAACTACTCATAACATAATATACAAAATCCTGAACACAGATAAGCAGCGCATAAGACTTCCCATCACCTTATGCTTCCCTGAAGTAGGGTCATAATGCTCGATAACACCTTCACAAAACCTGCAATAAGCTCCCCAAAAAGGAAAGTAAATTAAATCATGTACTAATCCATAAACTCGGGAATCATATCATCTCCAATCCGGAAACTTAATCATATACAGCTACATGTATCAAAATAATATCCAATAATACTCATTCCTAAAAGGCAGCAGTGAAACAAAATTTCCCTACCCAACCCCCAAGCATATGCTATCTAGGATCATATGGTAAGCATCAGTCACTCGCTCAATATTATATAGAAGAATAAGCATGATTCCAAGAATAAAGTGAGTGGGTAGAGAGGAGGTCGGGGATGATAAGATTAACAGCATAAATGTTCTAGAACAAACAACTATATGGCTCCAAGTAATAAAGTGATCGCCTTCCAACTACATGATTTCCCTAATCAATGCGCATCTCTACATTTTATCTAATTAGTTTCAAGGCAATTTCGACAGATATGAAGAGAACCAGTACGTACATAAAACATTGCCAAATCAGATCACTAGTTAGATGGACAAGTCCTTTAAAACAAGCCATCCAAGACATGAAATGATAAATATGATCAAACTAAGCTTACCCAAGAATCTCCATGAACGAATTTGATACGCCTATCTTGGCGCCACTGAAACGGCAAAGTTTTGTCCCGCCAAGCAAAGAATTAAGCACCAAAGCTAATGTCCAAAATCCAAAGTGCCGCAATAAGCTCTGATCTTGTCTATAAATCCTATCAGCACAGGAACAAAGTCCCCTTTAAAAGATCAACTTCCTGCAAATCATATCCATTCTAACAACAATGATCAATCGACAAAGCAGAGTAGAAGATCAGATACTCTGTATCTTTAACAAAAACGCATCATGCTGAGTAGAAGATTCAGATACTCTGTATCTTCAACAATAACAGCCTAAGAGAAGATTCATACTGAGGAATATGTTGCTGGCATAATAACAATGGTAGAAGAATTCAGAGTCCGACATCCAAATATCATACTTAAAAAAATGCCTAAAAATCACAAGAACTTAAAAAAAAAACCCACAAAAATCGATCAAAAGATTAATAAATGCCCTAACCGGAATAGAAGAGATTGAAACTCAGATTCAAGCATCATTTTCCTAAACAAGCAAACAATCAAACGAAATCACACAAAATCCAAAAAAAAACGAAGCAGAATTCCATTTGCAGTTCGAAACAAGGACTTAAAAAAACCACCTAGAAATCACAAATATCATACTTAAAAAAATGCCTAAAAATCACAAGAACTTAAAAATACCACAAAAATCAATAGAAAGATGAATAAATGCCCTAGCCGGAACAGAAGAGATTGAAACTCAGACCGAAGCATCATTTTCCTAAACACGTTAACAATCAAACGAAATCACACAAAATCCTAAAAAAACGAAGCAGAATTCCATTTGCAGTTCGAAACAAGGAGAGGAGAGAGAAATTACAGAAGATGAACAGGCGCTGCTCGCGTCGCGATGATGAAGGAGACGAGAAGGACGCCGAGTGAAAGTGGCGACGAGGTTGCTGATGTGGTGGGCGCTGAGAGACGGAAGAGAGGAGATGGATCGATGGGATGAGAGATAGAGAGAGAAAGATAGGTTCAGTAGCGAGAGAATGAAAGGGGAATTCGAGAGCGTTTAGGAGCTAGGGCAAATAGACTATTGAGTACTTAAAGCCCAAGGGCTGCGGTTAGCCCAAAAACCACAGCCCTTTATCTCTAAAGGGATGCAGTTTTTGGGCTAACCGCATGCCTTAAATTTAGGGCTGCGGTTTTTGCATTAACCGCAACCCTTGCATAGCAGCCCTTGGCTTTTTTTCCTCTAGTGGGCAAAGGCAAACAAAGCTACTTTTTTAGGTTTGATAAACAAAGCTATTGCAAAGCGTAACAAACCGAAATTCAAAAGCCTCCATCTTATCCTCACATACAAACCAAAATCCATAAATTTTCCTCTATCTTCCCTGTCGAACATATACAACCATAGGCTAGCTTGAATGCACGAAATCACTTGATGGAAATGTTAGTGATCAAATATACTCCCTTGTAGTATATAGTTAGCATTTTTAGTTTTCTGCATGATTATCATCTACTTTGTCTGATGGGTCTGGCCAGTAGTTTACTAATCTCAGATGATCAATGTCGTATAGAGTTGCTCTTGAACTACCTTGAAGATGGAGATCTACGTCAATGAAGGTTAAATTGGCATATGAGGAACTTGTAGAGATTATCAACGTTCAAACCTAATATGAGCACTAAAATGTGGAAATGAGTTTAGCCAAACCTCCATTTTACACCCAAACTTAACATGAACACTAAAATGTGGAATTACTTTTTGCTGAACACCAAATTGTGGAATTACTTTTAAGTGAGCACCAAATAGGGAATTATTTTATTTTTTAATACTATTTTAGGAAAACACTCTGATATTCAATGTTGAAGTGTCGCTGCACGAGTATGAAAGCCAAAAATTCATCGTCAAGGGAAATTGCTTCGTTGTTCACTGCGGATTGAGGGAATTTTTCGGATTTAGGTTTTGATTCAGCTGAATTGATGAAAGTTTGGTGCTTTAATTACTTGTAAAGAGAGGTGGTATGATGATATACAAAATGTGCAAGTTGAAATCTTAAATCTGCAAATAAGGATTTGGAATTGCAATTGGGGAAAATTTTGGTGTAAGTTTGAGAGAGAAAGAGAAAGAATTGGCAGAAACAAATTCTTGTTTTTTGTCTTTTACTGCTACCTAATTACTAACATGTCCTTAATATTCTAATTTATTACAAAAATGCGCCTGTGTGTATCATGAATGAACAATAGGTCACAGGTTCGAATCCCCCCTCCCCTTCTTTGTACTTTGTACTGCCTTCGTGACTCCCATGGATAAAAAAAAATGAATGGACTCTACATATATATAATTTAAAATTGAGCATTGACAAAAATAAAGAGAGAATGTATTAAATAATGCAGCCATCAGCGATCTTTAACAACTATTTTTCTTTTTCAAAAAGTCGTTGGATCGCTTTGTCGAAAAGTAGCAAAGATTTTCACAACCTTGCTGGAGAAAATTGATAGAGAATTGCTACGTGAAGAAATCGAAATCTTATTCGTACACGTGTTAAACTTGTAAAATTTAGAGACAGCTAGCATCGTTCATAATAGTAATGCTTTCTCATAAAACAGCAAGATTTATACTTTTACAAGAAACTCCTAATATCCACTTGGTAATCAACTTATTAGATAATCTACCGATTGAAAATAGATTATAGAACCTTTCAAAAAAAAAAATAGATTATAGAAAAATAATGTAAATTATTGAGTTCAACTTCATTTATCATTTATGTTTATCTTTAGCGGATAGATCATCCACTAGGTAGACCAAGTTTTTTCCGGTGTATATCGCTAACTAATACTTATTCCGCTCCATAATAATTGTATCATTTACTTTATTTGAAAATTTCACATTAATTGCAATATTATCATATATGTTTATGTATTCTTTCTATCTCTCTACTACTCCAGCCGTTTCTTTTTAATCGACACACTTTGCTTTTTAGTCTGTTTCACATCAAGTACTTTCCAATAGAAATTCAAAAAAGTATATTTGGAATATAGGATTCAACATTACAAATTGAAGAGAACAAAAATTATGCGGGACAAAGAGAATAGTTTTTATGCCAGACAATAAATCTATAATACCCTAAAAGAATTACTAGGGTAATTTAACATAAAGGAAGCATAAATTTTCCGCTTTTGACTTTGCCTTTAGGAAGATGCATTATTGTGGGCGGAGAAGAAAGAATGACTTCTACTACATGCATCTAGTTTGTCAATTGTTAGCTCAAATTATGATATATTGTTGACCATTTTTTTTAGGATGGAAGGAGTAGTAGATAACATCAAAGGAAAATGGAATAAATAATAGATTTGACATAGATGTATACATATTTTGGAATAAGCAAGCGTATATAGTAAAACAATTTTTTTTATATATATAGGTAAGGAAAAAAACATTAGGCTACCCTCCTCTCGAGGGGAATACCTAATGCATCGGATAAAAGAATAGAAGAAAGTGAAGAAATTATTACAATTTGAGATATCAAAACTAGAATTAACTAGATGACCAACATTAGCAATCCAGTCAGCCGCTCTATTTGCTTCCCTAAAGACATGTCGAACTTGGAAAGAATTGAACTTTGTAAGTAGTAGCTTGGAGTCGTCAATGATTGAAGCAATCTTCCATGGAACAGACCACATATTATTAATAGCATTGATAACCAGAAGGTTGTCGCCTTCAACAATAATGTTGCGAATATCCATTTGTAGAGCAATCTTGAGACCATGATGAAGCGCTGTGACCTCGGCGATAAGCACCGAGGAGAAACCAAGGTTGAAAGCTTTTGCTTGAAGAATATCACCTTGATGATTGCGAATAATAACACCGACTGCTGCAGCTAACCCACGAACCGAACCATCAAAATTAAGTTTGAAAGTAGCTGGGGGAGGAGGATCCCAGGCTACTTGAAGAGATGTGATAAGGGGGGTAAGGGGAAGGGGTGGTGCTCCTGCAAGAGGAGAGCCGTTAGTTTGACAAATATCTATATTAAGACGGGTTTGCCATTCATTAAGTGCAAACTTTGCACGGTGGGAAACACGAGACGGGCACCACTTGTCATTGTTGAAAATAATAGCATTTCTTTCCTTCCAGATGCTCCAGAAAAGAAAAATAAAATGGGGCAATGAGTGTGTACCTTTTACATCCTGAAGAAACTGTAGGATAGAGGGAAAGGTAGTAGGAGGGGAGCACCAAGCCACCACTTCTTGCAGGCGCCAAAAGCTAATAGATTGCGTGCACGTGAAATGTAAGTGGTCTATAGTTTCTGGCCCGTCATTACAACGAGGACAATGGTGAATTGGGATAATATGCCTGTTGAACATCGTATCTCTAACTGCCAAGCTATTATGACAAATCTGCCAAACAAAAATTCGTAGCTTAGGAGGGATGTCAAGTTTCCAAATCCATCGGAAAGGCCAAGGAGGCTTGGCAGGGAGATCATGAGCTAACCAAGTAGCAGATTTAACCGAGAAGAGACCACTGAGGGTGGGACCCCAAATGGGAGTATCAGGCAAATCATTTGTAGGGAGTGGAATCCCTTGGATTTTCAGAGTTAAATGACGGGGTAGCACTGAGTTGAGCTTATTTAAATCCCAAGAATGCTCCATGGTGATGAAGTGAGCTAATTTTAGATCTAGGTCAATAGTGTTGATTTTTAACTTTAGCAAGGTGCAAAGATTTTCTTGACCTAACCAGTTGTCAAGCCAAAAAAGAATTTACTTATCATTGCTTATCATTCCCTATTTTCCATCGAATACCCTTTCTTAATAGATCGCGTTGAGCCAAAATCTTTTTCCAGATATGAGAGTCAGTAGGCTTAGGAGTATAATCAAAAAAAACTTTTACCATGAAGATATGTCTCTTTGATCAGAGTAGACCAAAAACTGGTTTATTGGGAGATTATATTCCAACCAATTTTCGCAAGGAAAGCTTTATTTAACAGTAGAGTTCGGCGAAGGCCTAACCCACCCTGGGATTTTGAGGAGCAGACGATCTTCCATGCTATAAGAGGAGTGCTGTTTTTGTCCTTATTTTGCCTCCAAAAAAATTAACGATGCATTGTGTCTATGGATTTACAGATGTCCGTAGGGATTAGCGAGGATGAGCAAGAGTAAGCTGGGAGAGATTCTAGATTAGTCTGAATAAGAGTATGGCGACCTGCTTTAGAGAGAAAACCCGATTCCCATAATTGGATTCGATCCATTGTTTTAGCCAATAGATGGCTATGGTCTCGTTTGGTAGGGTAATACGAGCTGAAGAATATTCCTAGGTAACGACCAAGGCATGCCTTTGGAGTCATATTGAAAAAACTAGCAATAGAGGACTTCCTAGCGTTAGGAATTTTCTTTGAGATAACTATTACTGATTTATGACAGTTGATCAGTTGACCAGACATAGTACAAAACTCATCCAAGATCGCTTTTAATTTTGTGCACGCAGAAGAAGTAGCTTTACAGAAAACGAGACTATCATCTGCAAACATTAAGCAGGGGATAGTTGATCCCCTTTTACTTATTTTGAACCCTAACCCTGACTTTTACAGCGCGCTCTCAATATTAAGCTTTTGAATAAGAACGTCCATACAAATAATAAATAGGTAAGGGCCGGGGATAGAGGGTCTCCTTGACGAAGTCCTCGAGATGGTTTAAACCACTCTGTAGAATTACCATTAACTTTGAGAGAGTAGGAAACAGTGGAAACACATTGCTTAATCCAGGCAATCCATTTGGTTGGGAAGCCTAATTTTAACAATGTTTGCCATAAAAAATCCCATTCTATACGATCATAAGCTTTTTCCATATCGAGTTTTAATGCACACCATCCTGTTTTACTGGAAGATTTTTGGAAGGAGTTCAAAATTTCTTAGACAATTAGGATATTATCATGAATGGACCTGTCCGGGGTGAAAGCATTTTGGAGTGGGCTAATATGAGTTTTATGAATAGAACATAATCTTTGGACAAGCAGTTTTGAAATTGCTTTATAAATGGAATTAATCAAACTAATAGGCCTAAAATGATTAGGCGTTTCTGGAGTGGAGTTTTTCGGAATAAGAGCGATTATAGTGTGGTTTAAAGCAGGAGGAAGCTGGCCATGGTGAAAAAACCCATGGATAGCCAAGCAGATTTCGTATCCTATAATTGGCCAGTATGCCTGAAATTTTTTTGCCACAAAGCCATCTGAGCCAGGAGCTTTATGAGGGTTCATGTCTAAAAAGACTGATTTGATATCCTCATCTGAAAAAGGTGCAATAAGAGCGGAAGCATCAGAGTCAGACACTATAAGTTGGATAAAAGAGAGATCCATAAGCCTAGAAGAAGAACCAGAAGATGAGAAACGTTCTTTAAAAGATTTTAGAAGAAGATTTTAAATCCCCTCTTGGGAATCTATCCATTGATCCATATCGTTTTTTAGTCGAAAAATAGAGGTGTTGACCGTTCGTTTTTTCATCTTGTTATGAAAGAATCGAGAGTTTTTGTCACCTTGTGATAACCATTGCTTTCGACTAAATTTGCCCCAATTAGATTGTCCAAAGATAAGCAACTTTTCTCTTTGTAAGATAAGGCGATTGATACGTTGGACTAAAAATGGGTTGTAAGGTTGTACCCATAGTCTTTGCTCAAGAGATTTTATTCTTTCACAATTTTCTGTAAATTTATTTTGAGTGTGCCCAAAAGTATTTTTTGCCCAAATCTTTAGATGTGTCTTAATTCGAGAGAGTTTTTACTGAATTTAAAAAAAGCGTGACCCACGGATTGAAAAAGTCCAATTTTTTTCTGACAATTTGATGAGATTGGGGGTCTATTGCCCAAGCATTTTTGGTATATAGTAGAACAATTGGTATCATCTTGATTCTTGTAATATATCATCGTATATCCTTTTGAAGGACATCTCGTCGAGTAAAGTAGTAAACATCACGCATTTTTCATTTAGGCTCCGTTTGGTAGGGCGTAAAACATGTTTATGAAAAACTGTTTTCCTCTATTTTTAATTTTACATTGTTTGGTTTGCAAAGAAGTGTAAAACCAATTTCCCTAGGGGTAAAATTGTTCTCCCAATGATGGAAAACCATTTTCCCTTCAAAATGAAGGGAAAACTGTTTTCCTTCCTTTTCCTTATCTCTCTTGTACACTCCTCTCACTATCTCCTTACTTTCCCTTTCATTTTCCTTTCGTTTCATCATTTTTCTTACATGGAACCAAACAACGGAAAACCAATTTTAGAGTTGTGTTTTCCGTGAAAATAATTTTACACTGAAAATGTTTTACACCCAACCAAACGGAGCCTTAAAACAAGGATGAAAGTCTCATTGTTTCTTGCAAAACGTCATTGTTGTCTAAGCGTGTGCTTGTCTAGCTTATTGTTACCCTATAATAGAATATTAGCACCACCTAATTCTTTTAGTATGAAATTATCTTTATTTACCTTTTTTTTTAACTTATTAGTAGTGTTGAACTATTTTATTTAAATTTATTGTCCCATAACTTAGTTTATCTTGTCATATTAGGTTATCATAGTTGTGAATTTCACTTCACCACTTCGGTACTATTTATTGGCTCTAAATTTAACTTATTTGAATAATGCTCTAAATATAATTCATCATAACTTACTTTATTACAAATACATGAAAATAAAGTGACTAGAGCACATCCTTAATATATACTTTGTTACATTTAAAATTGCATTTTAGCTAATCTGTATTTGAAATTATACTTCACATGGTAGTAAAGGACTAAAAAAGTATATTGATATTATAAATGAAATTGATAGTGAAATGAAAAAAGGCGGTTAATTGACTAGATACTGTAAATTAAAGTAATGCACTAGAAATCTAACATCCATTGTCTTATTTCAAAGAGGTGCTCAATAGTTTGCATTTAAAATTGACTAGTCAATTATTTCTCTTTTAAATGAAACCATTCAAAGAGTGGTTTACTGGGTTTAGTTTGACTTATCTTAACCTTTCTAAATGTATTTGAGCTTATGTAAGCGAATTATATATGGTTGTAGATGAAACCTACAACATATACGCTCATAAAATAAAATCTATGGAGCTTTGAACTTATCATAACTAATTTAACTTAACTTTTTTTTTTCTATTAGATATTTTCACTTATTCATTTTGAAATAATTTAAAACAAATATAAAAAATTGAAAACTATACATATTGGTAGAAACACACGAAATTGTTAGTAGTTGATAAAACAAATAATTGATTTTGTTAGTCTTTTATGCTAAACTAGGTTTGTCATAATGATCAGTCCTATATACTAAATGTTTGTTCCATAAAATAAATTTCAAATAATCTTAATAGTTTGTCCTTGTATACGATAAATTCAGGAATGGGATTATGGGGAAATAAATAAGAGATAGGTATATTTCTGCCTTCGGGACAAATTGCGGGGAAACCTGTTTGTTGGTATAATATGAGACACCGCACCCATTGTACAGGCACGTCTGTAGCCGGTGTTACTTGCTGCAAGTTTACCGGGATCTACCAATTCTCCACATCTGATCTTGTGTCCATAGCTAGGGTCCTTACGTCGTGCAATCAAATGCACAATTTTCTTGTACTAAAGCCAAATGTATAAACTCAATAACCATATCTAAGATCTTCAATGAACCAGATTGATTAATTTAAACGCATTCAAAGATTCAATATATATGTAGAATAAACTTTAGGTTAGAAAACATCTTATATGATAAAGTGAGAATAGCGAAATGCTAATCCAATTTAATAAAAATATAATCCTTTATTAAGATATTATATTGTAAGCTTTTTGTTCTTTTAAATGTAATCCTTTTAGAACATTAGCGAGCAAGGAAAAAATGGAAACATTTAGCCAAAATGGGTTACATATTAATAAAAAAGCTAAGGATTATTACTACATACTTTGGGTTTTCATGTCCTCAAAATTTCGTATATTGGAACATAAAAATAATGGAATATTATTCATTCTAATAAAAATGTAGCCCTGTATTAAGATATCATATCACATGACAATCTTTTTTTCCCAAAAAAATTAAATATAACCCTTTAGGAAATTAAAATTGGTTGCACAAGAGAAAAGATGTTTATATTTTAATCAAAATTGATTACTTGTTGGTTGGAAAAAATTACTATATAGTGTTCTCACATTGTCATGTAAGGATTGTCCTCACCATAACTCATCCATATGCATTAAGATCTACCGTAAACTATATTTAAGCTAAATTTTGAAAAAGGGTACAATTTAGCTGGATAAAAGAACAAAAAAAAAACAGAAAGAAAAAAAAAGCCACAAAAAACTATTGTAGTAGTCAAATTAACTTCATTCGGAAGTACATACAAAGAGTTGGTAATGGGAAAGTACATACAAAGGGTTGGCAATGGTGTAGTCAATTATTGGTTCAAAAGTTATGAAAAAAGGATTGTCGTGATAATTTACGGTCTACTTGTCATGTGTCTCTCTCCATTATTCAGTAAATCTAACTTTATATTCTTCTCCTACACCTAAAATAAAATATATGATGGTTACAAGTCTCGGATTCGCAACGTCAACCTTAAACATCTAACTCATCCATTAATCGAAAGTTATCTTACATGTTATACTATAAAGAAAGAGTGTGTTTTGGGCGTAACATGTTACACCATAATTTATTATGTAACAAAACCTCACACGTAAATAATGACATAGACACCAACAAAAATGACATGACTATACAAATAATGACATGAATCTGATGTCATTTTGTCATTTATTTTATGTCATTTGAGTTACTTTAATAAAAGAAGCGGTGGTTATTGGGTTGTTACATGATGTAACAGTTACACCCAAGAATTTGTAATAAAGAAATATATATATAATAAATAACAATCTAATTAACGAAGGAAGATATAGAGAAAGAATTAGAGGTGAAGAATTTAAAAAGAATCCATCCATTCATATAGTTTAATTAGCGTCTTTTCTCATAAGGTGATAACCATTTGTCTATGCAATAACATGACGCATCATCATACTCAAAAGCTAGTGTAAAATAAAAAAGTGTTAACTTTCACTTTGACATTATATAGAACAAATGATTTATTAATGGATGTCAACTAATATGATTAATAAAATCTGATATAGTAGTAGCAAAAACATGGGATTGAATCTGCCCTACATCACTACCATTCTTGATACTTTGAACCCCTTTTAAAAACTTGAACATAAGGATTTTATTGGAACTAGCAAACATTTGTAGTGTCAACCATGCTTGCGTGGTACAATATGCACCTTAGTTGTTGCACAGTATAATAGTTGCACCCCTTGAATATTCTGGTACGAAGACTAAAGCTAGAAACATTTAATAATCTTGTAAACCTAAAAAAACAATCCCCAGATAACATTTAGATACGTCACTTGTATCATTTTGTTAATTTATATAAGCTATTAGTGATACGTTCGTTATTAATTGGTAGAGGATGGTATCCAAATCCTATGTCTAATTTATTTTTTCGGCATCAGTATCTTTTGTGACTTAAAGATGAAATATTGATTTGATTTAGATGAGATTTTTCACAAGATAGATGTATGAAGGTAATAGGGTGACTTTAATTAGAATGGAAATGAGGGTATAGTACATTTTCTCTTATCTGGGTATAACATGGAAAAGCGAAAGAAAAGGAAATTAGAATGATTCATTTTCTTTTACTCACGTTTTCATCTCCTTAATAGTTAATACTATCTTCTTTACTCTGATTTTCATAATTGCTATTCAAACAAAGTATTTATAAAAGTCTACTTAACTATTAGGGTTTTTGTCGGGAAAGGGCGCCAAATAAAAAAAAAAGTTTTATAGGGAAGGGCCCAAAAATTTTTTTTTTTTTAAAATAATCTTTTAAAAACTTGATTGTTAAGAGAGGCAGGTTTATCAATTTCGGGTCAAAAACTCTAATTTTTTCGAAATTGGTCTGCGGATCAACTTAGAATTAAAATTCCTGTCAAATGTAGTTGTGACAAAACTTGTATTTTATTAGGTCCTTTCTGACAAAAAACCCTAACTATTATTGTAATTGATGACTACGAACAAAATATGAGACCACTTAACTATGTGGATTTCCCCTCAAAAAAAATAAACTGTGTATTTATAAAAGTCTGTTTATTATAAGTTAACAAATGAATAAACATTTTGCAATCGGAAGAAAAATTTTGAAATTGTTTGGCTAGTGCGTCCGAGCTGAGTCAAAATTATGAAGCCAACTTATAGAACGAAAAAAAAAAGTAATGGTTTCCACCTACAACTCCGAAGTCCTTATCAGTTGGTAGAAAGGATTGAAAAGTTGTATAATTTTGTCTACGAAAGTTGCCGTCAAAATGGCAGGATAACTAAACTTTGGTTATAAAAGTGTTCATTTATGTTCAGAGACAATTAATAACAAGAGGGGCCCTTAGTATTACCCCTTAAACTACGATTAACCATGTAATACCTTTTCCTGGTAATTACGGCACGAACTCATCTTTTAGTATATTCATTCATATAGCAATTATCAACTCTAGACTTTAGATGAAATTATACTGTCCTAGTTATATGTACATACATATCTCCTTTTACTTCTTACTCTTAATATTAATCATGATGTAACTTTTCCAGGGAATTTTTTTTTGAAAAAAATTGACAAGGGATCCGTCCCAATTATGATCGATCCGTTGTCCTCATTTCCTACAATATTCCTCAATGTTCCCAACTTTAAGAGGGTTTTACTTTGCTTGGACCCTACAAGTTACTTAACATACTGCAGCAGGTAATGAGTCAAGTGACCTCATTAAAAAGGCACGTGACCTCTATTTATCTCAAAAATCTTTCTCTCCCACTTTATCTCCCTTCCTTTGCTCTTCTTCAACTCCATATTCTTCCTAAATTTATTCTCTTGAATCATCCCCCTATTTTTATTTGGCCTAATTTGAATTTTTCAATCTTCAATTCGTTGGTTCAAATTCTCTGTTATCAAGAAAAAAGAAAGAGAGATAAGAAACAAGAAGAGAGGGAAGAAAACTAGAGAAGACGTTGCTATGAAGATGCCACCATGATGGGTCGGTGGTTGCGCGCTGGTGAGGCGAAGAACAGATGATGGTAGGTGTTGATGATGGTGGTGCGAGAAAAGTGGTTGAGAAAGAAAAAGAGAAGAGATGGTGGAGAGTCCAAGTGAGGAGGGTGGTGCGGGTGCGATGTGGAACGCCGGTAGTGGGTGCCTACACCGGGGGAGGACAGAAAGGAGAGCAAGGAGGCTTGTTTAATTGTGGTGCATGATCAGTGCGAAGAAGGGTGGAGGAAGACGTGAAGGGGTGGGGGAAAAAATAAACTTGAGCTTAATTCTCGAATTTCTATTGTTGATTGCTGAAATTGCTTAACAATTAGGATTCGTTGTTGAATTTGCCATAATTTGTTGATTTTTGCTTGAAATTGGTGTGAATTTGTTGCGCTGATGTTGCTTCAAGTTAGCTCGCCAAATTCTTGCGACTTGCTGTGCTACAATTCTTGTGCGATTGTTTGTGGCTCTTCTTGTTCATTTGATTTGAACCTCAAATTCTGCAATTCAAATTCGTTTTTGTGATTGTTTGTTGCGCTGGAGTTCTTTTTCTCATTTGATTTAAAGCTGATGCTCTCATTTGATTTGAACAACCGTCATTGGATGCTCCTAGTTATATGTGCCACGGAAGGGACAATTTATGTCTTTGATTCCATTAGAGCAAAAAAGGAGCGGAAGTTAAAGATTAAACTGGTTATGACGGCATAAATTGATTTGATATATCTTAAATAAAATAAAATTATAGTATACGTCAAAAGAGTCTAAATCATTTGATGTTGTGCTATGTAGTGCTTTTAGGAGGTTTAGGTTGAGCGGCAACAAAGTTAGTCGGGTTACTCTTCTTTAGAGGCTTGTTGACGTGTAATAGAGATACATTAATCAATTAAGTCTAAATTATTTTCATCATATGATTATTTTGCTCATTTTCTTTAAAAAAAATTTTAGTGTCCTCAACAAAAAGGAGGCGAGGAGTGTGGTTTTGTTTGTCATGCGTAACATTTTTGACGTACTCACTATATATTTCGGTTCAGAGGATTTCAATGAAGTAAGTTTTTGTTCACTTACAATTCATTTCATTCATTATTGATTTTAGGTTAAACTTTATTGAATTTATCTCATATGAAGTTACTTTAATGTATATACGTACTAAATTACGTTGCATTACTATTATTTTCAGGTTTCTCTTTCATTTACATCCGACCCTTGCACGGATGAGCAAATCAATGAGGTGAAAAATAAGTGGGCAAGATACTTTATTCATTATTGCATTGTTTAGTATGTATGAGGTTTTTCAATTGCTTGGTTTACTTAGCTTTACAACGAACTTAGTCTAACTTATACCAATCAATGCATTTGTGTTAGATTGGACAATATTGGATGATATATATGTTGAATATTGATGTTAGATTTGCATGATATTTGTGTTGGATTTTATGATATTTATTCCTTGGTGAGTTTGGATGTTGGATGATGGATGTTGGAGGAAATTGGATGTTGGATGTCAGATGATGGATGTTGGTTGTTGGTGGAAATTTGCTGGATGATGGATGTTGGAGGAAATTGGATGTTGGATGGGATTTTGTGCAGGTTATATTCTCAATTATGGGTTTATTCAATTAACAAACGGAGCTCAGCCACAATTTGTAGAGAAATGCTGCTGCATGCTGCCCCTGCTGCATATAATATTGTTGTTGTTGCCAGCAGCCTACCCTATCTTTCTAAAAAAAATCAAGTCTATTGTTGCGGTTCTGGGTAGAAACTGCAGCAATAGTGCGACCTGTTACCGCGGTTTCTCCCCAGAACCGCAGCAATAGACTTGTATTTTTTTAAAAGAATAAACTTATCGCTGCAGTTTTTTGAAGAAACTGTCGCAATAGGTTGCCATATTGCTGCGGTTAAAAACCGCAGCAATAGAATTACTTATTGATGCGCCATTATTTACGGCACGTCGAACCGCAGCAATATTTCCCCTCTTAAAAACCGCAACAATATTATAAGGAAAATTTGCTCATGTACCCTTGAGGTTTGACGTAATTATCAAATTCCCCCTCACATTTGGGGACTTCCTCATATACCCCTAAATTTTGATTTTGTGCTCAAAATACTCTTACTAAAGACGGAACCCTAACACCGTTAAGTTTTTATCTCTCTCTCCTCTCCATCTTCATCTTCTTCATCTCTTCTCCCACCATGCTCGATTGATAACATCCTAAACCTCCAATTTTCTCTCTCTCTTTCTACCTACATGCCTTTCTCTTTCCTCCCCATCTTCATCTTGTGAATTTCCATTGAAGCTTGCCTGGGTTTTATTTTCTTCTTCGATGTTGGGGAGTTGAGGTTTCTAGGTTTGTGCTTGAATTGTGTTCTTATAACAACGATGAATGAATTTGAAGGGGTTGTAAAGTTTAGGAGAGAGAGAGAGGAATAAGATGGAGAGGAGGGGTTTAAGAGGGGTTGAAAAAGGATTGGTGAGACATTGAAATTGCCATAACTGATTGTCACATGAGCATGGAGAAAGATGAAGAAGATGATAATGGGGAGGAAAGAGAAAGGCATGCAGGTGGAAGAAGAGAGAAAGTTGAAGGTTTAGGATGTCATCAATGGAGGATGGTGGGAGAAGAGATGAAGAAGATGAAGATGGAGAGGAGAGAGAGACAAAAACCTAACGGCGTTAGGGTTCCGTCTTTAGTAAGGGTATTTTGAGCACAAAGTCAAAGTTTAGGGGTATCTAAGGAATTCTCCAAATGCAAGGGGCAATTTGAGAATTGCGTCAAACCTTAGAGGTATCTGAGGAAATTTCCCATATTATAATATTCTACTAGTGGCCTGTCAATTTTTCCTATTTATTAGTAACTTTTATTAAGAATTAACGAGCAAAAATCATCACTATTAGAATTTATTCTATTGTTGTAAAAATTATATTCCAAAAAAATGTTCCAAAAATTATGGATAGTCAAATTTAATTCACAACTATAATCAAATTAGATTAGTGTACATAAATTTTTATAAGTTCATATAAATTAAATTCTAGCTAGAGAAGATAACATGTATTAGTTCTTTTTATGTTTATACATAAATAACATGTTTTTCTTTTTAAAATAATATGATTCGTTGAAAATGTATCTTAATTTAATATGAGTAACTTGTTAAACTATATAAATGAGTAGGACTCTGCAAACTAAGCTATGAGATTATGAATATCCAAAACTTTTGGATATGATAAACATTGATTTTGAATTCCGTCTGGATCAACTATATTTTCGATTATTCAAATATCTGAAAGTTTAATTTCGGATTACTAAAGATCTGATTTAGCAAAATACGATGAAGGTTCTTCTTTAAAATGAAAAAATTGTGTGCAATTATACCCAAATACTTGATAAGTACTTTTCATGCATGCTTTATAGGGTAGTTTAGTCCTTTTCACTAGTGGAAAAAACCTTATATGACACAAAAAAACAGATGCGGTTCTCCAAAAACCGAATCAGTAAATTCGCAATTTCTTTGGCGCAATTTTTTGGGCTAATAATCTGATGCGGTTTGCAAGAGAACCGCATCAGTTTTATAACCTGATGCGGTTCTCTTGCAAACCGCATCAGATTATCAGCCCAAAAAATTACAAGGCCTAGTCTCTCGTGGCCCAATCCCTCATGGTCCAATTTCCCGTCCCCCTAATAATTCATTAACCCTGGCCCAATCCCTCATGGCTAATTTCCCGTCCCCCTAATAATACACACGCCCCTCCCTAAAATTTATTAACCCTAAAATTTCCCAAAACTCTCACCCTCCTCCATCCTCCCTCCTCCTCCCTCCCTCCTCCCTCCTCCCTCCTAATAAATCGCGACGAACAACGCATCGCCACAATCCTCCTCCCTCCTTTCTCCTCCCAACGACGAACAACGACAAAAAACGACGAAAAACGACAACCAACGCATCGTTCTTCTCCGCCGCTTCGAAAATTTCGCCCAACCATATCTGAAGTTCTCTTCGAACATTGCGCTCAGATCTGAACTCACTCTTCTTCGCCACTTTGAAAATTGTGCTCAGATCTGAATTCACTCTTCGCCGCTTCGAAAATTGCGCTCAACCATGAACTCCCTCATCTCCGTCCTCTTCGACCTAGCGTTCGTTGTTGTAGTTTTTTTTCATTTTTTTTTTCTAATTCCTGCCTTTTTGTAATACTCGTATATTTCCTGTTCAATTTCTTTAATTTTTGTTTCGATTAGTTGGTGTTGTTTTTTGTAATTATTTTTACTTTTTGTTTGTATTTTATTGTTTTTTTTGTAATTATAATGTAATTTAGCTTTCATTTTCTGTTAATTTTTGGTTTGGAGATTTTGTAAATCCCTCTCACCTAATTTGTAGTTTTGTTATTTACTGTTAATAATGGAATTTGCTATTAAGTCTGGTTGATTTTGGCTCCCATTCATTTAGTTTTTTAGTTTCGATTTAGAAAAAGAAGAAGTTGAAGGGGAAATGGGTGATGTGGGGAAAAAGGTGGAGGATGATGGGAATCAAATAAGGCGGCAAATTCCGCCAGGTTATGTGGTGGACTTTTTTTTTTACCTAAATTTCAAGAAGCTGCTGCGGTCTTGAGGTAAAAACCGCATCAGATCATCACCTAAACTGATGCGGTTTTCCCTAGGAACCGCATCAGTAAATCGTTTTCTGATGCGGTTTTGGACCGCATCAGAAAATGTTAGTGAGCTGCTGCGAACCCACCTGATGCGGACCAAAACCGCATCAGAAAGGCCAGTTTTGACCGCATCAGGTGGGGTTTTTTCCACTAGTGTTTTCATCTATTTTGCTTAAATTAGACATTTTAGAAGCATGTTTCTTTTTTCATTCTATTTTACCCTTGTCTTGCATAAATTCTACAACAATCCTAGCTCCATATATCTCCCCCAAAAAGTAAAGATCAAGGAAGAAAACAAGAAGAGAGAAAAAGGACCAAAGAACAAGAATAAAGAACAAAGAAGAAGAAGAAGAAGAAGAAGGGAAGAAAACGTATCATAACATAGCTAATAGGAATAATCGTAGCTACATCAGGTAATCTGTTTAGGTAATGAGCTACAAAGACCATGCACATTTTGCAACGGTTGTTCTCAAGTTGTTATTTGTACTTTATATATCGTGGTGTGTTAAGACTTCTTAAATTAGTGCCTCATGGTACATGTCACATCGCGATTGTCCCACATTGATAAAAGGAGATAAGCATGTTCACCTTACTTTTTAAGTTTAAGGGTTTACTCCTCTTGAATAGTTTTCAGATTGAACTTTCTTTGATCTTGTGAAGTGGACTTTCTCTCTCCTCATTGTCAGTGTGGCCCAAACCTATTTACGAAATTTAACATGGCATCAGATTTTTCTAATTGAATTATTTGGAGTTGTTAACTGAAATTTTTAGTTTGGCTATACTGACAGAATCTGAATCCCAATCTAGTTTAAATCTCTTAGTAAGTCTTGATCTAATCTACCAGACCACCAAGTTTGAAGTGATGAATGGTCCTTTCAGCATCATTCCTAGTGTCCGTTGCGATTAATTAACCTTCAGCGAGAGAAAAGTGGTTGTATGGAAGCCAATTCACTAGCGGAAGTTAGGAACTAGTAACCATAAAGAACTGTTCGAATTTATCGATCATTAAGGGAAATAAATTATTAGTAGTTGGGTTGTTCTAACCATCAATTGAATTTCCTACGCATTATCATTAAGTTAATCGAATATCTAAGGTGTCCGAACCTAATTGATTCACATTCACCGTTTTACCATCCGGTAAACCAACCGGACAATTCTGGATGGTCTTGACATTGTGCATGAGTGAGATGTCATTAGTAACATGATTAGAAGCTTTTGTGTCCACAATCCGCTTGTATTACCTTCTAATCGTGGGTGATGTTTGGTAAGAAGGTCAATGATTTGTTGTACTTGATCCGAGGACACGCCCGCAAGACCTTGGGTGGTGCTTGGTTGTGAAGATGAACTGCTGCCAGCATTGAAAGAGCCCCCTCCTTGAACGGCGTTAGCACGAGCAGCAGTAGGAACACCACCTCGACCATATCCGCTTCTACCTCCACGAGTACTAGAGCCTCCTCTACCACGGCCTCTTCCACCCTTGCGATTTTCATCCCAGCCTTCCGGAAATCCAATGATTTGAAAACAACCCTTCTTATCATGACCCATACGATTGCAATGAGTACAAAAAGGTCGTTTCCCATCACCCGAATCACCCCTAGCACGAGAGTCCACCTTGAATGTCATAACATTCTCCTTTGGCTTTCCATCTCGAACCCGTAAGCGCTCGGTATTGATCACCGTTTGAGCACTATCCACAAGTGGCAAAGGCGATTGAACTATCAATTATGCGCGAATGGACTTGTATGGATCATCAAGTCCAATCAAGAAATAATGTAAATAGTCTTCTTCACGAATATCACATACTTGTTTTGCAATATTGCACTTACAACCACCACAAGAACACTTAGGAACTCGACAGTAATTGTAACAGCCTAATTTTTTTAAGCAGCTTTTATTTAAGCTTAATTACAGCTATTAGTCAAATTAACATTTTTAGATCTATTTTGGTATTATTAAGCTTAATTATTATTTTGGAATTATAATTAAAATCAAAGTTTAATTTTTAGCTTAATTATGAAATTACAACAATGCCTTGTGTTTTCATAAAAAAAAAAAAGAAGAACCTATTTCTCTCTCTCTCTTTTCGTGCCTTAGTAATGTACTGCCAAGTAGAACAACATTTTTGAGCTGTCAAAACACCAAAGCCTAATCAGATTTTCAAGGTTTAGATATTTAGCAACTCATTCTCAACTCTTGTAATTCATCAACCAGAAATTGAAGAAACCCATAATCCCCAAATTCTTCTCTCTCTCGTGTTTTGTCTTCCTCTTGTTCAATCTTCTCCTTCCTTTGTGCTGCTGTTGTGGTGGTCGGTGTTACTGTTTTTCCGCCGGCGGTGCTCCTGCAGGTGGTTGTTCGTCTCTCCGGTGCTGCGCCTCGTGCTGCCGCTGCCGCGTCTGTTCTTTTCCGTCTCCTCTGCTTCGTTCTGTGATGGGCCATTGCCGCCGCTGTGCAGCATTGCTGCTAGTGTGGATGGTTGTTTGGTGAAGGCGGGTCGTTGCCGAAAATCGCAACCGCATACTGCTCGTCGTCCTCTCTCGTATTTTGACCGTGTTGGTGTTGAACTCCTTCATTTCCACTTCTTATAGTGTATTAGCAAGGTATAAAGTAAAGACCTTGATTTCTTTTTTTTCTTTGAATTACTAAGCATAAATTCAGATTGCTATGGGTTTTATTCTATGATTCTAGAAATTAATTCAGCTCTAAACCTTGGTTTTCTTGGTTTTGAATTGCAAAATCAGCATGTAGTAGTGTGTTAGAGTTAAAGATTGCATCTTTCTTTTGTTTAATGGATTGAAGCTTGTAATATAAATTCATCCTTCTTAAGTAAGTTATAAAATCTGATTTCTTATAAATTATATTGTTTCGTAAAGTTCTCTATGAATTCAGTCTTGGGATTAATTAAAGTTAGAGGTTGATGTTGTGAATTGGATTAGTAGAAGGGTCTCATATAAGGGTTTTGTGGTTAGTTCGTCAAAAAGTTTAGAAAGTATACGAAGTTAATTTCCTTATCTGAAATGTAGTGAGAAAGGTTGCTAATTATTGTTATTGTTGTGGGGTGTATTATGGATATGGATTTGTGGAGCTCAGAGAATTCAAAGGAGCTTAAAGGTTCTAAGTTATTGGATTTGCATCTTAAGAAATTGGTTTGCAATTGAGGTAACCTTTATGTTCAGCAAATTGAATTTACATGCCCGTGTATGTAGTGTTTTTAATATCGTATATCATTTATAGTCATGACCATGGTTATAGATGTGTTTATATGAGTTAGTTATGAATTGTTATTGGATGATTATAAAAGAACACTCTTGTTCTGTTATTGGAATTGTTCGAAAATGGTATATTTATGAGATATGATTTGAGTATGATAATGTAAAAAGGGATTTCGTATTTGTTTTACCTGGCTTAGCTTATGAACTGAGATGAAAAGTGGGCAAGGTACAGGTGGATAAAAATGATCCGGATATAAGTTCAGTTAAGACCAGATAAGGTCGAATATTGTGTTATGTTATGTTACGTTATGTTATTCCAAAGCCTGTACTTGCCAGCGATTTGTGTTAAGTGATTGAGCTATGCCAGTGATATATTTTAATGAATAATGAATTCTTTTCCGAACAATTACCAAGCTTGCTCATTATATGAAAAGCGTTTCGAACTAAAACCGTTTTGACGGGTTGAAGTGAAGTTACTGAGCTTTCCGCTCATTTTAGTTTAGTTTTGTTTTGCATTCTATTCTGTAATTTGCAGGTTTGAGTTGGAAGCTCGAAGTGGATCTTATGTGAGAGATTAGTTATTAAGTTGCAATTAGATTAATGATTCAGAAGTTGTATTTAGAGTATGAAATTGTTTATATTTAAGTGCTTATTTGAGAATATAGTCTTCTATAGGTTTGGGAATCGAGTAATGTATTCTGTAATCTGATATTGGTTTTTAAGTTGTTTGTTGTGGGCCCTGACCCACAGGGCCAGGATCGCTTATAAATTATATTTTCGCTGCGAGTAAATGTAGTTCAAGGTTTATGAATGATAATTGAGGTTTATGGATATTAAGTATGATTAGCTAGCAGCTCGGAAGTGCGGGTTGTTACAGTAATGCACTAGTTCCTTCCATATTTTGGATAAGCGCCCAAAATACTCCGTCACCGACTCGGAAGCAGCTTGTTTACAGGTTCCCAAATCTTGTTTGAGTTGACATACCCGAGTCCCACTAACAACGCAATAACGTTGCTGCAATTGTATCCACAGATCACTTACAACATCATAATCCTCGATGGTAGAACGCAAGCTATCATCGAGGGTATTATATATCCACGACACCAACATAGAGTTTACTGTTGTCCAGTATTTGAGTTTATTGGAATCGGCAGTAGGTTCCTTAATCGAACCATCCACAAAGCCGAATTTCCACTTCGCGATTAATGCCCTGCGCACGGCCTTCGACCACTCGTCATAATTAGAGCCCTTCAACTTGATTGGAGTAATCACGATGCCCGGATGATCACTAGAACCAAGATGATACTCGAGATCAACCGGTGGAGATGGTGTTTCATCAGTACCCTTCACCATCTCTCACAGCTTCCTCACGGCAGGGGGAAAAAATTAATTTTGAAACCCTAACCTTGCTCTGATACCATGACAAATTAAATTGAACAGCTGCTCTTCTCATTCACATCTTCACAATATATATAATACAAAATATTCTAAACCCTAAAGTTTAGGAATAAGATAGAATATTAACATATTTAGGAAAGCTAGAGATATAATACAATATTCCTAAATATTATCTTAACAGTTAGCATAATATTTCTTCATTCCAGCAACTTATTTACTCCTCTTAGCTTAGACCCTTACTCGCCTTATGACTAAATTTGAGATCCAAATTAGGTATTTTATTAACTTCTGAAGCATAGGTCTGCGGAAACCTGTATTTAGCTAGGAAACCTATTCATATTTTCCTTCTCTTTTTTTAAGAGCATATTTTCCTTCTCTAGTTTCCTAATTTTACTAGACTTTTTTTTCAGTTAATATGTATATATACTCAATTTTGCCAAAGAATTAAGACACCACGCAAAAAATGATTCTGAAATCTTGACTTTGGCATTTTGTCGAAATATAATGGCATATAGTCTGAATTTAATTTAGTTTGGAAAGGTTATCTTTGGCCGCCTATCTAGGCAAAGTTCAAGATAATGAGTAAGCATATCGTAGGTTTGAATGTTCAGTTATCAAAAGGCAATTAATTTTGTTTATATATATAAGATATATTTTTCAGTGTAACTACAATTGTGAGGTGAAAAAGCTAATAGGATGACGTTTATATTATAAATTTAGTTAAAAAGAAAAAAAAACATCTATTAATTAAAAGCTTTAAATCAACCGTTTAGATAGTGTCTTTCTGGAGTCATTTTAGTTAGAGTCAGATATGTGGGTGATGAGCCATCTAGTTCAGGTCTATATATGTCGAGAGTCAAGTCATATTGAGGTCCATTGACCATATCATTACTTTACACACACACACACACACACATATATATATATATATATATACATATATATATATAGATACATATATATATAGATACATATATATATATATATATATATATATATATATATATATATATATATATATATATATATATATATATATAGGAATAGGATCTTGTGAAAACGGCTCTTAATCAAAACGCGAAAACGGGGTAACTATTACCACTTTTAGGGCAACTTTATATATGTTAAGGGTAACTTTTACCAGTTTTAGGGTAACTAGATTATATTAAGGATAATTTTATGTATTTCAAGGGCAACTTTATATATTTTAAGGGTAACTTTTACCAGTTTGGGGTAACTATATTATATTAAGGATGACTTTATATATTCCAAGGGCAACTTTATATATTATAAGAGTAACTTTTACCACTTTTAGGGTAACTTTGAGTATTATAACGATAACTTTGATCGATATGCAATCAATCTTCTTGCAATTTTAATTTTCAAAATCTTTCGTTTCATGTGGTAATGTCTAGTTTTATGCTTTTGGCGTCCTCTTTGTTATTTTTATCTTGTTCATTATGGTATAGCATAATATGTGTTTTATTAGTTTCCCAAATATTGTTATTAGTTGTTGTTTTAAAGCTATTTGTTACCTCCTCCTCTCTCACATATCTTTGGCGAATTTCATACAACCTATTAGCTCAATTGGTAGAGCATTGTGTAATACACAACGATGTAGGTTCGAATCCTGCATAGGTTTAACTATAATCAAAGTTACACTAAAAGAAGTTACCCTTAAAATATATAAAGTTGCCCTAAAAGTGGTAAAAGTTACCCTTAAAATATATAAAGTTACCCTAAAAGTGCTAAAAGTTACCCTTGAACATATATATAAAGTTACCCTAAAAGTGCTAAAAGTTACCCTTGAACATATATATAAAGTTACCCTAAAAGTGCTAAAAGTTACCCTTGAAGTATATATATAAAGTTACACTAAAATTGCTAAAAGTTACCCAAAAAATTGCTAAACGGTTTTCGCGATTAACAGTTGTTTTCAGTGGATCCTACCCCTATATATATATATACATATATATATACATACCATGATTTTCTTAAAATTTTAACTACATCAATCTTCAAAACAAAAATAAATATTATCTAGGTCGAAATCAAATTATATAATCTCAACTACAATATTAATTTTGGTCGTTATTTAGATTAAGTAGTCGACTACATGGCAATTTTAACAGATACTCCATATCTTTAACACAATAGATTTTGTTAGGTCAACTCTTCCTTAATTGCAGGGTACAATTAAGATTATAATCGAGTTGGAAATTTAATCCAATAAACATACATATTTTGCCTCTAAGAGTGGTTGTAGTTTTGACCTTAGCTAAGATAGCATGGAACATCCATGTGTTGGTCGGTCAAGCAAGCTAGCTAACGTTAATTGTTAACAAATGAAAAACCAAAAATGATAAGTAATCAAATCCTCATACAAATTGACAACTCTACCCACCAATATATAAATTTATTTTTTGTAGGAATATTTTATTAATAGCAAATTTGAACCCTGAGTTGGAGCAAAAGGCAACCCCCTTCCCCCTTTGTTTCTTCTATAAAAACCCACATACCCTTTCTTTCATTTACACCCACACTCCCATAACCAACAACAAACATCTCCTCTGCATCATCAAATCCTCACACCTTTATTATTTTCTTCTTCCAATTTCTTTTGTTTCTCTCCAAAAAAGAAAAAAGAAAGAACCAACAAAGGCAACAACTATGCCTGAAGCTCCAAAAGAAACATATGATCAGCAGAAAAAAACCATGGAAGAATACAATAACATGTATGAAAAGAACAAAAAATCTCTAGAGTTCATTGAAGAAGTAACAGAAAATGCTGATCAAGTCCAAAAAAGAGTTCTCTTTGAAATCTTAACTCGAAACTCGAACGTCGAGTACCTTCAAAGGCATGGCCTTAATGGTGCTACTGACAGGGATACCTTCAAGAAACTTATCCCTGTTATCAAATATGAAGATATTCAATCTGATATTACTCGCATAGCCAATGGTGATCAATCCCCCATCCTGTGCTCTCATCCCATCTCCGAGTTTCTTACCAGGTAATTTTAATTATTTTGTCCCATCCACTTCTTCTTGTTGTATGTTTCAATCATTTGGTAGCATACATATATGTAATGAGTTTGAATTTTTTTTTTCTTGTAGTTCTGGAACTTCTGGAGGAGAAAGAAAATTGATGCCAACAATTGAAGAGGAGTTAGACAGAAGGTGCATGTTATACAGCTTACTAATGCCAGTAATGAGTCAATTTGTACCTGGCCTAGACAAAGGCAAAGGGATGTATTTTTTGTTCATAAAATCTGAAGCAAAAACACCAAGTGGGCTTTTTGCCAGACCTGTTTTAACCAGCTATTACAAGAGCTCACATTTTCAGAACCGCCCCTTTGACTCATACACCAACTACACTAGCCCAAATGAGACCATCCTTTGCTCTGACTCATACCAATCTATGTACTCCCAAATGCTCTGTGGCCTTTGTCAAAATAACGAGGTTCTTCGGGTCGGGGCGGTTTTTGCCTCGGGTTTTATCCGGGCCATAAAGTTCCTCGAGAAGCATTGGACTCTCTTAGCCCATGACATCCGGGTTGGGTCATTAAACCCGGAGATTACTGACCCAATAGTCCGCGATGCAGTGATGCAGATCCTTAAACCCGACCCAAAATTAGCGGATTTTATTGAGTTGGAATGTAGCAAGGAGTCATGGCAAGGGATCATTACACGTCTATGGCCTAACACAAAATATGTTGATGTTATAGTAACAGGGACCATGGCACAATATATCCCTACCCTTGATTATTATAGTAACGGTTTACCACTTGTTTGCACTATGTATGCCTCTTCAGAGTGCTATTTTGGTGTCAATCTTAACCCACTCTGCAAGCCAAGCGAAGTTTCCTATACCCTTATTCCTTCTATGGGTTACTTCGAATTTTTACCTGTTCAACGCAACGTTAATGGTGTTACCAATTCCATCTCTATGCCTAAATCTCTCACCGAGAAGGAGCAACAACAACTCGTCGAGCTAACCGATGTTAAGCTCGGCCATGAGTACGAGCTCGTCATCACCACTTACGCCGGTATATTTTTCTATTTCCTCCCCTTCTTTTTTTTTATTGATTATGGAAATCAATTGACATTATTACTCTTTGGAGAAATTAATTAAACCAACAAGAAAACATAATTAGGCTGTTAATATGGTTTTTTCACCTTTACAAAATATCAATTTTAGTAGTGGTGCCACTTGATTGAAGGTTGAAACTACCCCAATAAATGTACTAAATATAGTTGCGAATCTTAAGAATTTTTAAGATGAAAAATACTTTCACCTTTACTTAGCTTTATGTTAGTTTATGTATGATATTGATAATGATATAGCATATAGGTAACGCAAAAGTATATAGATTTACTTTTGTTATCTTATTTAATGTGACTGTTGATGATTGGGGCCATATAGGTCCGGGCATATGTGATATGTCCAAAAATGTTTGTTACAGTTTAGTTTTAGGATGGAATCTCACTCGAACTTTGTACTATATGTACAGGACTGTACAGATACAGGGTAGGCGACGTGCTAAGGGTGGCGGGGTTTAAGAACAAGGCACCACAATTCAACTTCGTGTGCCGGAAAAACGTTGTCCTAAGCATAGACTCCGACAAGACTGATGAAGTTGAGCTCCAAAATGCGGTGAAGAATGCAGTAACACATTTACAGCCATTCGACGCCACCTTGCTAGAGTACACAAGCTACGCTGACCTCTCAACCATACCAGGCCACTATGTGTTGTTCTGGGAATTGAGCCGCAACGGGTGCACAACGGTGCCGCCATCGGTTTTTGAGGACTGTTGTCTAGCCATTGAGGAGTCTCTTAACAGTGTCTATAGGCAAGGAAGAGTTTCAGATAAGTCAATTGGACCCTTGGAGATTAAGGTAGTAGAAAGTGGTACATTTGATAAGTTAATGGATTATGCCATTAGTTTAGGGGCCTCTATTAATCAGTATAAAACTCCTAGGTGTGTCAAATTTGCACCCATTGTGGAGTTGTTGAACTCAAGAGTGGTGTCAAGTTACTTAAGTCCTAAGTGTCCTAAATGGGTTCCTGGTCACAAGCAGTGGTGCAATGGTAATGAGGAGAGATGAGATTCAGATTCAGAGAGAGATAAACACTCATTAATATGATTAAGGAGGATAATTAAAGATCATAATCAGAAGATTTTGTGATCATTTTGGGGTGATTTCAAACAGATGAAGAAAAGAAAGGAAAGGGGGAGAAGGGAGATCAAGTATATCAAGTCTGATGTTAGTTTTTCTTTTTTCTAGTTTTTTCCTTTTTTTCCTTCTTTTTGATCATTATGTATGAATTATTGTAGCCCTTGTTCACTAGCAATGTCTAGGAACTCTGAAAATTTTAGGCTTCCTTTTGTACAAAATTAAAATAGTTCGTTTTTTATGAAAAAAAGTTCGGTTGAATTGTATCGGGTTATTCATGCATCGCAACATTTCTCTACTTATTAAAAAGTAGGTAGTTATTTGATAACGATATATATCCAATCACGTATTCTTATGAATTTCAGTTTTAGAAGAAAGCTTTTCTTGTAGAGATTAAACATCTATGTTTGTATCTCTTGTTTTCTCACTCCTTTTTGTTCCCCATTCTCTTTTTATTTTATGGTTGGTATTCAAACACCTTTACTTTGTATGTGCCATTGCCCACTTTGTAGTTTTTTGGGGAATTTTTGCTTCAAATTAGATGGTTCGTAACTTGGTAAGGTGTAGATGAATTAAGATGATTGACATTAATGTAATTGCCCTATATATTTGAATACCTTTGTTCTCTGCCTATCTTGACTAGAACCAACTTTGAAGGAAGAGAAGAATTACTACATATTAAGTCCTCAAAAATAAAGTAGATATTTTTGAGGTTTAATGTCTAGGAAAAGTGTAACTTGACATTATTTTTAAATAAAATATTCAACAAATAGCATAAATTTTCATGACATCTACTAATGTTTTGAGATTTTTTTTTTTTTGAGATTTTTTTTTTTTGAGGGGAACTAATGTTTTGAGATGAAAGGTGTAATTTCACACATACACACACAAAATAATGGACATTTTATTATTTTGGACCAAACTTTAGTGATTCAAACTTTTAAAGAAGCATGCTTTTTAGATGACATACAAAGAAGTTATGGTACTTGTTTGATATGAAAACTTGCATGTGGATGACAACGTCTAAAAGAAGAAGACCAACATGTATGTAACTCTAATACGTTATCTTTTATAAACAAAAGTCTAATACATTATCTTTCATATTACTAGTTTCTATTGTCAATCATTTATAAGATGGAATTTATTTAAGTTCATTAATATATTAAACATTATTTATCTATATATTGATTTATCAATTTATTATGGGAAACAGTGTGTGTTCCCTACATAAATCTAGCCAGAAAATCTGCTCACTGAACTCTCATGGGCCACTTCCTAAAACGGCAAAATCAAGCTGCCTTCTCTTAGAACTTCTTATTCTTTATTTTCCCCTCTCCTTTTTCTTAATTAATTTAAAACTTGCGTTTCCAGTTTCTTAAAGAATAACAACTTTTATGCATCATCAATTTAGCTCTTTACTTTACTCATATTGCTACTGAATCTAAGCCATCGGTTTAAGTCCCCTTTTTAGCGAATATAATATCTCATTATCACATAAAAAGTTGTCAAAGGGCCTAGCCTTCTGTGACACAATAAAGTATAAACTAGTGCTTTAAATCTAGTTTATCAATAGTCTACATATTACATAGCTTTTTAGTTTGAAAATGGAGCAATTAGCTAACATCGCATGAATTGACAATACAATCTTTTTTTTTTCTCAACCTAACCTCGTCTAACTTGATTTTGTTTAAGATATTTGGTAATCTTGGATGCTATTAGCTGACTAATTTGTAAGGCAAATAGAGTTTGGCCTCCAATTTCTAAATTCTAATAGTGATTTATTTATATCAAGTTATGATACGGGTTATGTTATAGCACCTCAAAAATCGAGGCTTAAAATGTATGTCTTCTAAAAGAAAATTTGAGGCTCTCAATATATATCTTCTCACATAATAATAGAAAATTTAGAGAAAAGTAGATGATTTTGTCCTTTAATACAAAGTTCATAATCTATGGTCTATCTGGTGCAACATACTGTAGCACAATAATATTTATCATAGATGGAGGGGATGAGACGGGAAATATTTGACCATTGCTAAAATAGATACATCGGGAATAATACATGCTTACTCTATTAGACAGGCGACATCAAGTATCGCTTGATCTAAAGGTAAATCTTTGAATGTCACAATCATGAGATTATTGGACGGATTAAAGTTTATTATCAACACTTTATTTGAGGATGAAAATTCCGCTTAGCTCCTCTTTCAAAAGGACCTTATTAGGTAGTTGGGTCGAATGGACCGGTACAAATTTCTGTTGTGCGCGTATATACTTCTTACCAACTAATCGAGTAAAACTTTGATTTTAGTTTGGGTAACATTATCATTAACTCCATCAGTTCGGCCGAATTCCAATAATTGTTTATAACCTTAAGGAAGTTACATACATCTCACAAAAATAAAAACTATTGGCTCAACATTTCTCGTTTTTGACTAGTGCAAGAGCATCTTCGCAGATTTTAATAAACCAAATTGATGGTGTCAGTGCTTAACTCGAGATAATAATTTATACGATTCATATCGCACCATTACGAGTGACGAGTGTCACACATCAATTATTGATCACACCCCCCCTTGAACTCGGGCATAAAAGGGATAATAATTGTAGGAGTTGTTACTTCCTTGATCCTTTTAAAGTGTTTGCAGTCTAATTAAACCTTTATGTTAAAATTCAAATATTCATTCATTTATTTTAAGTAGGTTACTTAACATCGGGTTGAGTATATATATCAAATGCTCATTTTGTCTTATTTGGTTTGCCTCATTTTTTTTTTCTTTGAGATGTCCTCAGAAAACTAAAAATTGACTGTAAAGACCATCATTTTACTCTTCATGTATTTTATTTGGCCTCGCTATTTTTTAACTTATATCAACTCTATCCAATAACAATTTAAAAAGTAGCCATAACTCAAATATTAAATAAGGCAATAGAATAGGAGCACTGGAGCAATATGAAGTCTAATGGTAGATTTATAGATTTATTATATTGCTATAATTTTAAACTAACTTTTCCTGACATGATCGGTTTTTAAAAAAACTGTATATATTACAAAAGGAAGATGGAGTATCCAATTAAATAAGCACAATTTAATAGTATGGTCAATGAAGAAGAGCTTTTTCAAGAACAATAATTATGGTCAACGTCCAAAATTTTAGTAGTAGACTATAAAATATACTCCATATATGTTCTCTTTTGTGCTATATAACCTATAGTTACCTAGGGAAGAATACTATCAAGCAATAACTAGATATAACAACTCGTGATTTAGGTCAATACCCAATTATTCTAGTTATTATGTACTCCCTACATCCTTAATAGATTTCTCATTTTCCCGATGCACATTTTGCATCGTTAACATCTTTAATTACATATTAGTAAAAATTATGAACGTTTGATTTTTAAAATGTACACAATGAGATGAATCCAATTCAACCCCACATGTCTATGTTTTATCTTATATATTGTGATTTTTTTGAGGATTTTCTTTACCTATGAATAGTGCCCAAAATAAAAAAAGGAAAATATATTAAGGGATGGAGGGAGAATACAATATACTCTATATATGTTCACTCGACTAAAACTCTATGAAGTTTAAAACTATATATATATATATATATATATATATATAATGATTCTTGGAACTAGCCACATTCTAGTATCAATGTATTTTTATGTACTTTGTTTAGTTGAAACAATTTTCATTTATAGGTGTTTTTATTTAGATGCAACATTTTCTTTCTTAGTAAAGATTTTGTGGCAATTTGACTATTTTATCCTCACTTTACCTACGCCATATGCAAAAAGCATGGGCAATTGTGTCAAATTTTACTCCCTCTCTCTTTTTTCCTTAATATTGTGCAAAAAGGTATTTATTGCAACTAAAAAAACAGAGGTGGTATGCAATCATCTGTTTGGACTTCTAAACCCTTTGTTTCCTATATGCATCGCCAATACTATTAGCAAGTGGCCTTATGGAGTTGTGGTATTATCTTTATAATTTAATTTTTGAAACGAAAACCTATTATACTCTTTAGAATAGGGATTCATTGTTCCCTTAAATTTTCTCTATCCTCATCAAAAAAAATTAACCTATCAAATTAAATTGGTCAACCTACAAGACATTACAATCTAGTAATTTTTTTTTGCATTGCTTACCATATTTTATATAGGGGTCAGCAATAACATATACGACTTTTTTTTTTTTTTTACAATAAGTACTCAAGACAACCAACTAGCTTGACATCCATTCCTTGCTTTAATGCTTTGATAGCCAAGTCATATGGGCATGTCTGATCTCATTTCTTCCAACTTTCCTAATGTGACATTGTTCAAATTACAACGTAAGTTGATTATGTGTCATAACAACTATGATAGCGATGTCTATTGTTCGTTGCTCCTTATCTAGCGCCTGTATGAGCTGGGATGAGTCTGTGTTCATTATTAATCTATCTATTCTCCTTTGCGCCGCTTCGTACAAGCCTCGGAGAAGCGCATATCCTTCCGCCTGAAGAGCCAATGCAGCTAGACTGAATCATTTCCTTCAAACAACACAGTCTCTCGTCTGGTTGCTCGCCACTCAATACCCGCTGTTATTTTCCCATCCCGAGTTTCTTTCCACGCTCCATCCAGTTGAATCCAACAACAATCCCCAATGTTAGCATATTCATGTTGGCTAGTCGTAGGTGGAGACTGTAAGACTGTAAGTGTCTACGAGTCCGGCCTTGCTGCTTTTAAATATGATCATGGTGCATTCGGATTCTCTCATCACTCAACAGCTTTTCAATAATACTAAAGATTTCTGTAGGTTGTCCTACCCCATGCCTGAATACGGTTTTGTTTCTATAGAACTTTTGGCTATGAATAACTTACTGCTTTGGTTATCGCTGTCCTCCACTCCCCACATGTATCGCAGGTAGTTCTCCACCCATGCTACTATTGGGATATTTGCATCAAATTCAACAATTATGCCAAGAGGTGAGCATCTCCAGACTCTTTTGACAATTTCGTAGTCCCTGAATAGGTGGCTTTCTGATTCTGAGTCGCCCCCGCACAAGCAACAATTTTCTGTTACGCAGATCATGCTCCTTTTCCTCAGATTTGTAGTTGTTGCCAGAGCATGATTAAGTTGTCTGCAAATAAACATATTCTATTTGGGACAGGCATTCATAGCCCATAATTTCTTCCAGAACTTTTGGTCATTCACCATATTTCTCATCCCATCGCGATGTTGTATTAGGAAGTAATATGTATCCCTTATACTTCAAATTCCCATCGTAACAGCCCGATAATTCTCTATTTTCTAATATACCTTTTAATATAAAACTTAGAGAATCATCAAAGCATTATCGCCCGTGTGATAACGTATCGGCTTACTCAGAATTTTACAGCGGAAATAGTAGTAATAAATAACTTTGAAAATAAAACTTAGTCAACCAAAAGTCAACTCCAAAAGTCAAACCCAAGTCAAACCAACATAAAGTCAAAAGTCAACTATAAAAGTAAAAGTCAACTATGAAATATAAAGTCAACACAAGCTCTCCATGACTTCCCGAACCCATGATGCATCATCTTCAAACCTGAAATGGACGATGCACTATTGATCCCGAGAGACTGCTCACCAAATGGGTCATCACATGATCAATAAGGCATAGCCATGATCAACATACACACACAAAGCACGTAATCAGCAAAGCTGAGTACTACATAGTAAATAAATATAAAACCTAACATGATACTAATAAACATTAAGCAGGGATAAATAATAATATAACAACATAGCAAACTACTTTTACTGAACTTGACTCCACAACTAATAAGTTAATTAAATTTGATGGAATAGGCAATAAATGAAAAGAGTTGTCCAAAATAAACCAGTCTTCAATTTAGAAGACGAAGTATGGGCGCGACTCCGTACTCCCCTGACCTACGATATCGAGGAACCTTTTAAATTAAATAGGACACGGTGATCAATTCGGTCCCAAGAAAAGCCATGGGTTACCACCATGTACTCCAACTCATACTAGTCCAACACTTCAGACGTGCACAAGTCTAAAGCTATTGCTATTCGTTTTCCACTTTAAGTGATGAATAACTTATTTACTTGTTATGACTCACAAAGTAAGACAAATAATATAATATATCATCGAAGATACATAAACCTCCATTTTTATCTTAGGATTAGATAAGGTGATCATCAACTTAACAACCCAAGAATAATTCCACTATTAAATCCATGACCTTTATTTATTTGTTGATCCAAGTCAACAACCAACCCACCTTTCATAGGTGAATAACCAACTTACCAAATAAGGCCTTCGGTCCTCATAAAGTAATTAAATAATCCAAAGGGAACAACATGATCCAATCCATGATCCAATACCAACATAATTATTAATCCCTAATGTGAATTAATAAAATAAAGTTTCCAATCCCATATGCTTGCATCAATCATCCATACAAATATAATTTAATCATCATACTCAACATGCTTCACACAACGGTATAAAACATGCAAATTCACTTGAATATAAATCACGTATGAACTAATAATAGTTCCCTATACATGATACTACATAAATTCCATCCTTAGGACATGATACTAATCCAACCCACACATAGGTATGTACGTACCTTGTGTAGACAAAATTCGAGGCCACCTTAACAAGCTTAAAAGTCGCCTATAGAGAATTCTCCGCCTACCAATAATCAACATAACCACAAATCAATACTCTAATAAATTTTCAGCAATATTAAAATACTTTAAACCCTATTTAAAAGTGTTTAAAAACCTGTCCATCATTAAAACTTCAATTATTAATACTTCCTAATAAACTCATACTATAATAATTAAAACTCCATCATAAGCATACTAATAAAATTTCCAGCCACTTACAAAGTATTTAAAATCCTTTAAAACATACTTAGACATACTTATAATCATAAGAGTGCCCAATTTCATAAACCATAATATCATTCTATGATTTTCCAACTCATAAAACCCTAAAAATCCATGCTTTTATACTCAAAACCTTAATTTAAACATAATATAGTAAATCTGAAATTTTAATTACTTTACTATATAATTTACATAATCTGAAATTATATTTAAAACATCAAACTATAACTTTAAACATGAAAATATTAAACCAATCCTAAAAAAAATTATAAACTTTAACATTAAATAAAACTAGAGGAGGAAAAAATAACCACAAGAAGAAGAGGGAGGAAAACCGGCGGCTAAGGGGCTAGAAACGCCGGCGTCGGACAGCTGGCTGCGGCTGGCGTTCGGCAGTGGTGGTCGGCGGCCGAGAGGAGAAGGCCGAAGAAAGAGAGAGAAAAGAGAGGAAGAAAAAGAGAGAGAAGAAAAAGAGAGGAGGGCCGAAAAATAGAGGGAGAAGGAAGAGAGAGAAAATAAAGTGGGGAAAAATTTGGGGGTTTTGGGTTTATATAGTTATCCCTTTTTGGGATTAGGAAATTGTGTTTGGGCTTTAATAATATTTAATGGTTGGGTGATTTGCATAGTTGGGTTCCTCTAACCCAATTTAAAATCCTTTTTACTAAAATCAAAGATGTTTTAAGCTATTTAAATAATTTTTAAAGCATGACTAAATAAAATATTTGATTACTTAAAAATCATTAACTAATTCTTTTGACTTTCAAATAGTCAACCTTTTAAGAAATAAATCATTTAAAAATTAAAGTATATATAATATACATTAAAATGCATTTATAAAATTCATAAAATTACGGTGGATTACACCCGTCTTATTCCATCCTCAAATGTACTCGTCTTCCATATCTGTCGTAGGTATGTGAGTAGATAGAATTATGCACACAGAGCAGGGGGTGAACTTTTGCCACATTAACATGGAATTCCACATCTTTCGTCCAGGTATCATTAGGCCTTGTACCATGAAAATTCCATCCTCAGCCAAATTTATTTCCCCTCTAGTCAGCTGGTGATCACCTAACCTGTAAGATCCTTGTACTTCGGCCGTTGCCAATTATTCGTTTGAATCCACCTCCACAGTCTCTAACAGCTCGATATAAGCCCCTGAATCCCCATGTTAACCCCTCGATTTTCTTATCACTAAATGCTAACGAGACTGGCGAACCTTTGTATTTAGCTATCAGCACTTTTGAGACAAGAAGCTCAGGGTGGTGATATGTCATATTTATACATAGATTTTAGGTGAATTTAGGTTGCATTTCTAGTTCATATTAGAGCATTTAGGTGCATATTTGCATAATTTACTCAAGTTTTGTTGTACTGCTCTGCGTTTGCTTGTTTTGATGAATTTCAGGTGATATTAATGCAAATAGACTATGGTTGGCTAAGCTTGAGGAAAACAAACATCAATAAAGAAGGTAGATTGCATGAGGATCACAAAGCATCACTTTAGGACGAATTTAGGCTAGAATGAAGCAAACCATCTCTAAAAGAAATGTAAAAATTGACGCTTGTACACTCTTTTACTCATAACTTTTGATACAAAAATGATAATGGAGTTATTCCAATTGGGTTGGAAAGTAGATTTGAAGAGCTTTCCAACAACTGGTCACACGCTAAATTTGTATGAGAGATAAGAAAATTATTAAGTTTCGAAGATGAGCAGTTTTGATGCTTTGTTGCGGGCCCGACTGGGCAGGTCGCTGTTTCACTTTATTCTACGGAGAATGACCTGACAACCGCCCGACTGGGCGGAATACGCCCCGGCAGCCCGGGCGGGTCGTAATTTTGCGGTTCTAAAGCGCGTCTATGACCATGACCGAGAGGAATAGTACACTTAGCGATCTATGACCATGCGAGAGCGGCTTAGTGAGCTTCGAGGGAGGTAATGATCGAGACATGTGCCCTAGTTAGATTGATTTATTGAGTTTCTTCAGTCGTTCTTGATTCCCTGATTTGCATACATGGTGAACCGTTTCCCTAGTCTTTCTGTTAATTGATATTTGTGATTTGATTATTTGCAATTAGTTTAGTAAACAACTCCTTTTTATCTGATTTAGTTGGTATAATATTAGAGTTCAGACATTATAGTATACCTATATCTCCTTGTGAATTCGATCCTGACTTCCCTGGCTAGTAGTTAGTAGACCTTAGGTTATTTTTGATTAGGTGATACGACTTTAGCTTTTCACCGAGTGATATGAGTACTTTTGCAAAATTGTAGATATTTATGGTCCATTATGTGTTTCAGAAATTGTTAAAAGACACAAAGACGAGCATAAGAATGGGACAATTGGAACTAACAAGCTCAACTATCTCATGAACCCTTCAACAAATTATGGATGACGAACTAAGCCAATAATGAGTAGCATTATTGGTGATTTTCATTGATATGTTCTTGGTGATATCTTTAAGCTCAACTTGGCTATATGAGGAACTAAGCCAATAATGAGTAGCATGGTGGCTATAGAAGAGGGCCTAACTCATATTTGTCTTTGTATGGCCTCTATTGCATTAGTTACCAACGGCACGTGGCATCACTATCTCCTGAACCATTCAACAAATTATGGATCTTGTGTAGGCATCACTAGTGTATAGGATCTTCAAGGTAGGTCGGTTTTATCTCTATTCTTACTTCTAGTTGTCTTGTTAGATTCTGCTTAAAAATTTGTAAACAAAACTTGAATAAATGTAGATAAGTTCGCCAAAATTCAGTAGAAGAGATTGCTCTCTATAAAGTCGATACGAAAAGTCCAAGACATCCAACATACAAGAAACACTGTCTACAGTTGCACCTAATTATGAGTTTGAAAGTGATGATAATTGAAAGGTGAGAGTTACACGACTGAGCTCCCACTAAAAATGAGTAATGTTGTACTACTATCTAATGGGACCAAGTTAGAGTTTAATAGTAACCAATAAAACACCCAAGAAAAAGTTGCTCGTACAAAAGGGCAGGGTTACCGGAGGTCCGGCCCGGGAAACCGGTTAAAAAGACAAGAAGGGTAGAGAACGATAGATTCGAGAAGTGAGAAAATTGTTTTTTATTGAATGCAAGACAGTTAGGATAAAAGTAGTCATCACATCAGAAGATGTTTCCCAATAGTACCATTGTCTCAACAAACCAACAAATTCTGTTTCGTTGAACAATTTTACAAGACAGTTTCTGATAAGTCTCATAACAGCCCTGAAAAGAAAGTCATAGACAAAATTACCACTTTGATTAAAAAAATATGTACATTCACTATATCTTTTTAGTTGTCTCCTTTTAATTTCAATTCTTATTACCACTTTAATAAAAAAATATATGTAGTATTATCTACCACATCCGTGCCATAATAGATGACACGTTTTGACTTTTGCGCTATTCACTCTCTCTCTCTTTTGACTGTATTTTGTGATATGTATGTACGGAAAAATATAGTCATGTGAGATCTTGTTAGATTCATCTTAATATATATTTTCACAATATCAATTTTTTATAATTTTTACATTTAAGAAATTAGAGATATTAATAGTTAAAGTTATGCGTTGTCAATCGTGTCCGAAGAAGTGTGTCAAGTATTTTGAAACAGAAGAAGTATATATTTTATTTTAGTTGTATTTTGTAATTAAAAATAACTATTTATATAGATCATATTAGGTTCGTCTTATTGTATGTTAACAGAATATCTTACTTATTGATAAACAAAGATCATATAAATTAATAAACCTAATAAATGGACATTGGCAAATACTCCCTCCGTCCTTTATTAGTTTACCCACTTTGACTTATAACACTATTCATCTTTATTATTTTGACCATCATTTGTGCTATATATGTAATGAAAAATATAATCATGTGGGATATCGTTAGATTCGTCTCAATATGTAGTTTCGGAATATCAAATTTTTATAATTTTTACAAATACATAATTAGAGATATTATTACTCAAAGTTTTACATCGATAAATGTGAAAAGTCAAAACGGATAAACTAATAAAGGACGGAGGGAGTAATAAATTAAATGATTGAACTCAAAAGAATAAAGGTAGTATACTAGTATTACTTTTGAAACAAAAAAAAAAATCAATAACATAATATTTGAGAAAGCAAAGAAGACCTCTCAGGCTCTCACCCCTGAATCTGATCTTGATAAGGTTTGTGTTGTGTACAAAATGTAAAAGTGCTGTTACGAACTGTTGCATGCATTTTTGTCGTCTTCGTTATCTTTCTGGTACACTATTTATTTGTTCATTAACAGTTATTTATAGACCCTTAGCCCTTTGGGCATCATCTCACAAGCCAGATTCGAGAAGCATTGGATAGATGTCCTCACCTTGATTATATTTTCTCCGTTTTCTATTCATTTGTAAATTTCCAATGCTTTCATAGTTTCATCTGGTGGTTTTGTCAACGGTCAATGTTGAAATTTGGTAATTTGTAGTACTTCCTCCGTTTCACAATAAGTGAAACATAGAGAAAGTACACACATACTAAGGAGGGTAGAGAGAGAAAGTTGGGACCACATTTTAATAGAGTAATTAGGACTTTTAAGCAACTGCACGTGGGTGAGAATTAAACAAAGTACCCGTTTTTTACTTTTGAACCAAAATTTGAATTTTGGCAAACTTTTTGAAATTTTTTGACTTTATCATTTAAAGGGGACTTGTGGGCCATTTCCCACCAATTCAACTGTACAGCTCTATATAAACAAATTGTGAGCCTAAAAAAATTGTCATTTCCACATTTGTTCATACACCAGCACACACTTACACTTGAAATTTTTTTTTCCACAAGTGAACACACTCACTTGCACACACAGCACATAGGTCTTTTTTCAGAAAATCATACACAAGCACACACATCACTGTAATTAAATTGCTGCCATGGATAATGGTAGTTTAGAGCAGTTAGTTTTATCAAATGGAGTAGGGGAATTTATGGACATTTGTGAAGAGGAGTTGTTGCAGCTTCAAGAAGAACATGAACACAATCTGGAAGGTGACATTGATGTTGAAGAGCTTTTGTTTATGGAGTCCTACATGCATGAAGATGGTGATCCTGAGGATGATGCTGAGGTATGGTATTTTTCTGAATCTGATGACATAGAAACTGAAATGGAAGAAGGAAATACTGTTAATGAAACTAATTGCAACATAGGCAAAAAACCTAATGTAGCAAACAATATCAGAAGAGAGGTCATTATTGAGTTATTCACACAAGCAGGACTTGATCTTTCTTTACCAAGAGGTTGTGTCCAGAGTGTTGCACTTAAGTATGCAATTAGTAGAATGACAGTATTCAGATTTTGGAAAATTGCTAAGCAACATAAATTAAGTGGGGCAGAGGTCAATGTTGCAAGCAAAAAGGCTGATAACTGTGGGAGGAAGTTTATCATCAAGGGGGATGAAGAACTTAGACAAATTCCACTGAAGCAAAGGACCACAATCAGGTCCTTTGCTACAGCTTTGGGAGTTAGCCCATCAACAGTTTATAGGTTGATAAAGAGGGGTATTTTGAGGTGCCATACAAACTCCATCAAACCTAAACTGACTAATAAACACAAAACAGACAGAAGAAAGTTTGTTCTATCACTCATAATCCCAAGAATAGTAAGAGAAAACCAAGATTTGACATGCTTTACAATATAATACATATAGATGAAAAGTGATTTTTCATGAGTAGGATAACACAGAGGTTCTATTTGTTGTCAGAAGAGGAAGATCCATATAGAGCATGTCAGTCAAAGCACTTCACAACAAAGATCATGTTTACGGGGGATATTTCAAGACCAATTTTTGATGACAATGACCTGTGTATTTATGATGGTAAAATTGGAATATATCCATTTATTGATGAAGTGGCAGCCCAAAGAAGAAGCAACAACAGAGAAAGGGGAACTTTTGAATTAAAAGCAAAGCAAAGTAGCAAGGAAACCATCAGGGACATGTTAATCAACACACTGTTGCCAGCAATAAGGGCTAAGTGGCCATCTTTTGGTTGCAAAACAATATGGATACAACAGGATAATGCAAGACCACGCATAGCACCAAATGATCCACTATGGTTAGAAGCATCAAAACAGGATGGGTTTGACATACACCTAATCCAACAGCCAGCTCAGTCCCCAGATCTGAACATGCTAGACTTAGGGTTTTTTGCTGCCATTCAATCTATACAACACCAAGCATTCCCAGAAATAGTTGGTGAGTTGGTTCAAAGTGTGGTGGATGCATATAACAATTATGATCCCAAGTTGATAAACTACACTTGGTTGCATCTAATGTATGTCATGGCTGAAATATTGAAGGTCAAGGGTGGGAATAATTACAAAAACCCCCACAGAGGCAAGAGAAAGATGGACGGACTTGGTCATTTACCAACTTATGTGGAAGTTCTCGATGAGTTGTTAAATGACACAAGTGGCTTTCCTCAATCAAAACATAGTAGATGGGGGCGAGACCCTATGTGGGATGGAATGGTCCTTAGACCAGAGGAACATTAGAAGGAAGGCACACCACATATGAATGAACACAGAACCAACCAAGCAACAACATGACAGGAGGGATAGTATAGTTAAGGTTTGGTCAGGGAATTTTTTGTAAAGAACCAGCATTTTGTAAAGGAAAAATATTTTGTACATGTAAATATGAATGCAATACTTTTTGAAAACAAAATCATCATTTGGTTTCCTATTGGTGATACATTGAAAGGGAACTATTTAAAAACAACATCATCAATAGGGTTGTCCTCTCAGGAAGTCCCCAATCACCCATATAAAGAACATAAATGACAAATCAAGTAGCCTCCAAAACAGAATAACAATTTCATAAATGAGTGGCAATAGGGGGTTAACAAGTAAGGTCTTATACAAATTACAAATTAGGAGTGACCTCATTCATCATTGAGGATATTAAACCTCTCAGGTCAGTGTTATCAATCATACAACAAGACTCTTCACACAATGTTCATTCCCCCCCTAATGTTGCCTCTACAAATGTAATCAACAGGTACTCTCGGTGGCATACAAGGTAGGCCAAATATGAAATTTTGTGTAAATAATGTACAATTTTGACATCACACAAATACAAGGTAGACTCTTCACACAATGTTAATTCCCCCCCCTAAACATGCATATACAAGTGATCTAAACACAACACAACCCCCACAAACACAGCATCACACCATAATCACACATATACCATGATATAAACACATAACATCCCCAACATTAACAGGCTCACACCCTAAACATGCATATACAGTGATCTTAACACAACACAACCCCCACAAACACAACATCACACCATAATCACACATATACCATGATATAAACACATAACAGCCTCAACATTAACAGGCTCACACCCTAAACATGCATATACAGTGATCTTAACACAACACAACCCCCACAAACACAACATCACACCATAATCACACATATACCATGATATAAACACATAACAACCTCAACATTAACAGGGCTCACACCCAAAACATGCATATACAGTGATCTTAACACAACACAACCCCCACAAACACAACATCACACCATAATCACACATATACCATGATATAAACACGAGAAGGCCTCAACATTAACGAGGCTCACACCTTAAACATGCATATACAAAGTGATCTTAACATAACAAAACCTGCACAAACACAGCATCACACCATAATCACACATATACCATGATATAAACACAAAACAACCTCAACATTAACAGGTTCACACCCTAAACATGCATATACAAGGTGATCTTAACACAACACAACCCCCACAAACACAAAGATCACACCATAATCACACATATACCATGATATAAACACGAAACGGCCTCAACATTAACAGGGTTCACACCCTAAACATGCATATACAAGTGATCTTAACACAACACAATCCCCACAAACACAAAGATCACACCATAATCACACATATAGCATGATATGAGCACATAACAACCTCAACATTAACAAGCTCACACCCTAAACATGCATATACAGTGATCTTAACACAACACAACCCCCACAAACACAAAGATCACACCATAATCACACATATACCATGATATAAACACGAAACAACCTCATCATTAATTAGGCTCACACCCTAAACATGCATATACAAAGTGATCTTAATACAACACAACCCCCACAAACACATCATCACACCATAATCACACATATACCATGATATAAACACATAACAAGGCTTCAACATTAACAAGGCTCACACCCTAAACATGCATATACAAGTGATCTTAACACAACACAACCCCCCACAAACACAACAACACACCATAATCACACATATACCATGATATAAACACGTAACAACCTCATCATTAACAAGGCTCACACCCTAAACATGCATATACAAAGTGATCTTAACACAACACAACCCCCACAAACACAAAGATCACACCATAATCACACATATACCATGATGTAAACACGAAATGACCTCAACATTAACAGGCTCACACCCAAAACATGCATATACAGTGATCTTAACACAACACAACCCCCACAAACACAAAGATCACACCATAATCACACATATACCATGATATAAACACATAACATCCCCAACATTAACAGGCTCACACCCTAAACATGCATATACAGGGATCTTAACACAACACAACCGCCACAAACACAAAGATCACACCATAATCACACATATACCATGATATAAACACGTAATGCCTCAACATTAACGGGTTCACACCCTAAACATGCATATACAGTGATCTTAACACAACACAACCCCCACAAACACATCATCACACCATAATCACACATATACCATGATATAAGCACATAACAACCTCAACATTAACAGGCTCACACCCTAAACATGCATATACAGTGATCTTAACACAACACAACCCCCCACAAACACAAAGATCACACCATAATCACACATATACCATGATATAAACACGTAACGTACTCAACATTAACAGGGCTCACACCTTAAACATGCATATACAAAGTGATCTTAACACAACACAACCCCCCACAAACACATCATCACACGATAATCGCACATATACCATGATATAAACACGTAACAACCTCAACATTAACAAGGCTCACACCCTAAACATGCATATACAGTGATCTTAACACAACACAACCCCCACAAACACAAAGATCACACCATAATCACACATATACCATGATATAAACACAGAACATCCTCAACATTAACAAGCTCACACCCTAAACATGCATATACAATGATCTTAACACAACACAACCCCCACAAACACAAAGCATCACACCATAATCACACATATACCATGATATAAAAACAGAACAGCCTCAACATTAACAGGCTCACACCCTAAACATGCATATACTGTGATCTTAACACAACACAACCCCCCACAAACACAGCATCACACCATAATCACACATATACCATGATATAAACACAGAGCAGTCTCAACATTAACAGCATCACACCATAATCACACAAGTGACAGATACGTCATCCAAATGAGGTGGGATAACACATGACAAACACTTGCCATGTGAGCATCTCACCCCATCTGGTGACGTACATGTCTAAGTGGATACTTACATGAAATCACCTAAAGAATCAACTGATCCACAGTCAACATTCACACAAGCACAATTAAAGCCTACATTTTTTCAACCATAAAACAGTAAAAATTCATCACAATTCTAACCCTAATAATCTACCAGCAATCCTATCCCACCGGCAAAATTCACAAATCAGCATAAATATCAACAATATCAAAGAGATTAAATATATTAAAAATAAATTAGACAAGAGTTTAGGAACATTTCACCAGAAATGGACAACATCATTTTTTTGGGGAACCCTTTTTTTAGGGTTTCCCGTTGAAGAACTAGGTAGATCAGCTTCTTTGGAAGACTGATCTACAGCAGCACCATCTCCCAAATGTACAGGAACATCATCACTATCACCTGGGTTAGCGTCTTTGAGGGGACTTGAATCATCAAAGATGATTTTCTTCCTCACAGAAAACCCAGATCCAGAGGCTTCATCTTCAAAACTGAAGTGAAGCTCAAGCGTTCTCAACTTCGAAGTCGGTGTTTCAGACTTCCGGTGTACATAAGTCAAGTTCAAAGAAGAATTATAAGAAGAATTATTATGGTACCGATCCAATTTACGCAGCAACCAAGACTCTTCTTCCGATCCAATATCAGATTCACCGAAAATCAACTCGCATGTATCATCAGAGGCCATCTCAGATCTACAAACAAATGGTGGAAAAAAACCCAAACGCTACGAAAAATAGAGGCCCAAAAAATTAGGGTTTATATGAATAATTGACAGTAATTCGCAAAGTACTTCGGAGGAGAGAGAGAGATTTTGATAGAGAGAGAGAGAGAGAGAAAGAGGAATAAGATCGATTCAGGAAGAATCGAGAAAGTGAGAGAGAAGTAGAAATTAGGGTTCTTCAATTTCAGAGGACAGAGAGAGAGAGAAGAAGAGGTGAAAATTAGGGTTCTTCAGTAATTGAGGAGAGAGAGTGAGAGGAATAAGAATAGGTGAGGAAGAATCGAGAAAATGAGGGAGGATTTTTAAAAAATCTGATGGGTGGTTGGTGGAGTTGGGTTAAAAAGGGAGGGAGAGGTTAGGGGAATTAATTAGTGTTAGGTGAGTGGGTGAGTAATTAATGAGTGTAATATGGGTTGGTGGGGTAATTACATAATGGCACTATTGTAATAAAAAGGAAGTTTTTTTGCCAAAAACAGTTTGGTTTCACTTATTGTAAATATGCCATAAAAGGAAAGTGTTTCACTTATTGTGAAACGGAGGAAGTATATCATTAGTCTCATATTGATTGATAACACATAATATACTGTGTATATATATTTGTTCATCCTACACTAATTGATAGATTACGTAAAATGGCAACTAATTTTATTTTTTCCCTCTCTTTATGCAATGTCCCAACAATAATAAAGAAACACACTTTTGCACTCATCATTCAAAAAATTAAGGTGACACAATCCATTAAATACAATAAAAAAATACTTTGCGACCAACTATCAATAATAAAATAAGAAATCAAATAACGAACTCCTAAAACTTTATGCCGATCAAAGTGAATCTATCAATATGAGATGGAGGGAGTATTGTTGATTCATAAAAGTATATAAGTAAATATCATAGAAAGTTAATATTTTGTACATATAGATGAAGAATAATCCATCAATATCTAAAATGTTTAAATTTGTTTTATATATAAGTTAAAAGAATCCTATCAAGATTCATATAAAAAAAAATTAAATTAGTATATACGACTTTTTTAAACTTTGGACAAATAGCTTGTATTGTTCTATCTCTCTATCTGTACTTCCTTCCATTATTTATTCATTGCAATATTTGAGTTTTCATGTTTGTCAACGTACAACTTTAACTATTAATATCTTTAATCACCCTTACTAAAGATTATAAAAAGTTGATATATTGAAAGTATATATTGAGAGTATATATTGAGACGTATCTAACAAAACCCTACATGACTACATATGTACATAGATTTGAATATCATTATCGTTGTTTAGTATTGCCAAGCTATCAAACAGGCTGCAAATTTCATAGCGGCAGCATACACCACTAGGAATTGTAAAAGCCGACATAATAACATTTACCCATAAAACGATTCCTTAATCACTTATACTTCCTCTGTTTCTTTTTAAGTGCAACACTTTGAATTTTGTACTAGTCAGACACCTCACGTATTTTTTTACTAACATATATAAAAACAAAAATGAGCATATAAAATATTGGTGGATTCGTTAAGCTGTGTATTGATAAGCGCAAAGGTCAAACTATTGCACTTATTAACAAATAGAGGTTAGTAACTTAGTATATTACAACCATGCTGGTAGATTTCGAGTCCAGCATGCGTGAAGACATATTAATGTCCTACTACACTACTTGCATAATAGGACTCCATGCACCTAAGCAAGTCATATTATGAGCCATATAGCGCAACATGAGCCAATCACCGAGTGACATTCCTTTCAAGAGTTCTATTAAATGTCTATAAAAATCCTTTTATAAATCACCGAATGTACTTTTTCATATCTCACTAATCTGTATTTTAAAATTTCCCATCGTCTTATCTTAGCATTAGACAGAATTTCCTCGACCAAGCCCCAAGAGTAACTAATGTGTTCTTTCTTTGCAGCCTTACTTGCCTATCTTCGTAAGAGTTCTTAGTGGAATTTTTCAAATGACAAAATCATTCCTATCTTCCACACCAGAATACTTGGCGTGATGAGCAGATATTTGGAGATCCTTGGAGCCAAGAATCAGCCCAAAAAAACTTTCTCATAAAAAAAGCGAGTTCTAAAAAACGCTCTCCTGAAACAAAACCCTAACCAGCGCAGCCGCCCTCCTAGGCTCGCTGGTGGCGGGCCTAAGCGCTCTTCGCTCATCCTCGTCGCCGGCGAGCCTACTTCTATCACCGTTCCTTCGTTTGGGCCCAGTGGCGGATCCAGGAATTCAACCATATGGGTTCGGAACTGGTCAAAAAATAAGCTACAATCATTTACTTCAAAAATTCAATATATTAATTCAAATATCAAATTACAATTGATAAATAAGATGTTCTCGAGCTCGCCTTTTGTATTGGATTTTGAGGTTCTCTTAAAATAGAAGAAGAGCAAGCAGACGATTTTATAGACTTCCCCGCACGATCTTTTGAAAAATATTGTAGTAGATTCAAGAGTCAAGATAACTCACTTGGCCACAACTTGATGACGTATGCACTCCCTCAACATGGAGCCATAATGCAGAGCCATGTCTGTGTTGTCATACTTGTGCAAAAGTATTCAGACAAGAATCATAACTCATATGCTTGATTTATGCTACAAAGAAAAACCCTCAAGGATGCAATTCATATACCAAGAAGACAAGTAGGTATAGGATGTGTTGTGCAAACAGTTAAATGATAAATCTGCACTAGAAATATTTTGTCATTAAAGAGAAAACTGTCAAAAGAATCAGCTCTAGTTCTCTCATGCCATTAACATACATTGCTATAAGAATATCCATCAGATCTTTGTTTCTTTCCAGGTAATCACATGAGATTAAAGGAGAATGAACTTGTTGCCTTTGCAAATTAGCAACAAGTTTAGTGGCACCTTTACGAGCCTGCAAAAGATTATCCTCACACAATTTGGTTTAGAGATTGAAGAAAGATGTGTGTGGCAGAGGCAGTAAAGATTAAAAAAGGGCAGGACCTAGATTTTAGATAAAACCAAAAGCGGAGAGATGAAAAACAAAAGAAGAAAAACGAGATTGATTGTGAATCGAGGATTGCAGGACGCGAACCTGCGACCACGAGCCCAATGCAAGCGAACTAAAATAACAAACAAAACCACCGTGCCACACTTAGTTTTCATGTTCAGTTTTACGCGCAGATCGTATATATCTATTACTACGTTTCTCGCTGTCAGAAAAAAAAAAAACAAAAATTGCACAATTTTTTTTCAAAATTCATTGGGTTCATCTGAACCCAGTGAACCCATAGTAGATCCGCCCCTGTTTGGGCCAGTCGTCGCAAGCAGGTTTGTCGTCGACGGAGCTCGAGTTTCACGTGACAAGTTGTGTCGCTTCCTCTCCGCCAAATTTTGTTTAATCTCACCGGTCGCTTAGCGTCACCGGCAAGCCTTCTACTACTCCAGCGTCTTCGTCGTTCATCTTTCAAGTTTTTAGGTCTAGATTTCTCCGGCAGAGAAGGAGGAAGACCGTGTCTTCCACGAGTTCTACCGGGTTTCAAGTTCAAGTTCTTTTCCGTTAGTTATCTGTGTTATACAGGGAGGATTCCTATCAGATCTAGTTTCATCCTCGGGCAGCCTCTCTCCAAAGCTTTCCCGAACGCCGTCGTCGATAATCTCGCCGGTAAAAGGTAAAGTTTAAGGTTAGGGTTTCTTGTTTGGGTTAGGAAGTGCTAAATTCGAGGTTGTTGGATCTGTTTTAATAAGCAATTGTCTACCTTTTTACTGGAGCTAACCTTATCGACACCATCTTGCGATTTTGGAGTTACCCCGATCTTGACGGTAAAGGTAAAGATTAGGTTAGGGTTTCTATTTTTGGTATTAGGAACTGGCGATTTAGTTTGTTTTCCCGCTGCCTTTATTTGGTTTTGCGGTTGCTTGCTCCATGCTAGCTTGTGTTAGTATGTTTAATATTTGTTCTTACTGGTGGGTAGTGTTACTTTGGCCTCTATTCAGTTATGTTAAATGCTTTCCTAATAAGGTTCTTGTGTCAAGTACTAGCTTGTGGTATTCAAGTTGCTGCTTTAGTTGTACGTTTTCTGTGTGGAATAGTTTAGGTTGGATGATTGTTGATGTTAAGTAGATGGTTTTTTGGAATAGAAGCCTAAAGGCGTGGCTAATTGATCTCGTCTCCTCCCCTAATGGATGGAGGTTGACGTTTAGAGGACATGTTGTCTTTGTTGGTCAAGAGGACCCTCTGTTCTTCGCTAAAAGTGTCGAAGATTACCTTTTGGGGAATATGTCAAGGAGCAGAGACTTGAGTGGAAGGGGGTGTGGGTATTCTTGGGTCGGGGTTGTCAGTTTGTGTCTGAGATTAACTGCTGTTAATTCTCATTTTCGGTTAGCGATGACATTGGATTTCATCGCTTTCAAAACTTCTTATCTTTACGCTGCTCCTCATTTTTTGGGGGTTCATAGCATGCTTATCAAGTCACTTTTAGTGACTCTTGTTGCTTGTGAGCAATTCACAAGTTTGTTGTCTCTGGCTCGGTTCATTACTATCCTTCCTTTTCTCTCCTTGTTCTTCAAGTTTCCCAGGTTTTCATGTGGCCTCAATGAGTATGATTCCAACTGGCGCTCAATCATCTTCAATGGAAGTTTTACTGAGGGCTTTAGCGAGCAAACCAAGTTATCTCAACAACCAAGGATCCAATAGAGGCGTTTATGCTACCTTTTTTATTCCTTGTAATTTGGTTTTACTTTGTCTTCTAAGTGTTGTAAGGGTTACTAATAACCCAAGTAGTATGTAGTATATAGTATGTAAACTCTCTTCATTTATGCAAATTTTCTCGATGTCCAAAAAAAAAAATTGGCGCTAGAATGAGGGTATTCTCAATCACTTATCCTAACCTTTCCATGGAAATGGTTAAGAATATTCAGATCAACAAGGTACCCATTTTACTTAACTTATTGTGCTACTTAGTTACGAGTATGTCACCATAATCAGCTTAACGACTCTTGGGCCTATGATTGAATCCTTCATAAATTCTTAACTTTAACTTCATGAGTTTTTTTATTCCATCAAAAGGTTGATTTATCGCTCAATTTTTTAAGGATTCTTCTATATGACATGGCTATCAAGCTATAGGTATAATCTTTAGTTTTCACGTCGAGGTCTTTACAAGAGACATCAAATAAGGAAAAGATCTCATAATAACTCTAGAGTCGGACCATCATAATGCAATGTCATTCCAACAAGGAAAATTTGCAAAAAAACTAACTTACAAAATACACTGTTTGCAAGAAACTACCTAATAAAAAATGAGGCACTAAATAATAAAAAAGTTTTGTGGCAAATAAGGTACCAATGGCTATATTATTTTAAGTTGGACTTTATTTTTCGACATTTTTTTTTTCTTTTTGTTCCTTTTAAATCTATCCTATTCCATTTATTTGTCATTTTAACAAAATTATTCCCCATCTTTTACTTCAAATCGGCCATAGCATCATAAAATATATTTCATCTTGGTATAGTGCAAATGATAATTTTATGCTCAGTATTTATCTTCGACGGCAAAATCTTAGACTGAATCACACTAAGTTTCTACGATTTTATGTCTCATAAAAAAGAAGATGGCTAAATCTAGTAAAGGGAGGGGAATAATCACGCCAAAAAGAGAGGGAAAGGAGCAAAAGGGGTAAAATAATTAAAAATCAAGTGCTAATCACATGTGGCTCAACACCGGAAAACGATGTCAAAAAATAACACCGGAAAACAAAGTCAACCTACCGAAATTTGGCCGTTGATATGTTTTTGCCACAAAATAATTTATAAGATAGTTTTGTGCAACATTTCTTTTGTTAATTACGTAGTTTCTCACAAAAAATAAAATTTTTAAGGTAATTTCCTGTAAATTTTCCTTTTAACACAATAATTTAAGATTGAAATTTGAGAATATTTATGTACCTTTTTCTAACCTTGACTATTTGGATATAGGAATTCCCTTACGCTTACATTCTAGTATTAACTCATTATACTATTCTCCAGGGTGATGCATTTGGCGTCGTTTACATGAATAAACTATCCCTTCTTGTCATTACTCATAGTGTAAACATATAGTTCATGATGTCCTTTTTAAATCAGCTTCTTTTGCAAAAGGCTCTCTTACAATATTTTCTTAGATAGTTGGATGGCTCTTACAATAGAACTTAGCATAAGAAACTCATCCCTAATGTTTGGATCTTGCTATATTCACCATTTTCTCATATGTATTCCAGATGATAAAATAGTCGTTCGTATATATGCCGGTTGTCGCATCATAATTAAAAACTGTTTTATTGGTCAAGATGAAGCCCTGGGTCATTGTATATCGAGGTGGTAAAAATTGACAAGAAACGCTAACTCAACCAGAAGGCGACACAAAATTTATTAGTACGTTTGAGTTATGGTTTTCAACTCGTTGGAGTAAGCGGGTTGACCCAACATGACCCATTTATTAAACGGGTTGGGTTAGGGTTGAAATTTCTAACATGAACCCGACATGATACATGTTTAACAGCTATGGTAGTTTTAATATTATTAATTTTGCTTGAAATAATTCAAATATTTTTCTCATCTATATAAGATACTTTGGTTGTTCGATTCAATTTATGCATATGTGAGGTTGATTTGTTTGGTTTATGCATATGTACGCGCTTGATAACCGGGTCGGATAATCTGTTTAATAAACGGGTCAGTTCAAGGTTGAGGGTTGTGACCTGTATAATAAACGGGTTGGATCACGGTAGAGAGGGTTCAACCCGTTTATGGGTGAATTTGAAACAAGTTTGACACAACCCGACCCGTTTACCAACTCTAATTGTATGTGATATTAAATCAAGTGAAATATAGATTTATATATATAGTTGTTCTTAGTTTATTATTGCAATTTTATCTAAATTATTATACAAAAAATTTAATATTTTTTATCAAAATTTAGCACACAATTGGTTAACCAACAATTAAACAAATCAATTTCTAATTTACTTGATTAGCTTTAAGCTGAATTCATTATTCTTCACTATTACGAAACTCTTTGAACAATAAAATGTACGTAAATTATTGATATTTTTATGTTAAATATGTGATCAACATAATTCGGTTGGTTAGTTGAAGAATAATGTAATAGTTTTATTTTTTAACTTTTTTTTTATCTTTAATTAAAAATTCAATGTTTGGGTAAATAAAAAGAAATCTGGTATAATTGTGTTATAAGAGATCGAAGTATTGAACTGAAATAAGTTGAGCAATGAAGAGTTAGAATAACCGAGGAGCATGAATTTTCTCTTTTTTGCTCACTTTGTTAAGATTAGATGTGGAATTGGAGTCATGGTAAAAGATATATACTTTATTAACCATGAGGTTGTGGGTTCAAGTATTGATACTTACATTTGCTTGCTTTATCTTTTATGAGAAAGCAATAAGTTATGTGTGTCAGTGTTTGTATATATGATGACATAGCTCCACTTCATTTGTGATGTGAAAGGTGACACGTAGCCTGATAGCATTTTTAGGCCGCACATTTTAATATATATAGTAAATAGTAATATTCTAATAATTTGACCACCTAACTATATGTAATATGGCCAATAGAGTTGAACTACAGGGGATGATTAAACTAATTTTTCTAATTCAATCATACTAAGCTATCAAGGGACTAGGTAATTAGTAAGTCTAAATTATGAAGAAAGTGAGCAAATCATATTAATTAAATATGTATCATACACATAAAGATATAAATTCATGGTTCAACATGTATCATGTATGCGAGGTTTATTTTTAATGAAAATCAATGGTACTCGCTCATTAGGTTAAATTTTAGGAGAACTATTCTCCCATGATAACTACTACGCTCATATTTTACTAGGAAAATTTCGCTTTCAAAGCTCATCCGACTTAATTATTGTCGTGAGTTTATATGTCAATGCATAACTCGGTGTCTTCTTATTCTATTTCGATATATATGGGCGAAATGTTTTCTACCAGAATAAAATTGTTACAACACAAGATCATCTAACCAACTAATATATATATTGTTAGGATAGATTTAGGAGTATTTCCTAAATCTATCTATCTAGAAGTGTTTATTTAGAGATAATATTTCTTAGTATTATATTTAGTTTAGGATATGTTTTCATAGTTCTACCTTAGTTATGTTTTATATGGTGTACTATAAATATCCCCTTTCGGTTAATAATAATGCAAAACCTTTTCCCTTCAATCTATTTTGTCATGGTATCAAGAGCAAGTTGAGATCTTGGGTTCAAGTCTAAAATATTTTTCCCTGCCGGTGGGTTTGAGTATTTACCCACTGGCGGGATTTACATACAGTACCAAAAATATTATTTTTTCTTTCCCTGATGTTCACGGCCTCTATTTAGTTGTTTCTTAGCTAGTAAGCTTGTTCCCTCTTACTGTTGATTTGTCTAGGTCCTTAAGACTAATTAACCTGCGTGTGGCAGTTTGTTTGTCAAGTTATATTTGGTGGGTAATTCTAGCTACGTGGCTTCTTCCTTTTGTGTTAAGAGTATTCCATGCCTTGTTGGTGTGCATGATGTGTTTTAGTTATTGTTGATCATAAATCGAATTACTTGATTGAATAAGTGTTTGGTCGGATCAACAGAAATATTTGGTACGAGGTTCGACAATAATGACGTCCTCGGCAAAGTGGCAATTTATCGGCTCTCCCTGTATCGTGAGACAGGGGTTATTGGTTCTCCTTATACTGTGAGACAAGGTTTGGTTCTCCTTGTGCTATGAGACAGGGTTTAATGTGTTGTGAGCGCAGTTTTGCTCAGAAAAACCAGTATTTGAAGAGAGCTCGACTTTACTCAAGAAAAGTCAATATCTGACGTGAGCCTGATCTGCTCAAGAAAAACATAAACATTGTGGGTTCCAAGAAAATGATGTTCCCGTTTTGTTAAAATATTTGGTGAGTTCGAAAAGAATGGCGTTCTCATCAAGAAGAAGAAAAAAAATTGACGGGTTCGAAAAGAATGGCGTTCTCATCAAGAAGAAGAAAAAAATTGGCGGGTTCGAAAAGAATGGCGTTCCCAACAATATATCTGTTTAATTTTATTTTACATATATTTTTTGTTTCTCCAATCGTAACGTTCGTGTTACTGCCGTTGCGATTGCGGGAGGGTGTTAGGATAGATTTAGGAGTATTTCCTAAATCTATCCATCTAGAAGTGTTTATTTAGAGATAATATTTCTTAGTATTATATTTAGTTTAGGATATGTTTTCATAGTTCTACCTTAGTTAGGTTTTATATGGTGTACTATAAATATCCCCTTTGGGTTAATAATAATGCAAAACCTTTTCCCTTCAATCTATTTTGTCATATATACACTAGTTTTTCAACCCGTGCAATTAAGAATATACGGGAGGCCATGTATATATATGATTGGATTTTTTGACGGGAATAATCCCACCTTTGAGCGATCCTCCCAAAACAGTCCCACCTTTCATAAATTTAGGAATAATCCCACCTTTAGGGTGTGTTTGCTCAAAATGGACCCTTACCTGTTGGTAACCTGCAAATGTAGGTTTTCTCTTTTCTCCTCCTCCTCTGCTTCTTTTCCTCCACAACCACCACCACCTAGCTAGCCACCCCACCCCCACAGCAAACACCAGTCCCCCACCCCCGGCCCCACCCCACCACCCTACCCCCTGCAGCCTCCACCTTGCGGCCCCACCCCACCCGGCCCCCACCGCCACACCCACAAGAAACCCCAGTCCCCACCCTCCATCCCCTGCAGCAGGCCCAACCCCCCACCCCACCCTTCGTCGCCGCCCCTTCCCCCCCTTTCCCCGTTGCCCCTCCCTCCCTCTCCTCTCCCTTCGTCTCTTCCCACCCCCCTCCGCCGCAAACCCCCTCTCCCAGGCGCTTCCCTCGCAAACCCCCCCTTCCCCGCGCTTCCCGGGAACCCCCCCCACTCTCGCGCTTCCACGGCGGACCCCCACCCCCCTTCTTCTTCTTCCTCTTTCTCCCCTCTCCGCAAATTTAAAAAACAAAATTCCGAGTTCTTTGGGGGGAGGGCGACGGGGGCAAGGGCGAAGGGGGGATGGGTGACGGGGACAGGGGAGAAGGGGGTGTGCAAAGACGAAGGTTGGGGTGGGGGGGGTGGTTGCCTGCGGGGGTGGTGGGAGTTTAATGTGAGTGAGGGTGGGAGGGTGTTTTTGTTTAAAAAAACATAAAGGGTGGGTCATCACCTTTTGAACCGGTGATCAGTAAAAAGGCCCGTTTTTTTCAAATGTCCCACAAAGGTGGAATTATTCCCAATTTTATGAAAGGTGGGACTGTTTTGGAGAGATCGGGCAAAAGTGGGATTATTCCCATCAAAAAATCCTATATGATTTGATTATCTTTTTATCAAACGAAATAAGAAATATTATAAAAAAATTCTGAAATGATGAAATTCATATAAATGAAAGAACAATTCACATATATATAATGAAATGATGCAATACACATTCAATAAACAACACATATATATAGTGCTATCTACCTTTCTGATCTTGATAACATTTTGTCTAATATATTAGCTTTGTGTACTTCTTTCTCTTCTGTGTTATGGTCTCATGTGAAAAGAGACGACAATTATGTGGCGCATCATTTAGCTAAGCTAGTACCGTTTGGGGTAGAGCAAATTTGGGAGAGCCACTATCCTCAGGAAGTGGCTCCTTACATTCTCATGGACAATTTGTCCCTTGATTAATACTAGCTTGGTTTTTTCCTCTCAAAAAAAAAAAAACAACACATTAGACGAAAAAAATTGTGAATGACAATTTAAACAACTGAAAAAAAAAGTAAGTTCAAATAGTATTTCGAATACTTACTACACATTCTGAAATACTTCTTTGTAGACTACATTAGTGGTAACATTGGAGTTGCCACAATCTTTATCACAGATTAAAATTTTCAAACCCTTTTTGCTTATAACTCTTGATACAACCAAATAGAATTGTCTGGGGCTGAATACTGGCTAAGGAAAGCCTACGTGCGCTAGAGACTGTCCTTGGCTTTCATTTATTGTTATTGCAAAACAGACAACCAATAGGAATTGTCCTCTCTGGAACTTGATGGGGAACTTTGTTGTGTCTGATGCCGTGTCATCTTAGGAATAAAAACTTTATCTCCCACATTACTGTCGGATACAACAACAACCTCAATAATGCGATTGTCAAGGTACTTAACAACCAACCTAGTACCGTTACATAGCCCGTTGAAAAATGCACGTGAGGTTTTATGTAAATATGATTTGATAAATTCTTCATCAACCCAAATAATATTGATTATAAGAAAACAAAAGAAATGGTGCAATTCATATTAAGAAAAGAACAATTCAATTATAATAAGAGCGAATACAATTATATTGAATAAACAATCTGGTGGTTCTAAGAAGGCTGATAATACCAGGGCTGTAACTCCAGTCAAGAACCAGTTAGATATTCTCACAACAGCAAGTACAGCAGAGTTGTTTTATGATGTTGAGCCACAAATGGAGGTGGACCAGCCTAAGGATGTAGATGTGCAGGGGTGGGAGGCCCCTGACAAGCATGGATAGTATATTGACATGGAATGTCCGGGGACTGAATAAGCTTAGTAAACAGCAGGAAGTTAGGAAATTCATTTCTAACCATAATATTAAGCTTTTCAGTCTCCTGGAGACAAGGGTAAAGATTCCCAAAATGGGGATTCTTTACCAAAATGTTTGTGATGGCTGGTGCTTTACAACAAATAGTAGCATCATTGATAGGGGGAGAATTTTGGTAGCATGGAGGGCTGAAGCTTTTACAATTGATGTTTTACTGGTCACAGCACAACTCATTCATTGTAGGGTTGATCCTGTAGGGCCTAACCCATGTTTTTTGTGTACTTTTGTCTATGGCTACAATGAGAAAAGTGCCCGAGAAGACTTATGGAAAGAGATGGGTGGAATCAAGTCTGATAAACCATGGATAGTTATGGGTGACTTTAACACAGTTCTCAACTTAGATGAAAGAATTGGTGCTCCTATTAGACTACATGAAGTCCAACCTTTCAGGGATTGTGTGGCTTTGTGTAAGTTGTCAGATGTGAAGTATAATGGGAGACAGTACACTTGGACTAATAAGCAAGAGGGGGAGAGCAGGGTGTTCTCAAAAATTGACAGAACTCTTGCAAATGAAGCCTGGCTGTCTTGCTATGCTAATGCAGAAGTTTCATACTTACCTGAAGGTGAGTATGATCATTGTCCCAACTTGTTGTGTGTATACCCTGATGTTGGTGGGGGGAAGAAACCTTTTAGATTCTTCAATATGTGGGTGCAAGCCCCAAGATTTCAAGAGACAGTTAAGGCAGTTTGGGAGCAAAATGTAAGTGGTTGTATGATGTACAGAGTGACTCAGAAACTTAAGAGATTGAAGGGTCAATTAAAGAAGATTAATAGAGAGGGCTTTTCTGATATACAGGTTAGAGCTACTCAAGCTTATCAGAATCTGATTCACATTCAGAATTTAATGCATACAGACCCTGGCAATATTGAATATAGTAAGAAGGAAAAGGAAGCAGCTGAGGATTACAGAAGAATTTAGGACACTTATGTGAGTTTTTTCAGACAAAAGTCAAAAGCAAATTGGATTGACAAGGGTGATGACAATACTAGATTGTTTCATCAGTCAATCAAGGCCAGAAGATGTGCTAACAAGATTCATTCAATTCAAGATAGGAATGGTCAGTGGGTTAATACAGGGGAAAAAGTTGATGAAGCTTTTGTTAGCTATTACACTGATCTATTTGGACAGCAATTGCAACAGAGATGTTCTGTCAAGACTCAGATTATTAATGAAGGTCCTAGACTGACTGAAGACCAGCAAAGATTACTTGATTGCAACTTTACTAGGGCTGATGTGAAGAGGGTCTTAATGTCAATCCCTAATGATAAAGCTCCGGGGTTAGATGGCTACAATAGCTATTTTCTTAAGCAGACATGGGATGTGATAGGTGAGGATATAAGTGATGCAATCTTGGATTTTTTCAGGACAGGGAAATTACTCAAGAGTATCAATGTAACTTCTATTACTTTGATACCAAAAGTGAAAAACCCTGCCAATGTTAGTGATTACAGACCAATAGCTTGTTGTTCTGTAATATATAAATGCATCACTAAACTCCTTTGTGAAAAGTTAAGAATGGTTCTTCCTCATATTGTTGCTGATACTCAGGGGACTTTTGTCGTTGGTAGAAGCATTATGCACAATATATTGTTATGTCAGGACATTGTCAAGCTCTACAAGCCAAGCCAAAAGCAGATAGGCTGTTTAATGAAGATAGACATCTAGAAAGCTTATGATACAGTGTGCTGGGAGTTCCTTGAAGAGATGATGAAGGCTCTAAATTTTCCTAATGCTATTATAAAGTTGATAATGCTCTGTGTCACTAGCCCTTCTTTCACTTTAATGTTAAATGGAGTTCCTACAGGTTTTTTTACTTCCAACAGAGGACTAAGGCAAGGTGACCCAATGTCACCTTTGCTTTTTGTCCTGTGTATGGAATACTTCACAAGGATTATGAAGTTTGTTGGGAAGCAAAGCAAGTTTATGTTTCATCCAAGATGCAAGAGTATGGGGATGAATCATTTATGCTTTGCGGATGATATGATTCTTTTCTGCAAAGGTGAGTATCAATCTGTTCTGATGATGCTACAAGGTTTGAAACTGTTTTCTGGTTCCACTGGGTTAGTTGCTAATCCTAACAAATCTGCAATTTTTGGATGTGGAATTGATGGTCAAGAAATGCAAAGATTGGCTGATTGCTCTGGTTTCAAGCAGGGCAAGCTACCATTTAGGTACTTAGGAGTCCCTATAAGTACAAAAGAAAATGTCTACTGTAGACTGTGAGCAACTCATTGACAAGATGGTAGGAAGAATTAGAACTTGGAGCTCCAGAAACATCTCATTTGCAGGTAGAAGGCAACTTGTTAACTCAGTCCTCATGAGTATTTGTGTTTACTGGGCCCAAATTTTTATCTTACCTCAAGCAGTGTTGAAGAGAGTCAGTGCAAGCTGTAGATCATATCTTTGGACTGGGATGTGCAATTCTTCAAAACCTGGGTACGTTAGCTGGGATGATGTCTGCTATCCTAAATGCAATGGTGGTTTGGGTTTTAAATCTTTGATTCATTGGAATATGGCTTTAGTTGGAAAACAAGCGTGGAGCATTTCTATGAAGGCTGACAATTTATGGGTTAAATGGGTGCATGTTATGTATGTGAAGAATCCAAATTGGGAGCAATTTTCTGCTCCTAAGACAGCTAGCTGAGGTGTCAAATTTATTAGCAATGTTAAGGGTGCCATTTCTAACATGAGTGGTACAACTTGGCTTTCTAATCCTCAATTTTAAATCTTTGAGACATGTATAAACAGTGACCAATCAAAGGCGAAACAAGATTGGTGTAAGGATATATGGAATTCCCATAATGTTCCCAAACATGGTTTTATAGGATGGTGGCAATGAAAAATAGGTCTCATAGACAAGAGCAAGATCGCACAAACATAGGAATTTGCAATACTAATCAATGCCGCTTTGTGAAGGCTGGTACGGGAAGATATTGGGCACTTATTCTTCACGTGTAGATTCAGTAGCCAAGTGCTCAAGGAAGTAAAAAGCTGGCTGGGAGTTAAAAATACTTCAAACAACTTGGCATAGATCCTAGCATGGACAAGGAGAAGATTCAAAGGAGGTATATTTAAGAGGCAAATATTCATAGCTAGCATAATGGCAACAGTTTATGCAATTTGGAAAGAAAGAAATAATGCCTTATGGAACTCAAAAATACACACTGTAAAGAAGGTAGTTTTAGGTATTAAAAACATTGTACGTGAAAAGGAATATGCATAGAATTCCTAAGAAAATTACAGTGAAGATAGAGATTGGTGGAATAATTTGTAATAGTTGATTCCCTTGTTGGGTTGCTCTACGGTATGCCCGAGTTGGTCCTCTAAGAGGATATAGGATGTATTGTTTTGTTTTAATATACTGCTTACTTACCAAAAAAAAAAAAACAATATAGATAAGTAAATAAATTACGATATGAATGATATAAATAAAACAGTCAAGTAGAGTTATATTATGAGTATTGATTTAACACTCTGAAATACTTCCTTATACAGTATATTAGTGGTAATATTCGAGTTCCCACGATATTTATCACATCTTAATTTTTTCAAATCTTTTTTGCTGGTAACTCTTTATATAGCCACATAGAATTGTTCGTGGTCGAATACTAGCCGAGGGAGATATAAGCCTACGTGCGGTAGCATTGTCCCTAGATTTTATTGACCGTCATTGCAAAGCACACAACCAAAGGGAATTGTCTTCTCTGTAACTAGATGGAAACCTTTTTACGTCCAATGGGGTAAGTGTCATCCTTGGAATAAAAACCTTGTCTCCCACATTACTGCCAGATACTCTAGCCTCAACAATGCGATTGTCTTTCATCAAACACTTGTCTTCATTCGGCTCTCCAATTTCATCGTCCGCAACATTCGGTATCCACTTTGAAAATTGTCTAATTTCATCCAATTTCGAGTTACTTGGAGCTTGTCCTGAGACACATGTTTTGGGTTAATCTAAGCACACGACAAAACTCCCATAAATGTTTGCTTAAAAAATTAGATAAACTAATACAAACCTATGACTACATAAAATATTGAACAAAAATCTAAAACATTAAATAATTGATTTCATAGTCTAATATAATTATGAATGTGATACAATAAGAAAGAAGGACAAATATTCTTTTAATTAAATTGATAATATATATATATATATATATATATATATATATATATATATATATATATATATATATATATATATATATATATATATATATAGTGCTCCTTTACTATGCGAGCTCAATTATTAAGACAATTAGATACAAATTTATACATTGTCAAAAATAAAAAATATACAAAACTTTAATTAAAATTTAATTGAATATAATATATAGATGAGATGTTACTATTATGTAGATATAAAATGCACCGGTAGTTTTATGTAGATATGATTTGGTATATTTTATCATCAAATCAAAGAATACAGATTCATCTATAATAAGAGCGGATTTAATAAGATTGAATAAACAACAAAGATAAATGAAACGGTCAAGTAAATAAATATTATGAGTATTGATTTCACATTTCGAAATACTTATTTGTACACTATATTAGTGGTACATTCGAGTTCCCCCGATATTTATTACAAATTAAAATTTAGGTTTTCGCTCACGTGCAAATTGCACGGGAATTTTTTTGTTCAATTAGTATATTCATATTCTTTTTTTTTTGCTAATTAAGTAATATATTGATGCCAAAACCATTACAACGAAACAGCCAACCTAAAGGGAGGCAAACCAACTAGGTTGGACCCCTCAACCTTTAGGCCAGTTCAAAGAAAACACCCTATTACATCAGAACCATTCCTAAAACAAGATCAACTAATTCCACCATACAACATTATCTAATACAGCTCCATCAGAGACATACCAAACATAATCACCTCTGCTAATTTTAGTAGGCATCACAATGCCAACTCTCATTTTGCACATCCTGTGCACCTGTGTTATTACATTATGAGTACCAGGAACTCATTGATTCCAATAACTACAATTTCTACTCGCGGATGTAGTATATGACAACGAGATAAACACCGCAAATATAACTTGTTTTTGGAATTCCGATCTCCTACGACCTTTGTATCCACTTGATTGTAGCTCGAATCGTATCGTCAGAGTCCGAATTCCTAGCCAGTTTTGATGGCTTGCACACACTTCTCACTATACTTGCACTGAAAGAACAAGTGTGTATGAGTCTCTACAAAGACGAGAACATATTAAGCACCGGTCCGAAGTACTTATCCCAAATCGTGCCAACTTCTCGTTGGTTCGTAACCTTCCTTGCACAGCTAGCCAGCTTATGAATCTATGTTTAGGGATACTCATCCTATTCCATACCATTTTATCACAATGAACTGCATCCCTCTCACCTTTAATTCTTTCATATATTGCGTGAATTGAATACTCTTGAATGCCCACAAATTCAGTTTCACTATAATATATCTTCAATTGTTCTTTGACTTGACACATTCTTCTCCAATACCCGACTTGCAGGCGCCATGGGCTTATAATCCCACCGGTGGGCATTTCTTATATACACTCGAATTCACCCACTTAATCCACACATTATCTTTTTTAGTTGCAATTGCCCATACATACTTACCTAAGCAAGTTATGTTCCACACAATTACATCTCTAAAACCAAGACCACCTTGCACTTTCTCCAACATAACTGGTCCCATGCAACAAGACCAACTTTTTGAGTATTAGCTTGTCCACTCCATAAAAAATCCCTGAGACTTGTGTTACTTCTTTCAATAAACTTCTAGGCAAAATGAAGACCTGGGCCCAGTATCCGTGTATGCTCATTAAAACTGAATTTATGAGTTGTGATCTAGCTGTATAAGAGAGGTTTCTGGAGCTCCACACCCTAATCTTTGCTGTCATTTTCTCAATGAGTAACTCACATTGAGCCTTTGATATTCTCTTGGAACAGATGGGTACTCCAAGGTATCTAAAAGGCATTCTACACTTCATTAATCCAGAAGCTGCTGCTACCCTGTGTACCCTCTTCATTAGTCATGCCACAAGAATAAAATGCAGATTTATGAGCATTAGCCTTAAGCCCTGAAGTGTCAGAAAAGAGTTTAAAAGCTCTCAATAGCAAATAGATGGAGGAAAATTCACCCTTACAGCACATAATTAAGTCATCTGCAAAGCACATATGAGTCAATCTCAGGCTCTCAGCTCTTTGCGTCTTGGATGGAAATTGAACTGTTCCAAAGAGCTCATCTTGGGGAGGATTCTAGATAAGTATTCCATACAAACTACAAACAACCAAGGTGAAATAGGATCACCTTGTCTCAATCCTCTCTCAGTTTTAAAATAACCTTCCATATTACTATTCAACATCAATGAAAACATGGGTGTGGTAACACATGCCATTACTAATGAAATGAACCCAGCTGAAAACCCCAAGTGTGTTAACATTTCTTGCAAGAAAGCCCAATTTATGCCCTGTTCTTTTGGACTTATTTTCAGTTCAGTTCAGCAAAAATAAGTTCAGTTCAGTTCAGCAAAAATAAGTTCAGTTCAGTTCAGTCTTGTCAAATGTTGTAACTATTATTTTTGTTTTCAATATTACTATTAATATTGTTATTATTATTAATATTATAATTATAATAACGATGACTTTGTATTTTTTATTTTTTATTTTTTTATTTTTTTTTATTTTTTTTATTTTGTTGATTTTCATTATTTTTTATTATTGTTTTTATTATTATTATTATTATTATTATTATTAATATTATTATTATTATTATTATTATTATTATTATTTAATATTTATTATTTAATATTTATTATTTATTATTTATTATTTATTATTTATTATTTATTATTTATTATTTATTATTTATTATTTATTATTTATTATTTATTATTTAATATTTATTATTTATTATTTATTATTTATTATTTATTATTTATTATTTATTATTTATTATTTATTATTTATTATTTATTATTTATTATTTATTATTTATTATTTATTATTTATTATTTATTATTTATTATTTATTATTTTTTATTGTTATTGTTATTATTTATTATTCATTATTCATTATTTATTATTTATTATTTATTATTTATTATTTATTATTTATTATTTATTATTTATTATTTATTATTTATTATTTATTATTTATTATTTATTATTTATTATTTATTATTTATTATTTATTATTTATTATTTATTATTTATTATTTATTATTTATTATTTATTATTTATTATTTATTATTTATTATTGATTATTTATTATTTATTATTGATTATTTATTCTTTATTATTTATTATTTATTATTTATTATTTATTATTTATTATTTATTTATTATTATTATTATTTATTTTTATTTATTATTTATTATTTATTATTATAAAATAATAAAATAATAATAATAAGTATTGATAATATTATGTTAATATTTATTGATTATTATAATAATAAGTATTGATAATCTTATGTTAATACAGTTCAGTTCAGCAAAAATAAGTTCAGTTCAGCCAAAATAAGTTCAGTTCAGCAAAAATAAGTAAAAATAAGTTCAGTTCAGCGCAGTTCAGCCAAAATAAGTTCGGTTCGGCAAAAATAAGATAAGTTCATTTCGGTTCGGCCAAAATAAGTTCAAAAGAACGGGGCCTTCTTTGTATGATCATAAGCCTTCTATAAATCAATCTTCAACATACAACTAGGTTCCACCTTCTTCCTCCCATAATGTTTCACCATATCTTGTACAACCATAATGTTATGTACAATAAACCTCCCATGAACAAATCCCCCCAGATTCTCCAATATAATGTCTGGCAACACCTGTCTAAGCCTTCCACATATAACACCTTTGTAACACATTTGTATAATGTATTACAAAATGATATAGGCCTAAACTCAGTAACATTCTTGGGACAAGCTGTCTTAGGAATTTAAGTTATAACTGTGTTGTTTAATTCCTTGAGAATTCTACCACTTTGCAGAATTTCTAACACAGCTGCCACCATTTCATCACCTACAATACTCCAACTATCCTTATAAAAGTAGGTTCCAAAGCCATCTGGCCCAGGAGCCTTGCAACCTGGAACAGAAAAAAGATCTTTTTTCCCCCCTCATCACTAGTATAAGGTGCCTCCTGTATAGCTTTATGTGCATCAGTAAGAATTTGACCTTCCTGAATAATCTCTGGCATCACCTGAGTTCTCTCGAGCTATATTGCTACCCAACAATTTCTTATAATACTCCAAAAAAGCACCAGTAACACTGTCAGCATTCTCATACTAATTTCTTTTTTTTTTGCTAAGTAAGTAATAATTTGTATTCCAAAACAACCATTACAACCTAAACTAACCAAGAAGGAAGCAAACCAACTAGGTTAAACTCCCTCAACCTCAAGGATAGTAACACATTAAGCCACCAGATTTACATAAACAGGTTTACATCATAATAGACACCTCCTAATAACTTCTTAGGCTATTAAACCATACATAATCTGTCCTGGATATTTTCTTAGGCATTACAGCCACCACCCTAGCTCTAACAACACTTTGAATCTGTTTACAAACCATACTGATGCTAGGTACACATTGGTCCCAACAAACTTTGTTTCTGGCATGCCATATACAATACACCAAGGCTGATACACCTGCCATATAAACATTCCTCTAGAACTTAGATTTTCTGTTGTCCTGAATCCATCTAAGTAATTGCTGTAGTTCTGTTGCAGAAGATGATATTTGCAACCAGTTCTTAATGTTAGTTAGACAACTAACATTAAATTGACATGTAAAGAAGAGATGTTGATGCTCCTCTGGTTCCCTAGCACGGATCGGGCCGGTGATCAGAACTGCTAATTCCAATTCTAGCTAGTTTAGCTGTAGTTTGTAACTTCTGTTGCACAGCCAACCAAAGAATAAACCTGTCTTTTGGTAACTCTCATACCAATTTCCATCCTCATCATATATGCTGTAGACTTGATTATGCATTTTCCTAGCTTTTATACTTTCATGCAGCAATCTTGTATTTTCATCACCATTTTTAATCCATTCTAACTTTGCTTTTTGGCTTAAAATTCCACATAAGTCTTATGCTTATTCTTGTAATCTTGCACAGCCTGTAATTCTCCTTCCTTGATTCTACTGCCACCTGGGTTCTGGTGCATTTGTTGTTGTATTTCTATCATTTTCTGATGAGCTTGGATCTCTGTAGCTTGTAAGTCACTAAAACCCTTCTTATTCAATTCCTTCAAAGCAACCTTCACTCTTTTCAATTTCCTCAACACCACAAACATCTTAGAGCCTTGCATTGGTGTTCTCCAAGCTTCACTTACAATATCATTATACTGAGGAGATCCTCTCCACATATGCATAGTATAATATTTGAAGGGCCTTTTTCCATTTCTGACACCAGGATACCCAGTAATAAGCGCAGGAGAGTGATCAAATTCCCCCTTACTTTGAAAACAGGCTTCAGCAGATCCATAACAATCCATCCAAGCTTGATTAGCAAGCACTCTGTAAAGCTTGGAAAACACTCTTGCTCTCCCTGCTGTTTATTGTTCCAGGTGAAAAAATTTCCTGAACATTTGATATCTTCAACTTCACACTCCAGCATGCAGTTTCTAAAGTCAACTATCTCAGCCTCTCTGACCAGTGAACCCATTCTCTCATCAGTCTTCATAACACAATTATAATCACCACACATCATCCAAGCCTCCTGTATCTTCACACTCCTCAAATCAGCCCATAATTCTTCTCTTCTACTTCTTTCATTAAATGCATACACAAAGGTGCAAAAAAAATCCAGCTAGTCCACTTCTAGGTTGCACATAGCAATGCATCATCTGACTACTCCCTTTTATTATATTAACTGAGAAATTACCAGGTTTCCAAGCTAATATGACTCTTCCACCATCATGGTAACTAACATTGGATGTGAAACACCATCATTAAACACTCTTTGGTAAAGACTACTCAGATTAGTAGCCTTCACCTTAGTTTCCAAGAGACTAGCCATGCCAACAGACAATCTTTGGATATAATTCCTCACATCATTCTGTTTTTTGGTACAATTAATCCCTCGGAAATTCCAACATAGTATTCTATCCATGTTGGAATGGGGGGTCCCTCCTCACATCATCATTACCATCCAGAGAAGCACTCTTCTCTCCCACAACTTCACCAGCATTTTCACCATCTAGAAATTGAAAAGCATACCCCTTTAAGGTGGGATTTACCTGAGACACTCTAACCTTGATTGGTTTCAGTGCTCTTTGAAAGCCTTCAGGATCCAACCGCACCTTGTCTTTCTGAGGAGGCAGTTGCTTCTCCACTCCAATTTCATTCCTCCTCTGTTGTGGCTTTGGCTGTTGCTTTTGAACTCAAACCTGCCTAGTCTTCTTCACTCTACAATCTTGTGTAGCATGGCCAATGCAGTGGCAAATATCACATTTGCTAGGCCTCAATTCATACTCTACAAGAACTATAGTTGTCTCTGCATACTCATTAGTGAAGGAAACAGTCTCAGGAAGAGTTTGATCTATTTTAACTTCCACTAGTACCCTGGCAAACTGCAGCTTATCTCTGTTTCGTGTAGCCTCATCTCGCTTAATAGGGTCTCCTAATTGAGATACAATCTTATGTACAGATTTATCTCCCTAATACTTGATGCCTAGTTTCAACTGCACCCATATTGGTAGAGTTTTTACCTCCTCTTTTTCAAAATCCATGTCTGCACTCCATTTCTTCAATATCAGTAGCTTTTTATCTAAGAAGTAATGGTCATCCAATACTTTATCTCGTGAATCCATTGCATTGAATCTCACAAGGTATATTCCCTTCTTAATCAACGCTACTTTGTCAACATTATATTGCTTCCAAACTCTACGAATAAACCTTTCATCACTTGTATTGGAGGATTCGCCCCTAACACAAAGTAAATTATGGACGAATTCCAGTAATTAATTTCCTCTTGAATGTCCTCAAAATCGATTTTAACAGTCTCTCCTGCTGCTACTGACCGATTCTCACCATTATTAACATCTAGAATGTTTTCAGCCACATTCCTATCCCCTATATCATCATTTGCAATTTCATCGATCATATACTTGAAGAACATGAATTGATGACATACCTTGTTTCTCGATCAATGGTGATTTATGTGATTCGGCACTCCGATGAATCAATATTAACCACTCATTGAACGTATGCCTAATCTCAGATTGATTCTGTAATTGTCGCAACGAAGATCGTGGAGTATGAACTTCACCAATCCCTAATCCAAAATCCAACGCCTCCACTCCTAAAATTTCATCCATCGATTTAGTTCTTAAGGCCTGTGAATCTGAAGTAGGACCTCGAGATTTTCCTTTCTTACCATTCGCAACTGAACCTTGAGCTTTTTCACTCGTCTTTCTTGCCATAGCGACGGTGCACGGTAGCATGCACCGAGAGAAACTTATGTATAAATGAGCACAAATATGATTTTTACACTGCTAATGTGCCTAGTGAAGAGGTGCAGAGAATTAGAGAGGTCTCTGGTTTTAAACATAGCATGTTGCCCTTTAAGTACTTAGGGGTACCTATTTTCTCAAAGAAGGTGTCTGTGGCTGAGTGTAGTTGTCTGGTGGAGAAAATTTGTGCAAAAATAAAAGTTTGGAGTAGTAGACATGTGTCCTATGCTGGTAGAACTCTTCTTATTAATTCTGTGCTGTTAAGTATTCACATATACTGGGCACAGGTCTTCATAATTCCCAGCAATGTTTTGAATGAGATTGAGATGATTTGTAGGGCATTCCTATGGCTGGTACTTATTATAGTGATAAGCCTGGTAATGTAAGCTGGAGTAATGTTTGCACCCCAAAAGCAGCTGCAGGTTTGGGTTTTAAACAGCTTAAAGAGTGGAATAAAGCTATTCTAGCCAAGTATGTGTGGGCTATAGCTTGTAAGCAGGACAACCTATGGATCAAATGGATCTATGCTGTATATGTTAAGGAGCAAGACTGGTGGAATTATGTTCCAGCCAAAAAAATTGCAGCTGGGATTGGAAGAAATTGTGTCAAGTGAAGGAAGAGATTAAAAGACATTTCTATTTACAAGAGATGAGAAACATGACAAAGTTCAGTGTTCAGAAGATTTACAGCAAGCTGGTAGGTGAGTATGAGAGGATTTATTGGGATAAATTCATATGGAACAGGCTGGCTGTACCAAAACATTGCTTTATTGGATGGTTGTCTGTTCATGGTAGACTTAGAACTGCTGACAGATTACACAGCATTGGTGTCTTGAATGATAAAAGCTGTCATTTATGCATAAATGGAATTGACAGTCATGAGCACTTGTTTTTTACTTGTGCTTATTCTCAGCAGATTTTGAAGCTGATTTATGAATGGCTGGGAATAAAAAGTGTGCAGTTCAGTTTTTAGAGAATTGTTCTTTTCTCTAGAAGAAGTAGGAAATCTGGCTTCCAAAGGAAGGTGTTTTCAGCTGTGATTTTGGCTGCAGTTTATTGGGTGTGGTGGGCTCGAAATGAAGTCGTATGGAATGAGATTGGCTGGAGACCTGAGAAGATTGTTCAAATGTTAAAGGTTCTTGTTATTCATAGGATTACAGCAGTAATGCCACAATGAGTGTCAACTAAAGATAGGGATTGGTATAATTGTATATGCAGTAGATAAATTTTTGGTTTATGTTGTCTGGTCATTCCAGATTGTTTTTTGGTTGTAAATTGGTTTGCCAGTTTTGGTTTTCCTTGTCTCTTGAGGGGGCCAACCTAGTTGGGTCTTTATTGACTTGGGAAACTTTAGGTTGTAAATTGTTCTTGGTCATTTATGATACTTACTTAGCAAAAAAAAAAAAAGAGAAAGTTTCTCAAGGCTCAATTCACTTTCAAAAGAATACTAGTATATTCATATTCCAACTTTATTGAATGCATTGTTAAAGAGTTTACAATATTTTTCTTATAATCATGTTGTAGAAATAAATATATGAAATACAATTTACATAAAAGTAATGACACAATAGTATAATTACTAATGCAATCTAATAAAATGGAAGATGAAATACGTTATCATTTTGGGTAAACATCAAAACATTGAATAATCATCCGATAATATAGACAATATATTTGCATATGTATTTCATATTCAATTGTTTTATAAGAAATTGACATTAATATCTCGAGTACCAAATCAGAAACTTTAATATTGTTACAAATTATAATTTATTTTAGGAGAAAATAAAATAACTTCATAATTTATATCTAAAAACTAAAAAAGAGAAAGAACTTGAGTAACATAAACTTGAATTAAACATACATATAAGTTTTTATCATTATGTTATAATTTAATAAAACAACCAATTTTCTAAGTTTTGTTGTTATGTTATTTTTCCCATGCAATATATTAAAATCAAATTTAGATTTATGCTCGTGAAGGTTGCATGAATAATTTTTAATTTTGCCAATCTATTTAAATTTCTCATATGTGGGCTTAAATTTTGACTGACTACTTCTTAGGTGTATTACGTCATCATACTCCATCCGTCCCATATTAATTTAAAAACTGTGTATATTCATTGTTCCAAAGTAATAGCAACACTTCAATTTGAAGTATGGTCTAACAATTTTTTTTGTAGCATTTCTTCGCTATACAACTTTGCCCCTAACCTTTTCTGAAAAATGATGAAACATTCACATGTAAACATCAATCTACATAGTTCGTCTATAATCTAAAGATGCCGGCCCCCATGTCTTTCATCAAATCTACTTTCACAATAAAATAATTAAACTCTTGTCCAACTATATCTATTTCCTAAAGTATATGCAAACTAATTGTTTTTTTTTCTTATTTATTGTAGTAACCGCTTTTGAGATAACGGGTTTGTCTAATATATACGACCCTCATGTTTATATGGGCCAATACATCTCACTGAAATGTCCTAGGTAAGAACATAAAGTCATTTGTTGCACTAAAGCTCATTTGATTTTTTGTTCTTTTATATTCCAAAAATTAAGTACTTTTTTTATGGTTTTCTAGTACTACTCGAGAGAATAAAAGTTTATTGCAAATAGCTTTATGACCATATGGGTGAAAAAGTTTCAAAGGGATTATCATAGGTTTATTATCTTTCGTTTCCCTAAAGCTCATCTGATTATAGTAAGTTCAGCATCTTAGTGTCTTTATCTAACCAAAAAATATAGCCATTGTCTCTCTTTCCTTTCTCTCTTGAAATCCTAGGTTTCGTTTTTGATATGGGAGCTACCAAACCCTTTTGGTAGGTGGCAAGCCTTGTTTTTTTTTTCTTCCTTCTGCTATTTATTTCTAAGTTTTTGTTAACAATAACCTCCAGTCTCTTTCTAATGGAGAGTTGTTTTACCCATGTATAGTATTAAGTTCTAAAATATTTTACTAATAAGCTCTGAAATATATGTCTTTTCTCTCTTAAAATCCTAGTTTTACTTTTTGGATATAGGGGTTACCAATCCCTTTTGGGTGGTGTGGCAAGCCCTGTTTTTTTTTTCTTCTTTTTGTTATTTATTTCTAATTTTTGTTAACAATAACCTCCAGTTCCTTTCTAATGGAGAGTTGTTCTACCCATGTATTGCAGTAAGTTCTAAAATATTTTCTTGATTACTAATAAACTCTGAAATACATGGACTGATGAGTCTTTTTCATTGTATTAGGATGTAGATCTTTATGCTTTATAATCTCTTCTCTTGGTCTTCTTTGAAATTTGGTGGTGGTAGTTTTATCAATGAAAAATCCTATATATGGTGATGTAAGATAAAGTAATAGGATTTTGTTGTCTTCATGTATTAATCCTTCATATCTAATGTGTGGTTGTGTGCTTGGTACTGTTGCTATTGAAAAAGAAAATCTCATGGTTTACCTATAATAGCCCCCCAAACTTAAGTTTTATAAATTTGGAAATTTTTTAAAAAACTACCTTTTATAACAAATATTTTTCAAAAAACTACCTTTTAAAAATTATTTTTCAAAAAACTACCTTATACAACACACTTTTTTTCAAAATACTACCAATTGACCACTAAATGAGGGTTTAAGCACACGTGACGGGTTCATTGCTACTTATTGCCTTGATCTCACGGCCCAGGCACCGCTGACAACCCACATAGGGTGCCAAACTACCCCTTCTTTCATTTTCTTCTTAATGAGCACCCCCTCCCGCTGGCTTCTCTCTCCTCCATTTTTGTTCTTCTCTTTTTTATTTATTGCCCCACCAGCAACAATACCTAGGCCGCTGTTATTTAAGAGTCAACGTCAACACAAAAAACTCAAATGGTAGTATATTGAAAACATTATGTTATATAAGGTAGTTTTTTGAAAGAAAATTTTTATAAGGTAGTTTTTTGAAAAATTTATGTTATAAAATGTAGTTTTTTGAAATTTTCCCTATAAATTTATACATTTAGGGACTATTAATGATCTCTACCCCAACGTCTGTCTATTTCATACAAAAGAAGGATCCAAAACATCTAAAATTATTTTTAATACTACTTTCTCATTTAAGGTAAAATAACAAAAAAAAATGGAGTTATGTACAATCTGATGTTAATTCAATTTTACCTCTAAACCATATATGATTGTGAGACGCCTTGTTGTTGTAGCGTATTAGAAAATAAAAATAGGCCTACAAATCATTAATAGAACGAAAAAATTAATGATGCAAATAACACATAGAAAGGGAACGTTAAATAAAATCGTAAAGTAGGGTTATTTCTACCTGCTACTCATAAGTTGTAGAAGACTTCCTTGCATACCATATTAGTCGTAGTATAGATTCTCCACGCTTTTTGTCGCATATTAGGATTTTCAAGCCCCTATTACTTGAGACTCTAAAAACTTCCACATGAAATAGACTTTGGCAAGAAAAAAAAAAGGGTCTACTTAAGGAAATACAAATCCATGCTTTTTTTTTTTCTGATGCAAACTAATTATACAATTTAGTCCTATAAGTTTCAATCAGAGTAAAAAATCACCGATATTTTTAAGGTTTAAAGATTAAAAAAAAAACTTTTAATCATACTATTCTATTACAGTTAACTATACTTTTACCCACAAAAATTATGCGTATATGTACATTCCTTTTTTTTCTCTATTTATGGATTCATTACACCAAGTTTCAAACTACATGGTATTTTCATCATCCCAAGAAGACGAAAGTAATATAGAAGGAAAGTATGTATAACTTTAAAAAAATTATTTATTTTAAGAACAAAAAAGTTTGATGTTTGACCAAAATTATAATACAATTATATAAGTTATGTAAGATAATAATTGTTGAAGCACTGATATTTACTATTTATTTTCTATCCATGTTTTATGGGGATATGAAAGTTTTTTCAATGGCTATATATATTATAGGTAAAATTGGCCTCAACACCCTGAACTATAGCTCGGGTGCACCCAACACCACCAACTACGACTAGTAGCCTAAACACCACCAACTATGGGGTGGGGTGCATTCCGTACCATAAATGAGGCCGGAAGCCTAAAATGTTGCCGATAAAATGTTGCCGATGACGGTGGGTTTTTATGGTACAGACTGCACCCCACCAACCGAGGCCGGAAGCCTAAAATGTTGCCGATGACGGTGGGTTTTTATGGTACAGACTGCACCCCACCCCGTAGTTGGTGGTACGGATTGCACCCCACCCCGTAGTTGGTGATGTTTAGGCTACTAGTCGTAGTTGGTGGTGTTGGGTGCACCCAAGCTATAGTTCAGGGTGTTGAAGCCAATTTTACCTTTATTATATGAATAAATATATTCAATAGTGAATAACGTGTGCACATTGGCTATAATATTCCAATATCAGTTATATTTTATTTCATCTATGAAATTCCATGATCTGATCAGATTACTTGATCTAAGTTTGTGACATACACTCGAGCATCATTATTGTTTATGGGGATATGAATTTGTTTTTTGATGTGTTAACGGATTTACTTCCATTGCTTGATTCAATAGAGAATAGTGTAGTAGCATTATTAGATATTTTGGATTTTTCACTCTAGCATGGCGATTATGAATTTTGGATCATATTTTTGCTTGTTCGCATAATCATCCTGATAACTAATATATATGAGTTGTCATTCATTTAATTTTTTTATATGCAAAATGTTTCAAGGATGCATGAGTCAATTTAATCGTATGATGTTATTGTTTTCCCTTCATGAATGTCACATAATTAGTATTAGACCATCTTTATAATGTAAAGTAGTCCTTAGACTTTTATACTTGGGCTGTTGTATTTAAGTTATTATTAATCCCAATATGTATTACATTAGGTTGTATATTTACGTAAAGGAATGTGAATACAACTCAAGAGATTATTTTCCTTCTCTACATGGTATCAGGCCATGACGGCTAGGGCACGACTTTCTTGACCTCTTCCATGTTGTTGGAGATGATGCTCCAGACAATGGTCTCAAAGTTGATCCCACAAACCCATATTATCTCAGTTCTAGTGATAACCCATGTAATATTATCACACCCATTATTTTTCGTGGAAATAATTATGATGAGTGGTCGCGCTCAGTTCGTCTTTCTCTTATGGCGAGATGTAAGTATGGTTTTCTTGATGGTTCTCTCGAGAAGCCGACGGAGGAAAAAAATTTGCTTGTTTGGGGGTGTCTTCAAGCCATGCTTGTTCAATGGCTTTTGAATACGATCGATGTCTCGGTCAAGAAGACTATACCTTATTTCGAACAGGTGAAGCCCTTGTGGGATATGTTGAAGCGCCGCTTTGATGTCGGTAATGGTCCATGAAAACAACAAATCAAAGCGGCTTTGGCAGAATGTAAGCAGTCAAAGACGATGTCCATAGCCGATTATTTTGGTTTATTGCAGTCCCTTTGGGATGATCTTGATACATACAATCCATTACCTATGTGTAAATGCGGTAAGTGTAGCTGCAATCTTGCTGCAGAATTTCAGGCAAAAATAGATGAGGACCGTTTACATGATTTTTTGTATGGCATCAATGATGAATTGTATGGTACTGGGAGATCCAATTTAATCTCACAAGACCCACTTCCCACTCTTGATAGAGCATACCAAGCTATGCTACAGGAAGAGCGTTTACGTTCGACGTCTCGTGCTAAGGCTGAACGTGATGAGGTGATGACCTTGGTGGTGAGGTCGCAGTCTTCGACTCGCGGTGTGAGGCGTACCGATGATCGTGACAAATGGAGTTTGGTATGTACTTATTGTAATCGCCGCGGTCATGAAGAGGCTCGTTGTTTTTCTAAGCATGGGTTCCCCGAGGGCTGGGAACATAAGTCTCGTGGTGGAGGCAAAGATACCGCAAGACGTGGTCGTGGGACTGGTAGTGCTGGACCAGTAACATCACAACCTTCTCTTGGTACTGCAGGAAGAGGTAAAGGTGCGGAAGTCCATGCCACAGTGGTTGAGAGTGGAGCACCATCTTCAAGTAGCAACAATGAGACAACACTTCCAGGCATGACGTCAAGCCAATGGCAGCAACTTCTTGACTTGCTTGGTAATGCTACTGTAAAAAATGGTGATCGTGTAATGGGTGAGTCTTTTTAAAATTCATGGATTATAGACACCGGGGCTTCGAATCATGTAACTGGTAACTTGAATTTTTTCACTCACTTAACTGATATGGTGGAGTGTCCAGTTGGTCTTCCGGATGGGAAGAAGACATCATCTTCAAAGTGTGGCAGTGTGTAGTTAGCGCCGGGTTTGGTGCTAAAGAATGTGTTATATGTGCCTGATTTAAATTGCAATTTAATTTCTGTTACCCATCTTGCGGATGATTTAAATTGTATTGTTCAATTCACCAAACATTTGTGCATTATACAGGACCGCAACTTGAGGACCCTGATTGGAGTAGATGAACGGAGGCATGGACTCTACTACTTTCGTGATATACCGAAGATTCAAGCTTTGAGTGTAGATGGGGCAAATACTCCGGAGTTATGGCACAAAAGACTTGGACATCCTTCAGATAAAGTAGTGCGGTCTCTCCCTTTTATTAGTAGTACTAGTACTATTTTGAATAAAGCTTGTAGTGTGTGTCATCAAGCTAAACAAAGGAGAGATAAATTCCCAATAAGTGAAAGCAAGACCAGTTATTGTTTTGAGTTGATACATTGTGATCTTTTGGGGCCGTATAATACTCCCTCTTCCTGTGGAGCTAAATATTTTTTAACTCTTGTTGATGATTTTTCTAGAGCCGTTTGGGTGCTCCTTTTACTTGATAAAACTGAGGTTGAAAAGATGTTTAAATCTTTCTTTGCTATGCTTGAAAGACAATTTAATGCTCATGTGAAGGTTGTTCGTAGTGATGATGGAACCGAGTTCAATTGTATGAAGGATTATTTTTTCGAAAAGGGTATATTGTTTCAGACCTCTTGTGTAGGTACGCCTCAACAAAATGGGAAGGTTGAACGAAAACATCGCCACATTTTAAATGTGACTAGGGCCTTGAGATTTCAGGGTAATTTACCTATCCAATTTTGGGGTGAATGTGCTTTGGCGGCTGGATATTTGCTTAACCGTACTCCCACTCCCTTGCTTGCTAATAAGACCCCTTATGAAGTTTTGTTTGGTAAACCTCCTACTTTTGCTGAATTGCGGGTTTTTGGTTGCTTATGCTATGCCCATAATCAAAAATCAAAAGGTGATAAATTTTTAAGTAGGAGTCGACGGTGCATTTTTGTGGGTTATCCTAGTGGGAAGAAAGGTTGGAAACTTTATGATCTTGACACAGGTAATTATTTTGTATCTCGAGACGTGAAATTTTATGAAAGTGAATTCTCGTATGACAATGTGGATAAGGTGACTCATGATGCCACCCAAATGGTTACACCTTCTTTTAATGCACCTGATGATGATTTTTTATGTGAATATATGGGTGCTGGTCTTGTTGACAATAATGGGAGTAGAAATGTTGTAGAAAATAGTGCCCAGCAACATCATGATGATGTCCTGCATGAAGATTTTAATGTGGGTCATGGAGAGCCACCTAGCAACTTGGGAGGAGAGGAAAGTGGTGTTGGAGCTGCTGAAAATTCTTATGGAAATGTTGCAGGCAGCTTGCTGCGTGGCTGTGAGGTGACTACACAAAGTGGTGATGGTGTTGGGGAGTCATTAGTGAACAACAATGTTGAAGGTATAGTGATGGAGGAGGCGGTGGCCACTCCTAAAACTAATATTGATGGTGAACTTGGGCGAGGCAAACGAAAAAAATTGCTTCATCAAAGTTACAAGGTTTTGTTACAAATACTGTGCGAAAGTTGAGTCCGTCTCCCTCTCAAAGTTCATTTGCTTCACATCAGTCCTCAGGTACGCCTTATTCTATAGCACATTTTGTGAATTGTGACCGCTTTTCTATGGGACACAGAAATTTTCTTGCAGCTGTCACCGCAGGTAAAGAACCACAATCCTTTAAAGAAGCAATAAAGGATCCTGGTTGGCGTGCCACGATGCAAAAGGAAATTCAGGCATTGGAGGATAATGACACTTGGAGCATAGAGACTCTTCCACCTGGAAAGCGTGCGTTGGGCAGTAGGTGGATCTACAAAGTGAAATATAACTCAGATGGGAGCGTCGAGCGTCTCAAAGCTTGCCTGGTTGTTTTTGGGAATCATCAGGTCGCTGGCATTGATTACACAGATACTTTTACTCCTGTGGCAAAAATGGTTACTGTTCGTGCTTTCCTAGCTGTTGCTGCAGCAAAGAATTGGGAGTTACATCTGATGGATGTCCACAATGCTTTTCAGCATGGGGACCTATCAGAGGAAATGTACATGAAATTACCTCCCGGATTTCAGGGTGCTGAACCTGATCAGGTGTGTAGATTGCGCAAATCACTTTATGGTTTGAAACAGGCGCCACGGTGTTGGTTTGCAAAACTGGCAAGTTCCTTACGACAGTATGGTTTCAAGCAATCTTACTCGGATTATTCTTTATTTACCCTCCATCAAGGTGACGTGCAAATCAATGTTCTTGTGTATGTGGATGATTTGATTCTTTCTGGGAATGATTCCGCTGCTCTTGTTGCTTTTAAAAATATTTGAGTACTTGTTTTCATATGAAGGACCTTGGTGTGTTGAAATATTTTTTGGGCATTGAAGTAGCACGTAATCAAGAGGGCATTTATCTTTGTCAGCGTAAATACACTCTCGACATTATTTCAGAGGCTGGATTACTTGGGGCAAAACCGGCTCATTTTCCAATGGAGCAAAATCATCAATTAGCGCGCTCAACTAGTCCTTTGTTGGAGAATGTGGAGCAATATCGACGGTTAGTCGGCCGTCTTATTTATCTTGCTTTTACTCGACCTGATTTAGCATATTCTGTGCATATACTGTCACAATTTCTTCATGAGCCACGATATGATCATTGGGATGCTGCTCTGCGTGTGGTTCGTTACTTGAAGGGATGTCCGGGTCAAGGTATTCTTCTTCGTTCAGATTGTGACTTACATCTTTCTGGTTGGTGTGACTCAGATTGGGCCAGTTGCCCTCTTACTCGGCGTTCTTTATCTGGTTGGTTGGTGTTTTTGGTCATTCCCCTGTTTCATGGAAAACCAAGAAACAAGTGACTGTGTCACGTTCTTCCGCCGAAGCGGAGTACCGTTCTATGGCGGCACTTACATGTGAGCTTAAGTGGCTTAAGGGTTTGTTGGTTAGTCTCGGTGTTCAACACCCTAGAGCAATGAATTTATATTGTGATAGCCAATCAACTTTGTATCTAGCACAAAATCCAGTTTTTCATGAGCGTACAAAGCATATTGAAGTGGATTGTCACTTCTTGCGGGATGCTATACATGATGGAACCATTAGCCCCAATTATGTTCCTACAAATTCGCAATTAGCAGACATCTTCACTAAAGCTCTTGGCCTACGACAATTTAATTATCTGCTTGGCTAGTTGGGCATTTGTGATTTGCATGCTCCAACTTGAGGGAGGGTATTAGACCATCTTTATAATGTAAAGTAGTCCTTAGACTTTTATACTTGGGCTGTTGTATTTAAGTTATAATTAAGCCCAATATGTATTACATTAGGTTGTATATTTACGTAAAGGAATGTGAATACAACTCAAGAGATTTTTCCTTCTCTACATGGTATCAGGCCTAGACGGCTAGGGCACGACTTTCTTGACCTCTTCCATGGCTGTTGGAGATGATGCTCCAGTCAATGGTCTCAAAGTTGATCCCACAAACCCATATTATCTCAGTTCTAGTGATAACCCAGGTAATATTATCACACCCATTATTTTTCGTGGAAATAACTATGATGAGTGGTCGCGCTCAGTTCGTCTTTCTCTTATGGCGAGATGTAAGTATGGTTTTCTTGATGGTTCTCTCGAGAAGCCGGCGGAGGAAAAAAAGTTGCTTGTTTGGGGGTGTCTTCAAGCCATGCTCGTTCAATGGCTTTTGAATACGATCGATGTCTCGGTCAAGAAGACTATACCTTATTTCGAACAGGTGAAGCCCTTGTGGGATATGTTGAAGCGCCGCTTTGATGTCGATGGTCCACGAAAACAACAAATCAAAGCGGCTTTGGCAGAATGTAAGCAGTCAAAGACGATGTCCATAGCCGATTATTTTGGTTTATTGCAGCCCCTTTGGGATGATCTTGCTACATACAATCCATTACCTATGTGTAAATGCGGTAAGTGTAGCTGCAATCTTGCTGCAGAATTTCAGGCAAAAATAGATGAGGACCGTTTACATGATTTTTTGTATGGCATCAATGATGAATTGTATGGTACTGTGAGATCCAATTTACTCTCACAAGACCCACTTCCCACTCTTGATAGAGCATATATACCAAGCTATGCTACAGGAAGAGCGTTTACGTTCAACGTCTCGTTCTAAGGCTGAACGTGATGAGGTGATGACCTTGGCGGTGAGGTCGCAGTCTTCGGCTCGCGGTGTGAGGCGTTCCGATGATCGTGACAAATGGAGTTTGGTATGTACTTATTGTAATCGCCGTGGTCATGAAGAGGCTTGTTGTTTTTCCAAGCATGGGTTCCCCGAGGGCTGGGAACATAAGTCTCGTGATGGAGGCAAAGATACCGCAGGACGTGGTCGTGGGACTGGTAATGCTGGACCAGCAACATCACAACCTTCTCTTGGTACTGCAGGAAGAGGTAAAGGTGCGGAAGTCCATGCCACAGTGGTTGAGAGTGGAGCACCATCTTCAAGTAGCAACAATGAGACAACACTTCCAGGCATGACGTCAAGCCAATGGCAGCAACTTCTTGACTTGCTTGGTAATGCTACCGTAAAAAATGGTGATCTTCTAATTGGTGAGTCTTTTCCCCCCTTATCCCCCTCAAGTGAGTCCCCTTCATCTTACCTTAAAAAAAAAATTGACACTCCACTGAGGTTGCTAAAGGCTTAGTTCCTTTAGCCAACATTGCTTCATCTAGTTAGTAGTTTTTGCACCTGATTAAAAGTTCATAGTTTAAATTCCGGTCAATATTAAATAAAGGTACAAAATTAAGAATTTTATCGGCACCCCCCTGTTTATCATGTACGAGGATCCCATCGTATAAAGTCTTTTTCTTTTTTTTGTTTAATAAAGGATGTAATGCTACATGAAATTACCTCCCGCAATAACTAAAAGGTTACTTTGTGAAATAATTTTATGTATGGCTACCAAATGGAAAAAGTTAAAATTAAGGGTTAACATATAAAATTTTCCAAAGAAATTTATAGATTTGGTATATTTTAGGTCCTTCTGCTCTCTCGAGTAAACATAACTTAATCATTTGAAAGTTCGTATATAAAGCTATTAGCTCTTGTTTGTTAGTTATAAGTTGCAACTGTCATTTAGTTGTATTATACTAAGGTAACTAAGCCCTTTTGTTGCATGTTGAGAGTTACATACTTATATAAAGCAGTGATTTAAATGGATCTGATCTCAAGCTTTAGATACTATCTTTAAAATATAATATCAACCCAACCAGCTATGATCCACACAAGATGCAAATATAGGAATGGACAATTATAATCATCAAACAAAAATTATATAACTAAGAAACTATATTACACGTAATAGAGTATTGGACACAAAACTTACCACCTTTTCATACTCATGCTAATTGACACTCCACTTAAAGAGGTTGAGGTGGTGGAGTAGTGGCATCACTTCCCACCTCATACTCCTGAGGTCTAGGGATCAAACCTCATGGGACTCATTTGAGGATTTCCCCTTATCCACCCTCAAGTGAGTCCCCTTCATCTTACCTTAAAAAAAAAATTGACACTCCACTGAGGTTGCTAAGGCTTAGTTCCTTTAGCCAACATTGCTTCATCTAGTTAGTAGTTTTTGCACCTGATTAAAAGTTCATAGTTTAAAATCCGGTCAATATTAAATAAAGGTACAAAATTAAGAATTTTATCGGCACCCCCCTGTTTATCATGTACGAGGATCCCATCGTATAAAGTCTTTTTCTTTTTTTTTGTTTAATAAAGGAGGTTTGGATTTACTCCATCCATTATATTTTGTAATACTCGACCATTTGTTTTTTTTATGGTATTCAAAGATATATATTTCCTCCATTTCAGAATAGTCTGAACAATTACCTTTTATGTTTATCTCAAATTAGTGTAAATACTTCCATTTTTGGTATGGTCTTACTATTAAAATATTACTTCTTCCGTAACATAATAACTGCAACAAATGGGTATTATTTGTGAGGTATAAAATATTCATTTGTTGCGTTTATTTTGTTACGGAGGAAGTATTTCTTTTCAACTCATTTGGCCCACACTTTACCTTTATCAATAAAAAGTTACCCAACTTTATCTCTTTTTCAATAAAAAATACTCCACCAACTTTTATCATGTCTACTTTTTTAATATAATAACATTTGAAATCACACTATAATTTATCACCTTAAACTAAGTGTTCCAACAAGTGTTCAGATCTTTCTGAGACGGATGGAGTATTTGATCGTAAATATGAAGCTTAAAAATCGATATTATGAAATATTCAATTGAAAGTAATCTAATAAAACTTCAAATGATAATTTTTTTTTCATATATATTAGTGAAAATATATGGTCAAAGTTAACTATTAAAAAAGAAATGGTAAAATATTGAGACTTGAGAGGTTGAAGGGTATCGAGCAAAAACAAAGTAGAAGGGTATTATATTTAGGGGTGTTAATGAGACGAGACAACTCGAGAGCTACTCGAGATCGACTCGGTCAAAACTCGACTCGAGTGAGCTCGACTCGAGCTCGAACTCGGCTCGAGATGTTGGCGAGTCGAGTTGAGCAACTCGATACTCGACTCGAAAACTCGTGAGAAGCTCGAAAACACAATTATCAATAGCAAAATACCTAAATTCAACATTTTTCTACCTTAGGATTGCTTTTAACATAAGACGCTATGCAAGCTACTCGAAATCTACTCGGTCAAAGCTCAACTCGGTCAAAGCTCGGTCAAAACTCGGTCAAACTCGACTCGAGTGAGCTTGACTCAACTCGTGCTCGACTCGAAATGCTAACGAGTCGAGTCGAGTTAGCTCAAACTCGAACTCGACTCGCATCATTTACACCCCTAATTATATTAATAGTTAAATGGAGCCTATCAAATAACAGCAATTCACGTGGGCTTGTCAAGCCAGTGTGCAGCTGGTCGGCCCAACACATCAAAGGTTAGTATATTAAATTACCATATAGTTTCCCATAGCCATAAATTGACGTAAGAAGGATCATTAGCACCGAAAAGAAAAGAATACTGTATCAGAACATGGATGTGATAATTAACCTCATGTCAAGTCAAGTCAAACATTCACTTCACCAAAAAAAAGTCAAACATTCACAAACTTAATAATGGACTTCCATTCTCCTGATGTGTTAAGATCATTTTATTTTTCAAGTTTACGCTAAACATAATTGGATTTTTCCCAGTAACCAAATTTATTTTCCGCATTGCAAAAGTTTTTCCAATTCAAAAACTCAACTATACATTTTTTTATGTTCAGATTATAAAAAAAAGAAGTATTTATAGAAAACAAAATATACTCCCTCCATCACGTAATATAATGCTTACTTCTTTTTCTTTCAGAGGAATTAAGAAGGAGTAGTATGATTCTCCCAAAAAGTATTTAATGAAGTAATTTTTTGGTAATTTTATCTTGGAACTACTTATTTAGCTTCTTTTTCCTTAAAAAACAAAATAAAAAAAAAACAATAAATATTCTTTAAAATGGTGTAAAACAATAAATAGAGGCACACATTTTGAAAGAAAAGTAGAGGTATTTTGGAAAGTTTGTGTAAAAATTGAGGATACTTTAGTCCAAACAAATTGATATAAAATAAAATAGGCACAACATTTTGGGACACTAAAAAAGGAATGTAAGCACTATATTATGTGATGGAGGGAGTAATAAAATAAATTAATAAAGTAGTGAATTGGAAGCAATGATATGACTATGATAATGTACTTACAATCAGGTCTGTTTGGACCCATGATTTGATCCAACAGTGTTAAGCAAAGCCCACCTCAAAGATTTGATCTGCATGCTCCCAAGGGGCCCATCACTTCTTTAGGCATAAAATAACTTTACCATAAAAGGGAGACAGGTTTCCTACAGACATGGATGTTCCCCAATAGGGTTTCTTGTCAGGAAAATCCCCAACATTATAAAAGCAGCAAGCCCAATCAAAGAGCAGGTATTCAATTCTCACCTAACAAAACCAGAGCATCTCTCTCTACAATTACTCACTTTCTCTCTCTACCTCAATCTCAACTGACTTGAGCGTCGGAGGGGCTTTCCCAGGAACACCCCCTGACCAGTTTTCCTTGTTTTGCAGGACTTCCAGTGACAAGACTCGGGATTATACTCCAACTCAGGATTTTAACCTCTCTTAACACACTTAACTCATTTGACTAGTTTCTAGGCAGAAACAGTTTGGCGCTGTCTGTGGGGACACTACATCTCAAAGCTACATACCGAGAGCAACATGGCACCCCGAAGGAAAACGACCCGAGCCTCATTACCTCCCCAACCAACTCCGATTCGGTCCCAGCAACCCAATGTGCTGGTCGAGTCGCATTCCATCGACGATGAGGGATCCACTCCCCGTAATGAAGAGCAAACTGGACCCCGGGAAGAATACCAACCCGATCCGCCTCCTATCACCATGGTTGACATAGAAAGAATAGCTCAACAACTAAATGCGAACATGCAATGCAGCTTACAGGAGCTCATAGCAGGAATCCCCTAGCTCACGGGATACCCCGAGAGTTGACCCAGGGAGAGCCTCGGACCAGGGGTGATCCCAACACTCAAGTTCCTAACCAGAACGGGCAATGAGTAGGGGAGAGAGATCCCGACAGGATAACTCCCATAGGACGCCAAATTCTGACGCCCGACGGATCATTGAAGAGAATCGGAGGCGTCGGATGGAACAGGAAGCCCGTAACCTACTCAACGAAAAGAGGAGAGCCAATCAGGAGAAGACCCACCAAGAGTAGTAGGCCCAATATCGGACTCCTCGAAGGGGGCGGGAAGGATCCCATCTCGGGTCCAAGAAGACCAGGGTTGAAGACGAAGGAGATTCGGGGCCCCCTCAAAACAGGAGCCCCGTCTTGATTAATAGAGGAGTACTTAACTTCATGACACCCTTCAGTCGGGAGATAATGGAGGTACCCACCCAACTCGGGAAAAGTCAAAGTTCCCCTGATCGAGCAATATTCCGGAAATAGTGACCCTGATGATCATATGGCGGCCTATAAGGCCCAAATGAGTGTGCTAACCGGGTGCGAAGTCGCCTGGTGTCGCTATTTCCCGACAACTCTCAAGGGGTTAGCGCTCCGCTGGTTCTCAAGGCTCTCTCCCAGCATTATCACAAACTTTTCTGTGCTAGAAGCATTGTTCCATCAACATTTCATTATCGGGCGTCGGCACAAGAAGACGAGCATTCACTTGATGTCAATCAAGCAACAAGAGCACGAAAGTCTGGCAGACTACATTAAACGGTTCAATGAAGAATCCCTAAAGATCTCCGATCTCCAAGACAGGGTAGCCTTCACCGCCTTGATGTCGGGGCTCTGGCCTGGCAAATTTAGATGGTCCTTGGCAGAGAATGAAGTCACCACATTCACTGAGGCCATGAGTCGGGCTCAGAAATTCATTCAAGCCTCGGACATTTGCAAACCCGTCAAGGAAAAATCGAAGAAAAGGAAGGAAGAAGTCCCCTCACGGAATCCAAAGAAAAGCAAAGAAAAGCAACCAACAACTCCTCCCGAGAACGACTGATCATGGGAATGACCCCCGCTTCAACAGAAATCGACGTGAGATCTATTTGGATCTGAAGCACAAGTCGGTATTGCCGATCCCTCCCCCTATCAGGACCTCAAAGGAAAGAAGGGATCAACGGTTGTGGTGTGAATATCACCGAGAATGCGGGCATACGACTAAGGATTTCCGGGAGTTAAAAAAGGCCTTAGATCACTTGGCCGATCAAGGAAAGCTGAACTGGTACATCAAGCACTCTCGGGAAGAAAAAGGAAAGGAGAAGGAAGCAAAAAATGATAGTGATAACACCGACGGGTATGTCGGAGTAATAGCAGGGGGACATGCCTCGGGAGGCTTAACCAGCCGAGCCCGCAAGGCTCACCTTCAAGGGATGAAGCAGCATGTCTTAGAAATTGAGCCAATGAAGACGGGGTACCCCGTCATGATGTTTGGGGAGCCTGACCGGCGCATTCATACCCCCCATGACGATCCCCTCGTCATAGAGATGAAAATTGCCAACTCAAGGGTCAAAAGGATCTTGGTCGACAGCGGCTCGTCTGCAGACATCATCACTCTAGAATGCTTACAGAAGCTGAAGTATACCGAGAAAGATGTAACCCCGACCAGTCAGTCACTGATAGGCTTCGGGGGAGGATCAGTATACCCCCTCGGATTTGTAAAATTGGCTGTGAGACTCGGAGAAAGGGGTAAGGGAAGAAGCCTACCAGTCGACTTCCTAATAGTCGATACCCCGCTACCTTATAACGCCATCATGGGCAGGCCCACCATGAATAAGATAAAGGCAGCCATCTCGGAATACCAGCTACTCCTGCAATACGAAACAGATGAAGGCCAAGTCGGGAAAATCTATGGAGATCAGCAGATAGTCCGAGAGTGTTATATGAACGACCCACACTTGAGGAAGAGGGAAAAACCCGTGGACACCCACACTGGCCTCGGGATCTACCTTTCAGAAAATCCAAAGTTATATGAACGACCCCAGCCGGTCGAGGAAGACGAGGAGATAATACTTGATGAAGATCTCGGGCAAGCAGTGTGGATTGGCACGAACCTCAGTCCCGAGATCAGGGAAAAAGTCGTCAACACTTTGCGGGAGTACAAGGATGTCTTTGCTTATTCCGCCTCCGACATGCAGGGGCTAGATCCCAACTTCGCATCCAATGAGCTGAATATCAAGGAGGGATTTCGCCCCATTAAGTAGAAACTCAGGTATCAGGGGCCCTAGAGAAATGCGGCAGCAGCAGAAGAAGTCAAGAAACTACTAGAGGCGGTCATCATTGAAGAATGCCAATACACAAAGTGGTTGGCCAATGTAGTTTTGGTTAAAAAGGCCAGTGGAGCTTGGCGCATGTGCGTCGACTTCACTGACTTGAACAAGGCATGTCCCAAGGACAATCATCCCCTACCAAAGAATGATAGGCTGGTCGACTCAACGGCTGGTCACGAGTTGCTCAGCTTCATGGATGCCAACACGGGATATCACCAGATCCCGATGGCGGAAAAGCACCGAATACATACAACATTCGTTACAGCCCAAGGCGTATAATGCTACAAGATGATGCCCTTTGGGCTAAAGAACGCAGGGGCGACTTATCAACGAACAATCAACAAGGTCTTTGAGGAGCAACTCGGGAGGAACATTGAGGTGTACGTAGACGACATGATCGTCAAGAGCAAAAAGGCAATAGATCACGTCGGGAATCTGGCAGAAACGCTGAACACCCTACGACGCCATGGCATGAAGTTAAATCCCAAGAAGTGTGTGTTCGGGGTAAAAGGGAGGAAATGCCTCGGGTTCTTGGTGGATGAAAGAGGAATTTGAGGCTAACCCCGACAAGATCAACGCGGTATTAAACATGTCTTCACCAAGGAATGTTAGAGAAGTTCAGAGGCTAACAGGGTGCTTAGCAAGGCCTGGCCGCTTCTTATCTGCTTCGGTGACAAGAGCTTCTTTGTTCTTTAGGGCACTCAAAAAGAAAAGAGTTTGGCCCGGGATGATGAGGTTGAATAGGCCTTCCAAAGCCCGAAACAAAGACACGGCAACACTACCCAAACTTATATCACCCTTGTCGGGAGAGACGCTCTACATCTATCCATCGGTGTCGGAATACGCACTCAGCGCTGTGCTGGTAGCAGAAAGAGAAGGAGCTCAGCACCCCGTATACTTCATCAGCCACGCCTACAGAGGAGCAGAAGCGAGATACAGCCATATCGAGAAGATGGTTTTTGCGCTGGTAATGACGAGTAGGAAGTTGAAGCCATATTTCCAGGTGCACCCTATTAAAGTCCTAATCGGACAACCCATAAGAAAAATGATCGAAAGTAGAAATCATTCAACTCCGATGACCGAGTGGGCAGACCAGTTGGCAGACTTCGGGCTGGAATATGAGCCTCAAAGAGCTATCAAGGCACAAGCGTTGGCGGATTTCCTCAGTGAATGCAGCTCCCGACCCCTTGACCTAGAAGAAAGGGAGTCGTGGGAGTTACAAGTGGATGGTTTAGCTACCAAAGCTGGCAGCGGAGCCGGGATTGTAATCATTCCCTCAGTCGGGGATAAAATGGAGTATGCTGTGAAGTTTGACTTTCTGGCCTAAAATAATGAGGCTGAATACGAAGCTCTAATCCTAGGCCTCTAAATCTGTATCAACTCGGGAGCCCAGGCAGTGATGGCCAAATCAGATTCGCAGCTCATAGTAGGACATGTCTCGGGGGAGTATGAGGCCAAGGAAGACAACATGAGGATGTACATCAACAAAACCCGGAAGCACATTAAGAAGTTGTCCTCATTCAACATACAACACCTCCCGAGGTCAGAGAACCAGCAAGCCGACGCCCTGACCCGCATGGCAAGTTCAGCAGAGGGGTTGACCCCTCGAACCATCATATGGGAAGTCCTAAATCAGCCAAGCATCAACTCATTGCAAGTACACACCCTCAACAGGACAGGCACATGGATGGAAGAAATTATCGGGTACCTGAGAGATGGGTTATTACCTTCGGATGAGAAGGAGACTGATAGCCTAAAAAGAATGGTGGGGTGGTTCATCTGGCATGAAGGCCACTTGTACAAAAAGTCTTACACCCACCCCCTACTCAAATGCGTAACTCCCTTCGAAGGAAACTACATCCTCCGGGAGATTCATGAAGGAGCCTGCAGCAGCCATCAAGGGGCCAGGACTATAACAGGGAAAGCTCTAAAGGCTGGGTATTACTGGCCTTCCTTAAAGCATGACGCCGCGGAATTGGTAAAGAAGTGTCCCAACTGCCAACTCCATGGGGACATCCCTCGGGCTCCTACCAACCCCCTGACAACCATACAAGCAGTGTTACCATTCGATAAATGGGGGATGGACTTAATAGGTCCATTCCCAGCAGCCTCGGGGCAAAGAAGGTTCCTCCTGGTAGCCATCGACTACTTTACCAAATGGGTCGAGGCTGAGCCCCCTAGCTTCAATAACAGACAAGCAAGTGCAGAAATTCATCTGGAAAAAACATCATCACCCGCTTCGGGATCCCAAGGACCCTCATCTCAGACAACGGGAGACAATTCAACAGTGGGCCAACCCGGGATTATTGTTCCAGGTTCGAGATTCAAATAAGGTTCTTAGCAGTCTCCCGACCCCAGACCAATGGCCAGGCTGAGGCCGCAAGCAAAGTAGTACTGAATGGGATTTAGAAATCGCTAGAAGGAGCGATAGGGTCCTGGGTCGACGATCTCCCGGGCATACTCTGGTCAGCAAGGACGACAGTGAAGGAGGCAACAGGCAATTCAACCTTCAGCCTAGTCTACGGCAGTGACGCCGTTCTTCCAGTTTAAATCGGAATACCTTCCCCAAGGATGACCTTCTACGAGTACGACAACAATGAAGAAGAGAAGAAAGTCGATCTGGACTTATTGCCCGAATCTTGGGGTAATGCACTACTCAAGTCAATCCGCAACAAGCAGCGGGTAACCAGGCAATTCAACCTCAGGGTGAAAGCCCGGTCAATTCATGTTGGCGACTAGGTGGTTAGAAAGGTCGAAGCCACAGGGCTGACACACTTGAAAGGGAAGCTCGGGCCTAAGTGGGATGGGCCTTACAAGGTCACAACAGCGATTAAGCCGGGAACATACCGACTCAAATCACCCGAAGGCACTCCCTTGGCCCGACCTTGGAATGCAGACAATCTGAAGAAATATTACATTTAACTAGGATGTAACTTAGGCCACACTTGAGCCTGATTTTATAAACGGGCCACGCTTGAGCCCCTAGTCTATATTGTTAACCACAACTCGGGGCAACCAGTTGTACCCTATTAGAGTTGGCAGGATTTCTTGAACTTGGCCACACTTGAGCCTATAGTTCATTTTGTTAGCCACAACTCGGGGCAGTCAGTTGTACCCCATAGTTGACAATCTCAGAAATATGAATGAAAGGTAACAATTTGGTTCATAGCAGTTGCATCTAACAAAATAACGCATTGTACTCAGGAAAATTATACTCGGGAAAATTTCAAAACATTACCATTTCATTTGGATGGAGAAAATACAACCTAAAAGCCCCGGGAACATAACTCCCAAGGGACCCAAAAATCTAAGTACAGGACTGAAGAAATAAAACTAAGCACCTAAGTTCTTGTCAGGAGAGCTGTCGGTGTTACTCGCACCATCATCATCAGAACTCTTGCCAGAACAGAGACCCTCAGGGTCAACAACATCAGTGGTCGGAGCCACAGAGCTCGGGATAACCTCAGCAGTTCCCGAGGTTTGAAGAAGAGGTACCTCAGCATTGACAGCACCGGACTGAGATGTAGCCTCAGCGGTCTGGGTAACAGAAGAAGCCTTGGCTTCGGCCGCATCTTTCTTCTGATCTTCCGCAATGCGACGATCAAACTCAGCCTCAACATCGTCCCAGTTCAAAGCAGAGTCGGGACCAACAAGGATCCCTTTGAGGCGCTCTTTCGTCTCTCGAACCGCCATGCGGTAGGAATTTGTGGCCATCTTCCGCAAAAAGGTCAACCCCTCGGGAGATCTCTTCCACTCCCGCAGAAATTCCGCCTATACCTTCTCAAGCTTAGCCTTGGTTTTCTTCAGGCTATGCTTAGAGGACTTAGCTTTCTTCTGCGCCTCTACCAGCTGCACCTTGACATCCTCAACGCTCTTAAGAGCAGCGTTGCGCTCATTGATGGTGGCCTCGAGGGAAGCCTGGACCTGATTCTTAGCTTCCTTTAGCGCGTCCATATCATTGATAGCCTTTTGGGCTTCCTCGAACGTGGCCTTTTGACCATCAAGCTCGGTATTCAGTCTTGTGATCTCGGCCTCCTGGTCCGAGACCTGCTTCTTTAACTCGTCCACCTGCTTCATCAAGGCAACCACTCCCTCTTCGAACTGAGCCCGATGATTGATTACCGAGGTCATCCGAATAGTAGTCTGCACAGAAGCAAAAAATCAGTAGGCAACAGAATAGAAAAGGCATAACATTTACTCGGGATAATAACGAACCTCAAGTCAGGATTCATAGAAGGCGTTGACCTCCCCATGCCCAAGGGCCTGCAGCGCCTGTCGTCAGCGTCTGTATAGACGGCCTTGACGACATTCTTAACTCGGGCCAACTTCTGTGGCCTGATGAGGGCTGTAAAAGGAGCACTGGACCCCGCTTGATCAGCGCGGGGTCGCTTGGAAAGAGGTTCATCAAAAACCTCAATGTGACCCTCAGACTCATCCTCGGGCTTCCTCTTGCTGCCCGTAGAAACATTGGAAGAGGCCTTCTCAGAAGCTTTGGATGCTGCCTTCTCCAAAGCCTAAGCTTTCTCAGTGTCCCCTTTCAGTTTGCGGGAACGAACGTGAGGCTTCTTGGCCTTCTTCGGGTCGGTATCCTGCAAAATAGCAAAAGTCAGTACAAAGTTGGGATATAAACTAAAGCAAGTGGCGGATCTAATTTACCTTTGGAGGTGGCGGGATAGACATAGTTTCAGCGTCGAGCTCATCCAAGATCTTTGCAGCTAGCGCAGCGCTGTCGACGTATCTCTCGGCCATCGCAGAATCCAGGAGATGTCGGGTAACAGCTGAAATAAGAAAAACGTCAAAACTTTAAAATGGAAGGAAAGTCACACTCAATTAAGGAAATTACCCTTGTCACAACTAGAGCTCAAGCCCGCAGCCGCCAAGAACGTCTCGTTCCGCATCTCATAGCGAGTAGGTAGCCAGTTCTGGGGCACGTAGTTTAGGGCACCAGTTAATGTCCTCGGGGTCGTGGAAAGGTAAATTCCCACTACCGCCTCCTCCCGAGACATCTCGGGGACCGTTTGGTTGAGCCTAAAGCGAGGTCCCTCCTCGGGGGGAAGGATAGGGATCCCCCACTCACCGCTGGTGTAGATGTGATCGAACATCCGTCTAAACCCTTTCTGATTCGAAGGGGCGTCGTGGATAACCTTATAACCCACTCTACATTAAAAACGGAACCACCTGGGGCCATGAAGATCAGCAGGCCCTAACATCAATGTAAAAATGTTGCGCCATAAGCGCACACTCGGGGCAACACCGAGGAGGTCACCAATGGAAATGAAACCATTTATAGTTAACCAGATGTTGGGCAGAAGATTGGTCAGCGTCAGTTGGTAGGCATTCAGAAGCTCCTTGATGAAAGAATGTAGTGGGAATCTAAAACCCATCTGCATACTCTGATGGTATACCGACACACACCCCACCGGAGGAGTCACCACCGAGTCGGTATGCTTAGCTCGGATCACAAAGTACGGGTCGTGAATCCAAAATTTGGTCGCCACATACTTGGCGTTTCTCTCCATATACTTCATGAACGTAGTCTCGGGGTAGTAGGTGTGAGGGCTGCCCTCGGGATCCAAAGGGGGGTACTCTTGACCTGACGTGGTCGGGGATTCCTCTTAAGCCTCTTCGGATACAGTGACAACTCCGTCGGAAATAAGTCGGTCGAGGTAGCTGGTACTACATGGCCTATGAGCTAAAGAGGCTTCCCAAGGACCTGGAACTACCCCCTCATCCTCCTCACTTAGCGAATTCGAGGGGCTGGGTAAAGGAACCGCCTCGGGAATGGCCAATGGGTCCTCACATGGGACTCGGGTGCTAACTAAGAACCCGTCAACCTCACGTATCTCTTCTGACAGTTTAGGAGAAGCGGGGACATTTGGATCAAACTCGGGATCCATCCTATGGACGTCTATTTCAAATATCAAACAAGGAAATACATAATTACTGCTAAGGAAGAGCGTACCTTCTCGGGAATTATCGGTCTCGGGAATGTAACAGGCACGGGTACTCGTGAACTCGGGACTGGGCCAATTTATAGAGAAACTTAGAGAGAGAAAGAAGAGAGAGAATGAGAAATTTCGCAAATGATCGAATGTACGGAAAAGTAACTATCTCCCCCTCTATATAGCTCCTTCTCCATCCCCGCGTGGCGACAACCTCTGCACCACCCTAGACGGGCATCTAAAGCATGGGCCTACAGTAAAAAAGAGCCCAAAGATGAAGCCTTAAAACTAAAAAGCCCAAAATTGACACAAATGTAATAGGCCAAAAAGTCGACGGTCAACGGTCAATGATCAAACATATGTAGGTTTGACTAAAACCCAGCTCAGCTCAACAAACTCAAACACTTGGCCTACGTTTGGCTAAGTACCTCATGACCAACTCGGGGTCCCTGTAGAAGGGTTCACTAACCCCCGAGTTATTGCGCACCTACCTCGGCATGGCCAGGGGGCTCAGCACTTAGCCAAATAATGGCTAAGCATCTCCATAACCAACTCGGGGTCCCCATGGAAGGGCTCATTAGCCCCCGAGTTGGTACACGCCAACCCACCTCGGCCTTGCCAGGGGGCTCAATACTTAGCCAAATAATGGCCAAACATCTCCATGACCAACTCGGGGTCCCCATGGAAGGGCTCATTAGCCCCCGAATTGGTACACGCCAACCCACCTCGGCCTTGCAAGGGGGCTCAATACTTAGCCAAATAAATATTTGGCTAAGCATCTCCAGGACCAACTCGGGGTTCCCATAGAGGGGCCCATTAGCCCCCGAGTTGGCGCAGAGTACCCCCTAGAAGGACTCACACTTCCCCAAGGAGGAACTCAAAACTCGATGCCCAATGCACCAACTCCTGGAAGCAAGGTGTCCTCCCCTCTCTCGGGATCGCTCGGTGCGAAGCACCAGCGCATCATCTCGGGGTTGCTTGGAAGCAAACACAAGGCTCCCGCATCAACTCGGGGCCCAACGCGCCACCTCGGGTGAGCAGGGCACCTTCTCTCGGGATAGCTCGGTGCGAAGCACCAGTGCATCATCTCGGGGATGCTTGGAAGCAAACCCAAGGCTCTCGCATCAACTCGGGACCCGACACGCTACCTCAGGGGAACAGGGTCCCCCTCCTCGGGATCGCTTGGTGCCAAGCACCAGCGCATCATCTCGGGATCGCTTGGGGGTTAGCCCAAGGTTCTCCCATCACTCGGGGCCCAACGCGCCGCCTCGGGGAAGCAGGGTCCCCCCCTCTCGGGATCGCTTGGGGCTAAGCACCAGAGCATCATCTCGGGATCGTCGCTTGGGGGTTAGCCCAAGGATCCCCCATCACTCGGGGCCCAACGCGCCGCCTCGGGGAAGCAGGGTTCCCCCTCTCGGGATCGCTTGGGGCCAAGCACCAGTGCATCATCTCGGGATCGCTTGGGGGTTTGCCCAAGGATTCCCCATCACTCGGGGCCCAACGCGCCACCTCGGAGAAACGGGTTCCCCCCCGGAATCGCTCGGTGCCTAGCACCATGGCATCATCTCGGGGTTGCTTGGAAGCAAAACTTAGGGCCCCCACATCACCTCGGGATCCAAAGCTCCCCATGCTCGGGATCTACCCCGACTCGGAATCTACCTGGAGCTCAGGAATTCACGAAATCTTTCTCCTCGGGATCTGCATGACCTAGGGCCCCCACGTCACCTCGGGGTCCAAAGCAAGACCCCCGTGCTTGAGTAATCCTAGTGCTCGAAGATTTTTCCTATTATGACCCATCATGAGAATTCGTGGTCTGTGTCGATATTGGCAAAAATGCAACTACTTTATTCCGCCAATCAACCGCACTAAAAAGGGCGATTTCCACTCCGGTTACTTGGCGTGGGGCTAATTGTTTGGACCCATGATTTGTTCCAACAGTGTTAAGCAAAGCCCACCTCAAAGATTTGATTTGCATGTTCCCAAGGGGCCCATCACTTCTTTAGGCAGAAAATAACTTTACCATTAAAGGGATACAGGTTTCCTACAGACATGGATGTTCCCCAATAGGGTTTCTTGTCTGGGAAATCCCCAACATTATAAAAGCAGCAAGCCCAATCAATGAGTAGGTATTCAATTCTCACCTAACAAAACCTGAGCATCTCTCCCTACAATTACTCACTTTCTCTCTCTACCTCAATCTCAACTGACTTGAGCGTCGGAGGCGCTTTCCCGGGAACACCCCCGGGCCAGTTTTCCTTGTTTTGCAGGACTTCCAGTGACAAGACTCGGGATTATACTCCAACTCGGGATTTTAACCTCTCTAAACACACTTAACTCATTTGACTAGTTTCTAGGCAGAAACAAGGTCATATGTTGAGATTTTCATATACTACTTGTTTTTATAAATATAATACCTTTTGTAATAAATATAGTATTATTTTTCGTAATATACTACTAAAAACGGTTCTGAACAAAAAAAGGCTCAAAACAATTTTTGGTGATATATTTTACCTTTTAGATTTATTTTAATTTTTTACATTGTACCTCAAAATATTGACGAAAGATCTATTACGTACATTCCTTTGACTTCAACTTACATATTTGTTCATCTGCTCAAATGTGGAACATATTGACTGTTTTTTTTTCATTCATATATAAGCTAAAATATAAGTAAATATGTGAACAAAGATTGTGATAAAACATAAGGGTAAGACTCAAATGAATAAAAGGGGTGATTGATAGGCATGTCGTGCACCTAATAAAAATAATTAACCTAAGTAACCTCCTAACTATGTAGTAGAGTAAGTAAGGGTCGATTCCGTAGAGAGAAAGTTGTTATATGATTAGCCTTTATATAATGGTAAGAGTAAAGGAGGTTAATATCAATGATGAGCGAATCAACTATTTTTTTTTGGTAAGTAAGTAAAAGGTATATTACTTCATCAAAAAATACAGCCTAACTCCCCAATGAGGGAGACACCAAGGATGGCTCAGAAATCTATAGCTACAAATTAGCAATCCATGCTTTAATACTATTGCTCCACTTAGTAGAGCTACAAAATTGACTCCTATATTTCACTATGTACTTGATTTCTTTAGCTATACATTCGACCCTATGTACTTTAGCTTGCCAGTATGCATCATTCCTGGCCTTCCAGACTTGGTATACCACTACTGTAAGAGAACATCATAAGCTTCTTTCTCATCTGAGTACCAGAATAATCTCTTCTAGTCCACTGGATCCATTGCTTCAAGGAACGCCTATGCATTCTAATACCAATCCAGCTGAGTACATGACTCAATAATCGCCTACTAAACTCACATTTAAAAAATAGGTGCTTGTGAGTTTCAGCATCCATACCACAGAGACAACACAGGTCATTATCAAAGACATTGTACTTGAACAGCTTCTCCTTTGTTCTGAGTCTATCTTGGATGCTTAGCCAAGCTATAAACCTATGCTTTGGTAAAGTCATTCTATTCCAAATCCCCTTATCCCGATTCACTTTAGGTAAATGGCCTGAAAGCATTTCATATGTCTTGCTGATAGAGTATTGATGATTGGTACTCCAATGTTGGATCCCAATTTGTTGCAGATCTTGCTTGACCTTACACAAATACTTGATAACCCAGCTAGCATTTGCTGGAGCTTGAAACTCCCACCAGCTAGAATTTTTGATATAAGTGGCATGGACTCATCTCACCCATAACTCATCTTTACCACTGCCAAAACCAGCTTCCCAACAGCTGCCTTGTTCCATATGCTAACATTTCTAAAACCCAGTCCACCATACTTCTTGTGAGTACAAACATCAGACCATTTAACATTGTCAATCCTTCCTCCAATAGCATTACCATTCCAGAGAAAGTTTATGCATACTTCATTAATCTTGTTAATAATTGAAGTGGGAAGTAAAAAGATTTGGGCCCAGTAGCTATGAATGCTAAGCAAAACAACATTTATGAGTTGAGCCCTCCCAGCAAATGAGAGGTTCCTAGTACTCCATAGCCTAATCTTAGTGACCATCTTTTCCACTAGCAACTCACAATCAGCAGCTTTCAAGTTTTTAGTGCTTATGGGAACCCCCAAGTATCTAAATGGCAAACTTTCTCTAGTAAAACCAGAGAATTGTTCTACTCTCAGAGCTTCATCTTCACCCATAGCAGAGCAGTATAAAGTAGATTTCTTATTATTTGCTTTCATACCAGAGGACTCGGTGAAAAGCTTGAGACCTTGCAACAACAAGTAAGCAGATCTGGCTTCACCCTTGTAGAAAAGCAATAAATCATCTGTAAAACACAAATGATTTATTTTCAATGAATTGCAGCCAATGAAATACATAAATTCCTGAAGATCACCAAGATAATCCAAGTATTCTAGTAAGGTAGTCCATACACAACACAAAGATCGGATGAGGCATAGGGTCCCCTTTGTCTCGAAGCCCTCTTTGCTTCAAAAAGCCTTTTGTGCTTCCATTAATGAGAAGTGTGAATTTTGGAGTTGTGATGCACTCCATAACACACTTGATGAAGTGATTGGGGAACTTTAAAGCTTGTAGTAATTCATGAACAAAAGGCCACTCAACTAAATCATATGCCTTCTGTAGATCTACCTTCATAAGGAGCCCTTTTACTTGAGTCTTGTTGTTGCCAAATCTTTTGACTAGATCTTGACATAACATAATATTACTAATGATATTTCTCCCACTAATGAAAGCCCCTGATTTTTGGCGGGATCTTCCGTAACTGAGTGCAAATTAACTTTGTAATGGTCTTGTAAAGAACTGAACAACAGGCAATTGGCCTGTAATCACCTACAGCTGCAGGGCTTGTAATCTTGGGAATTAAGGTGATAGATGTGACATTGATCTCACTCAGGAGTTTTCCATGCCTGAAAAAACTTTGCATTGCTTCTACAATATCCACCCCCACAGTCTTCCAGCATCTCTTGAAAAAGCAGCTTGAGTATCCATCAATTCTTGGAGATTTATCATCAGGAATTGAGAAAAGAGTTGTTGTCTTTCATTAAGGGTCTTGCCTTTAGCTATAATAGTAGGCTCTACTGAACTTGTCAATCTTCTTTGCTACCAAGGAGCTGATGATAAAATTCAATAAAAGCTTCCACTACTTCCCCGGAACTGTGCACCCATGTACCATCTCCCTTCTTTAATTTATTGTATTAATCCTGTTTAGCATCCTTCTCAGCTTGATACTTTGATGAAAAGTTCTAGTATTATCATCACCTTCAGTCAACCACCTTAATTTTTCCTTCTGGCTTAAGAACTCTGTATAGTGTTTGTGAGCTTGATGGTAAGCAGTTCTTGCTGACTTCTCACTACTACTCAGGTCTAGATCAGTAGGATTCAAGTGGAGTTTCTCCTGGGCTTCTTTCATATTGTGGCAAGCTTGGGCATAATTGATTGAAACATCCCCAAACTTCTCTGCATTTAATTTCTTAAGATCTTTTTTCAACAGCTTAAGTTTGCTTAAAATTTAGAACATTTAACTGCCATGTATCTGTTGTTGCCAAACTCTATCTACAACTGAGTGAAACTGTGGGGCACCACACCACATATTGAAGAAACGAAATGGCTTCTTCTTTGTCTCATCCTGATAAGCTTTGGCCAACAAAGGACAATGATCATATTCTCCCTCAGGGAGAATAAGAATTTCAACATTAGGTCATGCATCAAACCATTCTTCATTGCCCCAAGGCTCTATCAAGCTTACAAAAGATTCTATCCACCCCTTCTTGCTTGTTATTCCGGTGTAGAGCGCGCCGAAGACTTCACTTCAGTTAGCTTACACCTTTCCATACACTGTTGCATATCTACTATCTCCCTATGTCTCACAGGCTGACCCAATCTCTCATCCATCTTCAATAGAGCATTGAAATCACCTAGAATAAGCCATGGCTTTCCAATATTGCCAAAACTTTTAAGATCACTCCATAACTCTTCTCTTTCTTGCCTACTATTCATTCCATATATGAAGGTACATGGGAACTTCTGACCACCATTCACAACTTCAACCTCTACATAGTGCTAAGCATAATACTAACATTCATGGCTGTAGGGTACCATCCTAAGATGATCCTACCATTCCCATGCCAAGGATTATTTGTGGTTATGCACCACCCTGGACAAACATTCAGGTAAAACTCACCTAAAAAGTGAGCTTTCATCTTTGTCTCCAAGAGACTAAACGGCTAACATTGTGAGAAACTAAGAAATTCCTCACATCAATTGCTTCCTTCTGGCGATGAGTCCCCTCACATTCCAACGAGACAATATTATCCATTCATGGTAGGAGGCTCCCCCCTCCTCACCATGAACACCCAAGTTCTCCTCACAAAGTTGTACCGAGTCCTGAACATCTCCTACTTCCTTCTCCAACCCCTCTGTATCCTCCATGTCCCCCAAAGCAGCAAGGGTGTTAACTACTACCACTAGTTGAGGCCTATGAGTAGGAGAAATGGCTCCCCCTGTGACAAGTTGGAACCCATCTACATCCTTCTGAGGCTGAGTTCTCTTTGGTATCCATTTTTGCTGGCCTACCTTAGTGTTCTTCTTTTTGCAATCATCTATCATATGGCCTATACCACTACATTTGACACACACAAATGGTCTCCACTCATAAACAACCTCTTGTTTCATCATCACTCCTTTTTCATTTTCAAACTCAATGCAGTCAGGGAAAGTCTGATTCATACTAGACTCTACAAGGATTCTAGCATACATCAACCTATCTTTACTTTGTGTTGATTGATCAAGCTTCAAAGGCTTACCAATTCCTGACACAAGTTTAAACAGGCATCTCTCTCCCCAATATTTCAGATCAAGCACAGGCAACTGAATCCATATAGGCACAGTCTTCAATTCTTCCTTCTTAAAATCCATGTCAACATACCATTTTTTCACAATTAAAGATTTCTTATCAAAAAACTGGAATCCTTCATTCAAAATGACATCACGTTGTTCAATTGAATGAAATCGCACAAGAAAAACACCTTTATTGACAACTACAACCTTCTCAATTCCTTTTTTCACCTAAATTCGCCTCAAAAAAAACTTCCATAACTGAAAATGGTGGATTAGCCCCCACAACATAACAGATTATTGCAGATTCCCAGTAATTAATCTCTTCTTGAACATCCTCAGTATTAATTTTAATTGCAGATTTCACAGGCACCTCAGCATTATTCAATTGAACTTCATCAAATTCACGTAAAAGTGTTCGAGTTTGTGAATTACCTGTTTCAATGGCCTTCAATATGGTTTGTGTTTTCTTCATGATTGTAAGCCATTCAGACAATTGGTGCGTATCTTTCTGTTGTTTCTGTAACTCCCTCAGCGAACTTTCAGGTCAAATTGGACAACTCAATTCGGGGGTTTGAATCTTCAAAGATTCAATACCATGGAGTTCAGCCATTGATTTTTGTTTTTTGACCATCAATTGGACTCGTAGGTTCCTTCTTTTTCTCTTTGGGATGATTTTTAGCTTGCGAATTCTTCCCCTTAGCTTTTGATCTTCTTGCCATGGCGACGGCGCAGGATAAGAGGAGGGTCTCTTATCGTGCACCGAGATAGAAATCAAAACCCGCGGGAAAAAATAACGAATCAACTATAATAATTAATATATAATTAAATGAATCTAGAGTTAAATATCCCCACTAGGATGAATTAATACAATAATAATTCCTACCCCAAACTAATCTGTTAAATGTTCACATGGAAGAGTACACCCTACAAAATACCATAAACCTCTCCCGAGTATCTATGACTTCTCTAATATGCACTCAAGCTACTCCCGTGGAATCATGCAAATTAAAGGCATTAAATACGACACTCTAATTTTCTAACAATCCATTCTACCTACTCCCATGGAGAACTTCATGTCATTAATTGAAATAATCAAATATGTCAAAACCCAACTCCCGTTGTGATCAAGACAAGGGAATGATAACAATACTAGTTATCCCTAATCTAGTATTGGAATATGCACAATCAATTAAGCAAGAACATTTAAACAATTAATTGGGAATTTAAAGAAATAATCATGGATTAATTCATACTAGGGTTCAACTTAACCATAGCTTAGAGAACTACTCAAGCATAATTGAAAAAAAAAAACTAGAGAACAATAGTTAAACTTCATAATAGAAAACAAAGAGAAAAGAAGAAGAAAATTAATACTTGAATTAATGGAAAAAAGGTAGAGTCTTGAAGAACAATGGAGATCTATAAGTTTCTCTCTCCGACTTCTCTCTAGAAACCCTAAAAAGTGTATATAAAAACTATCTCCCGTCACTAAACGAATAACACAGTATTTATATCATCCTAAAATAACAAAACCGACAAAATAAAACGCGCTACGGAGCATAGCAACACGGACGTGTCAATAATGATACAGATCTATTGACCTGTAACCATATAAACAATGGTACTAATGGAAGCTACTGGATCGAAGAAATCAGAGCGACACGGACGTGTCAGAAGTGACACGGACTTGTTGTCCTGTAATCATCAGATTCTTCAGCGCAACATTGAACAGCTATAACTTTTGATCCAAAGATTTATTTGGCACATGTAAAATATCGTTGGAAAGATCTTGAAGTTTAGTTTCCAACCCAGTTTGAACTACCTCATTATCAGTTTTTTGTCAAAAGTTATCATCAAAGTAGTAAAGAGGTGTCATATTCCGCACAAGTGGACAAAGTCGTTTTATCTTCTTCAATTCCAACCCGTTTTGGGCATATGATATATCGTTTTGATGGTCATCAAATTATCTTAACCATCATGTCCTCAAATAGGAGTCCAAAGTACCAAAATTACATTAAAAGACCAAACAACCCGTGAAAGCACCGTAGCTTATAAAAAGGGAACTAAATATGCATAAATGCAATGTAAATGCTCTAATACTATACGAAAATGCAACCTAATATGAAACTAAACGATGTTATAATATGCACTTATCAAACTCACCCAAGCTAAACATTTATTTGTCCTCAAGCAAACCAAACCAATTTACAAGGGAAAAGTAAAATGAACTTCTACACCGGACTTATACGTGTCAACCATTCAATCTCAAAGACATGAGATTCGGGCATATGAAATATATTGTAATTATAAGATTAGATCAAGATAGACCAAAATAAAACCTCACAGAAATTCATGTACTTGCAACTTGACTCACCATGGCAAACCACAAACCCTCCCCCAAGCTAGACTCAATTAAACTCGGTAATCCTCACTTTAGTCGAGCACACTTTCTCTCATGTGTTTATAGGTAATGAATTTTTCACTCAAACATATACCAAGTCGACTCGAATGAAGTATTTTCGTTGAACTTGACTATCGTCTCATTCTCCACTTAAAAATGGCAAAAACATGCATATAGATCATGATGACTTACAAAGGGTTGTAGCATGGCTAAGGTAAGGGTAGGAAAAATATTTGGGGATGTGGTGCTAAAAGCCAACTAGTGGAGAAAAAAAAACTTTAACATCTATGGCCATTAGATGCAAGCGCCACAAGAACTTCTGCTAGAAGTTCAACGACGCATTGCCAATAAATCAAGATAATACCCATCCTCATCAACTCCAACAAATTTCATTCACCTTTTATTCAATCTATCTTTCACCTTTTTTTTTGCAATTTTTGAGAATTATTTTTCTTAACTTTTTCATCATTCTTTTCATTTTGTACTTCCACACTATTTCAAGCAACTTTCTTTCAACATCTTTTCTTCCAATAATTACCGCAAAACACCAAACAGAAGCTCAAAACGTGAATTTTAATGCTACTCCACTTAGTCAGGATTGGGTAGAGAAATCATTAAAGGCTAGGGGCTTATAATGTAGATTAATCAAGAGAAATGGGATGCAAAAGCTCTAGACGGGTAAATCAAAAGGAAAAGTATACATGAAAAGAAAATATCTCTGGAGGCTCAAAACACTGAAAAGAACGCTTCAATCATATCAACACATGCATATGTCACATAAGTCTCAAAGAGTGTCAAGTCAAGTTCAAGAGTCATACTTCATGAGGAACTATCACACAAGAAAAGAAGAAGACTAATGTAGATGTATTAGTCCATAAGGTTTGAAAAATCCTCACTAGGCTTATGCAGTTATGCTTACCAAGTAAAATCAAGACTTTCTTGAGGAATGTCAACCAGTCTTACCACAAACCATTCAAGTTGCAAAAAAATCGTACCATGAAGCGGTCAATGAAGTCTAACTCAAGCTTGTAAGTTTTGATTACAATATCCAAAATATGCCCAAATCTCATGAATTACCAATATCATGAATTAAAATATATATTTCATGTATGAATGCAACAAAAATGCAAAAACTAAACTAATATGCTCCTAATACAAAGAAAGCAATAAATCCTAACTCACTTTCGTAGGAATTACGATTGCACTTAGCATGTGCAACAAGTCCTTTAAACTCCTAGGCTGCCCTAGTGGACGAGTAAGGTCTCGTGAAGGTTTTCAGATTGCATACCCATAAAGCCAAAACATGCAAAGACGGAGAAGAAAAAAATAATGAACCTAAACAATAATATGTGCAAAGTTATGTCCCAAAAAGCACTAGTATAATATTATAATATTGATGCAGTTTTTAAGTGGGGTATTGCTGCGGATTTCACTGCGCCGCAAATAAGGGCGCAATAATAAGTAATTTTATTGCTGCGGTTTTTAGTCGCCATAATATGTTAACCTATTGCTGCGGTTTCTTCCCAAAACTGCAGCAATAGATACTTTTTTTAATATTAAAAATCCAGGTCTATTGCTATGGTTTCTTCCCAAAACCGCAGCAATAGATGCATAGCACAGTAAAAAAAAATCATTTCTCAAAGCGTAAATCTTTTTGTAGTTATAGTACAATTATAATACAACAATTTATTGCATGTTACAAACACTAATAACAAAAGATACATAAAATTAAGAAAAACAAACGAAAAAAAGAAACTAAATCTAAGAAAAACAAACTAAAAAACTAAGAAATTAAATCTAAGAAACTAAGTAACAAAATCGGAAAAAACTAAGTAACAAAATCAAACTAAGGAACAAAAACGGAGGAAGAGATAGGTTGTTGGAGCCACCACCGCAACCTTAACAAACCCTTGAAGTACCACCACCACAACCCTTCAACAACAAACTGAAGCGGCATTGAGCCCAACAATATGTGACCCACTTTGTCTGCGGCACGACATTGCACCAGCAACGAGAAGGACGATAAGGGGTTGAACACGTGCCAGATCTGAAATTGCACTCACTTTTTACTCGATTTTTCTTCAAACTTTAGATCTACTTTTTGTTGGATTTTTCTTCAACTTTCTTCGACCTTTGAACTTCGACGGCGGCTGTGCTTAATCCGACGGCTGTTTTGTGCTTGCTCCGACTCCGGATTGAGATAGAGTGAAGGAGTGAGAGAAAGCCGGGTGGTACGAAGGATTGAGAACGGACTGAGAGAGAACGAAGGAGTGAGGAGAGAGAACGAAGGACTAAAGAACGAGAAATAAGAGAGAACGAAGGAGTGAGGAAAGATAACAAAGAGAGGGTTGATTTGAAGAAGTGAGGAGCTAGATAGAACGAAGGAGATGAACTGATGAATGAAGAGAGGTTGAAGATGTGAGGAGAGAGAATGAAGGAAGATGAAGAGAAGTTGAGAACGATGCCCACCCACCAACTTAACAAGGAAACCCTAGCTAGGCGCCTTCTATTATTAATTAAAAAATTCTATTGCTGCAGTTTTTTGTAGGAACCTCAGCGATAGGTTATTTTTTAAGCTTTTTCAATTTTTCTCGCGCTTTATTGCTGCGTATGGGTAAAACTGCAACAATTTTATAGCAACAATATACAAGTATTTTACTAGTGAAGTAAATCCTTCCCCAAGCTAAATAACACATTGTCCTCAATGTGACAAAGAAGTATAGGGAGGGGAAGGGAAACATCCACAACCACATAATTAACATGATCAACTTCCTCAATCACACAATAAAGTTAAACTAAAATAAATTGCAAAAAGAGATATAATTAAACTTGAATAGGAAGAAAGGAAAGATTATACCAGAGGTGTAATGGATGGAAACCCAAAGTTGAACCTAGATATTAATCTCAATGAATAATATGACCTCAACCCTTGGATCACAATTTGCACAAATTTTATAAGTTAGTAGTCAAATAAAAAAATTAAAATATCTTAAATCTAAAAGTAAAAAGAAAAAAAATTAGGTTAGAAAACTTGGGTTTCCTCCCAGGAATAGTTCATCAAAGCCCTTAGCAGTTTGTCATATGCAATTGCATGCATCACACAAAAATGCAAATAATATACAAATGAAAATGTAAAATAAATTAGTTCTAATAAAACTCAACAAGACCAGCAAAAAGGAAAATCAAACTAAAAGTTATATCCACAAGAGAAGGAAAAATAAAAATTATTAGTCTTTTTACATGACCCAACAGGTTGGGAAGAAATCAAATGTACATCAATTACATAGTCACAGAAGTCATCCAAAAAGGGAGAGATAAAGAATGATGGAGGATATGATATAAGGAAGAAGGAATAAGGTCAAGTTTTTTAGAGAAAGGAACATGAGACTCAAAAATAGTAGGTGGAACCGACAAAGACTCATTAATCACCTCAGTCTCATCGAAAGACTTTTCCAAAGTTGGCTTTTCAACCAAGGGTTCGTCCTCCTTAAAATATCCATCATATTGATTTTTCCTATAATTTGAACACAATCCCATAACACTCAATTTTTATCCCTCCCACATCATCATCATCATAAATATACGATTGGGGATTAGAATCTTGAGGAGAAAAATCAAATTCATTTAATATTGGGGTGAGGGGTTGAAATCATTCAATAAATCACATCACAAGACAAAATGTCATGAAAAGTAGAGAGACAATTAGAACATAAGGAGGTGGTGTAATGTGAGTTTGGGGTGAATGAATAACTCTAGCAGATAAATACATCTCCCACTCATAAGTATCCCTAGCCAACTACTCAATTAAATCCCAACAATAATCAGGAGATTGGAATAGTAATCCTCCATTAGACATAGATTTTACCACCATCCTAGTTTCTTCATTTAAACCCTTATAAATCACTAGGCACATATCCCAAATTTCAATTCCATGCATGGTCAGGACCAACAAAATTGCCAAAAAAATTCATTCTCATATTGAGGAAAAGAAAAAATTGATCTAGAATTACTAGCAAGAATATTGGGTTCATGGAACATGTATGGTAATTCATGAGAACTCATGCAAAAATTGGGAGAATTTTGATATGATGCATCAAAACAATAAATATGAGAACCACAATAATTATGACTATGTTGCCTATCAAAAGAATTATCTACATCAAAATAATAATATGACTCCATGATACGGAAAAAGGAAAAAAAATACTCACAAAAGAAAGGAAAAAAAAATATACAATTTAGTCTCACCAACAATAAAAACTAAACAAAACAAACTATCTCCCCGACAATGGCGCCAAAATCTGATAGGCGTATCGCGCACCTAACAAAAATAATTAACCTAACTAACCTCCTAACTATGTAGTAGAGTAAGTCATGGTCGATCTAACTGAGAGAAAGTTGATATGATTAGCCTTAAAATAATGGTAAGATACTAAAGGAAGTTAATATCAATGATCAGCGAATCAACTATACCAATTAATATATAAATAAAGAATCTAGAGTTTAATATCCCCACTAGGATGAATTATCATAATATTAATTCCTACCCCAAACTAATATGTTTAATATTCACAAGGAAAAGTACACCCTATAAAATACCATAAACCTCTCTCAAGTATCTATGGCTTCTCTAATATGCACTTAAGCCTACTCCCGTGGAATCATGTAAATTAAAGACGTTAAATACAACGCTCAAACTTCCTAACATTCCATTCTACCTACTCCCATGGAGAACTTCATGCCCTTAATTGAAATAATCAAATCTGTCAAAACCCAACTCCCATTGTGATCAAGACAAGGAAATGATAACAATACTAGTTATCCCTAATCTAGTATTGAAATATGCGCAATCAATTAAGCAAGAACTATTAAACAATTAATTGGGAATTTAAAGAAATAATCATGGATTAATTTATACTAGGGTTCAACTTCACCATAGATTAAAGAACTACTCAAGCATAATTGAAATAAATAAACAAACTAGAGAGCAATAATTAAACTTCATAATAGAAAACAAAGAGAAAAGAAGAAGAAAAGTAATATTTGAATTAATGGAAGAAAGGTAGAGTTTCGAAGAACAATGGAGATCTAAAAGATTCTCTCTCTAACTTCTCTTTTGAAATCCTAAAAAGTATATATAAAAACTATCTCCTATCACTAGACAAATAAAACATTATTTATATATTCCTAAAATAATAAAACCGACAAATAAAATGCGCTATGGAGCAGACCAACACGGACGTGTCAGAAGTGACACGGACGTGTTGTCCTGTAATTGTCAGATTCTTTAACTCAACTTCGAACAACTATAACTTTTGATCCAGAGTTGTATTTGGCATATGTAATATATCGTTGGAAAGATCTTGAAGTTTAGTTTCCAACTCAGTTGGAATTTCCTCATGATTATTTTTGTCTCAAAATTTATGATCAATGTAGTGAAAAGGTGTCATATTTCACACAAGTACACAAAGTCGTATGTATCTTCTTCAATTCTAACCCATTTTGGGCATATGATATATTGTTTTGAAGGTCATCAAAAGTATCTTAACCATCATGTCCTCAAATAGGAGTACATAGTACCTAAGATTACATCAAAAGACCAAACAGCCCGTGAAAGCATCGTACACTTTATACTTCACTATCTTTTCTATATTCTTATTAGTATAATCTATGCTATTCACTTTGAACAGCCATAAAGCCTCATTCCTAGCTCTTCATATATAGTACTAGCAATTTATGCATGCGATGCGTGCGTGAATTTAAAGTTTTGTGCTTTAATTTTTAAATCTAAAGGTTACTTAATAATTTTTCATAGGGTTACAGTATATCATACACCCCTTTCCTTTATATGAAAGATTATGCACGTGATATATTAAAGAGTTCATGATCAACACATACGTTTTCATGATCTTTAGGCTATAATTTTAAAAAAAAACAGCGATTTCGTACAAGACAATGTTCAGAGGGATTAAACGTAATATGCACGGAGCAATAAATTGCCAATTTTTTGACTGTATTTCTACTTGAAATTATTTGATAGTTGTGAGATACCTGATTTGTACAGAGTTGAACGAACTTCTTATAGGGATGATGGCTAATTATGAATGTATGTTATGTAAGAATTTAATCTTATCGTAATTCAGGTGTTAAGTAAAATATTGGTGTTTGTGTTGTATGGAGTAATATTTTTGAATTGTAGTTTCAAGGTTTTTTTTTGCTTTCATATAACAACTTTCCTTATTATTCAAAGATTTGGAATTAATGTTAAATGGAATATTTTTTTGAAACTTGTATTCATTGACAATTATGTCAAATAGATAATTATTGACTTATTGAATATGGTTGATTTTTTTCTTTTAAATTTATTCTTTATTAATAATTACATGATTTATTATGTGAGTAAGGGTATGGGGTCATTTCATGTGGGCACCATTTGCTCCCCCCCTTCCCTTATATAATAGAGAAGGTAAGGTTCATTGTAGGTTTGTAGCCACTTATACAGATCTCATAAATTTATTGCATCTCCTTCTCCTAGCCAGCCACAGTATCAATTGCTTGAATTCAACTGACTGATGTTGAATTCCACACCAGAGCTCTAGATCAAAAGTTATAATTCTTTGAAGTTCAGCTGAAGAATCTGACCATTACAGACGAACACATTCGTGTTGCCTCAATGTCTTCTGTGCAGTAGCTTCTCTTTAATTCGTAGGATATTTATGTTGTAGCAGGTCAACACCTCCGTGTCATTATTGAGACGTTCGTTTTGTTTTGCTCCGTAGTACGACTTATTTTGTCGGTTTCGTTATTCTAGGAGATTATAAATACTATTTTATTCGTTTTATGACTGCACTTAGTTTATTTTTTTTAGACTTTTTAAGGTTTTTAAAGAGAAGTTAGAGAGGGAAACTTGTAGATCTACATTGTTCTCGAAGATTCTAATTTTCTTCTTTTAATTCAAGTATTTATTTCCTTCTTTGCTCTTTTTTTTTTCATTATGAAGTTTAACTTTTGTTCTCTAATTTGTTTATTTATTTTAATTATGCTTGAGTAGTTCTTTTATCAATGGTGAGGTCGAATCCTATTATGAATTAATACATGATTATACCTTTAAATTCTTAAATTAATTGTTTAGTTATTCTTGCTTAATTGATTGTACATATTCCAATACTAGATTCTTGATAATTCTTATTGTTATGTTTCTTTTGTCTTGATTACAATAAGGGTTTGGGTTTTAATGGATTTGAATATTTCAATTAAGAGCATGAATTTCTCTATGGGAATAAGTAGATTAGAATGCTAGGAATTTAATTGCGATGATATTCTTAATGTCTCTTTCTTGCATGAATCTACGGGAATAGGTATGAATACATGGTTAGGATAGCCATAGATACTCGGGAGAGATATATGATATCTTTAGGTGTGAGACACGGCTATCTGCTAAAATTGTCTAAAAAAAACGTATTTTGTCTAAAATTGCCTGAAAATGGTTATCTCGTCTAAACATATATCGTCTGAATTAATATGAAATTATTTTGTTCGAAATAAATCAAAATAAGTTAAAATAATCAAAAAAATCCATAATAGAGATGGAAATACTAGCCCTAATAGAACTAATAAATAATTTTAGCTTGTAACGAGAACTAAAATGCAATTAAACTATATCTTTATCTTCCTAAATACAATTATGAACTAATTAGGAAATTAAAACAAAGGAATCATGGAAAACTATGCGTCAAGCGAATGAAGCTCTGCCTTTCAACATCAGTATCAATAGCAACATACTACCTCCGTTTTCTTTTAATTGTTATGCTTTCCTCTTTAGTCCTTTTTTTTATTGTTACACTTCTAATTTTTCCTTTTTTCACATTTTCACATTTGTTATGGTAACCTATCACAACAACTTTTCACATTTTTCCGCCTCCTATATACCACCACCCATTTTAATAATCCAACCAAACATTCTCACCTATCCTATTTTTCTCTCTCCTACATTATTTTAATGCTTCTTTTAAATTTTTCAAAACCAAACATTCTTTTATTTTACTTCTTCCTTGTTTTTTACACAATTTTCTTGTTTCTCCCCTAACGTGAAGTGTCACAATCAAAAGGAAACAAAAGGCGTACTTGAAGCGGGCGCTCCCTGTTACTAGGACTGCGCACTACTCTAAGCCTTCTGCTTGTGTTATATTCTCTGTCTACAAACTTCCCTTGATCAATTTTGAAACCACCGCTTGTCTTTAGACCTTACTATCATGCATGTTGCACTATTGAGCATGCACTCCTAGTAGTAGTATTATTCATGATTTGTCCCTCTATCTAAATTTATTTTAATTTTTGGGTAAGTTATAGGGTGAATAACTTGTTGACTTGCACTCCTAGGAATAAGAATAAAGTTTCCTATCCAAAATGCTCTTAGTGGAATTTATACCCGAGAGCACACATTTACTATGAGATCAAAATTTCTTGTATGTAACCAACTACTCACTCCGTTCGAGAAAAATTAGAACACTTGTTGGAAGGTAATAAGTTATACTGTGGTTATCAAGTACTTATCTTATTAGAAAGTAGATTTGACCTGAGTTGGTGGGGGTATTTTTCTATTGAAAAAGAGAGAAAATTGGGTTTGTTTTTTATGGAAGATAGAGTGTGGGGTAAATTGGTGTAAGAAATCAAATATAATGATATAGTAGTATCATGTCAAAAATGGAAGTGTTCAAACTAATTTAGGATAAATATAAAAGAAAAGTGTTCAGATAATTTTGGAATGAAATGACTATGATAATTGAAAATTAAAGATGACATTGAAAGCAATGCAAGTCTATCAACATTAACAACATTTTAAGTGTCATATGGGTCTTTACTTTATGTGAATGAATTCACCAAACAAAGAGAACTTTATGTGAATGAGAAATTAGAGTTTACAGAGTGGATAAGGACCTAGAATTCATTAACGTATTGTCAACCATTAGTTTGGCTAGTATTAGAAATGAATCGGGAATAAATTAAATACTCACAAAAATGGCCTTTACTAAAATATTTGTTGAGATCCCACGAACAACCTATGTGTAAGTTTTGTCTCACATTCAGGCCCGGCTGAATACCGGTCCAACCGGTTCAGTGGAACAGGGCCCCAAAAATTTGGGGGTCCAAATTTGGTTGGCAGATGGAAGGAGGAAAGAAAAAAAAAATTTATTTGAGAACTCCCGCAAGAACAGAACGAGACTTTCCATCTTCTTCACTCCACAATTCTCTCTCCTCTTCATAAATCAAATCTCTAAAAATCATGATATTATTCAACTTCCCATATAAAAATTAATCACTACAAAAAAACGCTCGTATAGCGACGGAGTTTTAGAAACGGATTTGTATCCGTTTCTAATTTAGAGACGGAAAATTAATAATCCGTTTCTAAAAAAATATAGGGACGGATTATAAAATCTGTCTCTAAATTAGAGACGGATTTTAAAATCCGTCCCTAAGTTAGAGACGGATTTTAAAATCCGTCCCTAAGTTAGAGACGGAATTATAAAATCCGTTTCTGGTGTGTTTTACCAATTTTTCCAGACTTTGTCAAAAATTTAGATCTAATTTAGAGACGGATTTTTGAATTCCGTCTCTAATTTAGGGACGGATCTTTAAAATTCCGTCTCTAATTTAGGGACGGATTTTCAAATTCCGTCCCTAAATTAGGGACGGATTTTCAAATTCCGTCCCTAATTTAGGGACGGATTTTCAAATTCCGTCCCTAAGTTAGTCACGTAGATATGTTTTAAAATGCACTTTCAAATCCGTCTCTAAATTAGAGACGAAAATTCAAATTCGTCTCTAAATTAGAGACGGAAATTCAAATCCGTCTCTAAATTAGAGATGGATTTTAATTTCCGTCTCTAAATTAGAGACGGATTTGAAAATCCGTCTCTAATTTAGACAAGTAGATATTTTTTATAATGCACTTTAGAGACGGAAATTCAAATCCATCTCTAAATTAGAGACGGAAATTCAAATTTGTCTCTAAATTAGAGACGGATTTTTAAGATCTGTTTCTAATATTTCTTTCAATTATTATCAATTCCACACGTAAAAGTAAACAAGTAGTACTTGGTGTAGTTGGTATGAGTTTCTCCTTGTGACTTAGAGGTTACAAGTTCGATTCCTACCAACTGCGGTTCTTGAGAATGGGGATTCCCCTTACCCATTTCCACTGCTTCCAAGAGCCTTGCCTACAAAGCCAGACCGGGTTGACCAGAGCGAGGTTTCGAACCGAGTGAGATTGTGAACCGGTAATGGGATCGGGTTGAACCGAACAACTAACAATAGGTGATTTTAAAAAACCATTCCTAAACTTAGAGACGGATTTCAAAAAGTTAGAGACGGATTTCAAAAACTTAGAGACGGATTTCAAAAACTTGAATTCCGTCTCTAAAGTTAGAGACGGATTTTTGAAATCCGTCTCTAAAATTAGAGACGGATTTTTTAAATCCGTCCCTAAACTGAGAGACGGATTTTGAAATCCGTCCCTAAACTCAGAGACGGATTTTGAAATCCGTCTCTAATTTTTTGCTACGGAATTAGAAACGGATATTATTCTGTCGCTAAATTAGAGACGGATATTTGGGATTCCGTCTCTAAGTTCGTTTAGCGACGAGGAATTTAGTAACGGACATAATCCGTCTCTAAATCCGTCTCTAAGTACATATAGCAACGGATTTTGACGATTTAGAGACGGATTATGTCCGTCGCTATAGAGTGATTTTTTTGTAGTGAATAATCACTCTCTTTATTCAAGAAATCGTCTCATTTCCAATCTTAATTTTCGCCAAAAATTGATCAATTTCATTACTCCTTCCATATTTCCAATTCTCCTCAAGAACATCAATCTCTATTATATAAGGGAAGGGGGGAGCTATGGTGTCCCCCTATAAATTTACTTAATTGCCCATTGGTAAATCAACTACTATCAAAAAAGGGAAAAACAAAGTCAAACTCAAATATAGCATTAAAAAATTAACTTAAATATTAAAGGCAATCAAGTTATAATTGAGACACCAAAAAAGAAACATTGAATATAAGATTTAGTAGATTTATGTTGAAAAAAAGGAATATTACATCAATCAATTATCTTATCAATCAATTCACAACAATCAACTATTACATCAAAATAGAAAATTCAATCAATTAACAAAGTAAAATAATTTATTTAACACAAAAGACTATGTTAATACAACATAAGAAATCCTAAATAAACTCACATAACATTCTTTTATCGTTCATCAACTTTAATTTTAAAAACCTAAAAGAAAGAAAGTAAATAAATTAATAAAAGAAGGGTTAAGTGATAGAGGCTTAACCTATAAAATTTAGCCAAAAAAATATCTAATGTTCAAATTTTTACCCCTATATATGCCCTAAAATGCTAGAATTTGTGTTTGAAAAAAAATATCAGGCACGCATCGCGTGCATAATTTGCTAGTTTTGATTGTGGGAGGTCCGAAGGTGAAAAATTAAGAATTTGTGGGCTAATTTGTCATCAAAGTCTTCCCTTTTAAGGTAATTTGACTTTTCTTTTATGCCATTTTTCAAGTAGAGATTTATAGCAATTCTGAAACTTCATAATTTGAAATTAAAATTTATAATATGTAATTCTTATGATTTTGATTTTCAGCAATTCTGCCTATTTGATGCAATTATACTTTTGATTTTTGATTTCATGATTTAGTTTGTTTGCAATTCTGCCTAATTGATTTTGCTGCAATTTTTTGCAATTTTTTTCAATTTTTGCAACTCTCCCTAGTGTTAATGATAATTGATAGACGTTGAACTATTCAACTCTATGTTCTACTTATTCTGGTTGTTGTATTCTAGGTAATACTTAGCTATTATTCTCTAGGTTGTTAGATATATTCTAGCTGGATTCTTATTCTTTGTATTCTTATCTCCTCATATTACGTAGCTTACTAACTACTTTGTATTATATATACTTGTTCAATTAATGAGAATATCTATCACTTTCTCTAAACTTACACCTAGTTGATTTTTCTACAATTATCTAATTTATATAATTTTGCCTAATTCAATTGATGCAATTATGCCTAATTCAATTAATGTAATCAGTAAGACTGTTACAATCTCAATGTAATCTGAAATTACTTTTCTTGGTTCTTCTTGCGAGAATGCAATCTACAACCTCCGATCGGATTTATGACAAATAATAATAATAATAAAAATTATAATTTCTTCTTTATAATTTTTTTTAAGGGGGCCATTTTGATGGATAGCACAGGGCTTCCATAATTCATGAGACGGCCCTGCTCACATTGAACACGAGGAGATGAATAAACAAGTTAATAAGGTTGAGGAGTTACTTCACCTATTATCAATTGGTTTTAAGATATAACCTCATTTGGGTTTGTAAGCTATCCAAACTTTCCTCCATTAATGGGTGCAGGCCCAAACCTAAACAATGCTTGACTAAATTTAACAACGTTTATTTCTTCTTGTTCGTTAATAGCAATCTTTTACGCCTTTTCTGAATTTCCATGTTTACATATCACCCCCTTAGATATTAAAGTAACAGAAATTGAGGGCTTCTACGTACTCCATTTCTCTCCCCATCCACAATTCTTTTTTCCTTTTACCAAACAATAATTTTGTGAGTAAGGCCTTGTTCTTTTGGGTTAAATTGAACTGAATTGAACTTAACTGAACTGAACTGAGCCGAACTTAACTAAACTAAACCAAAAATGAAAGAGGACAGTAGTTGAATTGAACTCAAAGTGAGCTAAATTGAGCTGAACTGAACTGAATTATTGTACGCAAAAGAAGAAGACCTAACTTGTATATAAACTCGTATACTTCATCTCATATCCCAGTGACGCAAAAATTAATAATATTACATTATTACGAAACCCAATCACTTAAGAGAGCGTTTGGTTTGGGGTTCTTAGGAAATGGTAAGGGAATCAAATAGGTTGATTCTCTTGCTTATTGTTTGTTAACATATTTTAATCATTAATTACCTTTACCCTCCTCTTTCCCCAAACTCCTCTACTTCCCTTACCCACACTCCCAAAGTTTCACACTTTCAATTACCATTTCCCTCCTCTACTCTAAGGTCACTTTGACCAATGTTTGACCACCATCCCAACCACTAGAACCACAACCGCAACCACTGAACCACCACACTAACCACCGACCCACTGCCACTAGCCATCGTCACCACCTCTACCGCCATCCTAACCACCACCCAGCCGCAGGAACCACGCCCTATGTATGAATATTACCACGGCACCACCTTACTCACATAAACTATCATGTAAGCCACAACCATCCACCCAAAAATCCACCAATTACTTCAAAATCCATAACCCTAAGAATCCAAAAATAAAATCAAGAATAACAAGGATGAATACCTTTTCTTATGGCCTTAGATGGTCAAATTTGATCATGAAAACTCTAGATATAGAGTTTTCATGGTCAAATTTGACCTTTAAAACCTCAAGTTTCACCTTTAATGGTGGTGGAGAAGGAAAAGAAAAAGGGGGCGGTGGTAAGAGGTGGTGTCGTGGTGGTAATGGACAACCATGAAGTGGCGGCGGTGAGGGGAGTCCGAGGGGTGTGGGGAAGGGGAAGCGGGCGATGATACATGAGAGAGAGGGAAAAGATGGTGTATCAATGGTGAGAAAAGGGGAGGGGTTTGAAGGAATATGTCCTTAGACATCCCTGCAATTACTAAATATAAATAGGAATTAAATTATGAAGATGACAACATTGACTATATAAGTAACCATATTTGCTTGCTAGAGAATAAATATGATTAGTATGACAATATTGATTGGGCCTACAACTAAAATGCATTAATCCAATTAGGGGTGTAAATGATGCGAGTCGAGTTCGAGTTTGAGCTAACTCGACTCGACTCGTTAGCATTTCGAGTCGAACACGAGTTGAGTCAAGCTCACTCGAGTCGAGTTTGACCGAGTTTTGACTGAGTTTTGACCGAGTCGAGCTTTGACCGAGTAGATTTCGAGTAGCTTGCATAGCGTCTTATGTTAAAAGCAATCCTAAGGTAGAAAAATGTTGAATTTAGGTATTTTGCTATTGATAATTGTGTTTTCGAGCTTTTCACGAGTTTTCGAGTCGAGTATCGAGTTGCTCAACTCGACTCGCCAACATCTCGAGCCGAGTTCGAGTCGAGCTCACTCGAGTCGAGTTTTGACCGAGTTTTGACCGAGTCGATCTCGAGTAACTCTCGAGTTGTCTCGTCTCATTAACACCCATAAATCCAATGAGGTCACACATTGTAGCACAAGTTGAATAAAACAACACAAGGCCTAGAGAGAGCTTTAGTTGGCCGGGCTATAGAGGGGAGTTGGAGGAGAATTAGTTCTCCTAATTTGGCTCGGATTTTTCTATTATATATAATATAATATCAGGGTTTAGTCATCACTTCATTAAGCAGTTTTATTTTACAAAAGAGAGAGCTTGAGAAACCCTAGACTCCTCCCTATAATGGGTGCTTATACCATCAAAAGTAAGAGAATTCTTCTCTCCCGTTCTAGCAGACGTTGGTATTGAACTGGTGCTCATGGACTGATTTAAGGAGCAACACTTGTGGCTATAAGATCTTCGAAGAATACATACATCATGGAAATCACGCTACAATGGTTGTATATCTAATAATCCTTATTGTTTGACTCATGTGTTTGATTATGTATGCTATCATATGATAGATGTTATGAAATTGTTTCGTGAAATTCTGATATATATGCATTTATATGTTCCTACAAGGTTATCTACGCAAACTATAGTTTTAATCAATGGGTTTTTCTTTTCCTTTCTCCTTGTTTCTTTTTCTTAAACTATTTCCCTTTCTCTTCCATAAACCAAAAGTCCCCTAAGACTTTGATAATGATTTTTATTAAAAGAAAAGGAAAAGGAAAAGATAAGAGGTGGAGAGAGAGAGACAATGGGTGTACCCCACCTGGAAGAAACATCACTGTTGACAACGATATTCCGGCCCAAGTTGGGCTAATTGACGCCCTGTTAATGGGCCCAACATGGAACACTACAAATGTTGCTCACGTGCATGGGAGTACATTGAAGAGAGAAACGGTCAAAGTCAAATCCAACACAGAAGCCACACGTGTTTGTGTTATGTCATGTCAACAGAAGCTTTTCAGAAAATCCCCAAACCGTTATGGACACCAACAAGTAATAAAATAATATTTCATTATATTTGATAATTTTTTTTAGGTATAAAAGATGAAGAACTTATGAAACTGACAACTCCAGTAGGTATAATTAGTCAGGTTTGAAGGTCGGACTATTTGAGAAGGAGAGAAATAATAAGGGAAACCTCACCTTTTAAAGAGCCCCTAGTAGAATTTTATATTGTATTTGATAAATTTGTACTAGAAAGTGATTGTTTGGTATTCATAATTATTTAAATGATATTAAAATTTTCCAATAAATAATTGTGGTAGTACTAAAAAGTATTATAATGTCCTATAATTAAGTAATACTAAAATGATACCAACTTTCTAAAAATTTTATTGGCACTTAGAAAGTATTTTGTTGATCAGAAATCAAGTGAACACTCAGTACGTAGTACTCCTATATCTCTCATCTCAAAATCCTATATGAGGTGCAAATTTATGTCATCAGTTTCCTTGTTGCAATAATTGGAACTTTGCATGATTCATAGTTTCACTTTGACTATACTTATAACTAACATATAAAATAAATTTTATTAATTACGTAAATATTATTAAATTTGGATCAACATTTATCTTCAAAATATTACCTCTTAATACTTTTGATGATAAGTAGTTAAAAAAAAAATATTTGTGTACACAGTTGTGCATTGTCAAACATACAAATGATTGATATTTTCGGAATTCAAGAATTATAATTCTTCATTTATAGATAACTGAAACATTTACATTTATAGTAATTAAACCTAACATTATGGTCTACACCTAACGCATACAAAATTACGTTACCTTGTTATTATCCTTTTTATATATAGGATGGTATGTACTCATGAGTCATGACATTCGAATTTTGTCTACATTAATGCTTTATATATCTCCGAATTAGCCAAAAGTTAGTAAAATAAAAAACCGATGAGTTCACCGAATCCAAATTTATAATCTAATGAAAGCTATATTTGTGTCGTGTTCACGTGAACCTTTGGATTTTATCATTAAATGTTCTGAATTTAAGCTTGATAATGATGTCCTGTTTGTTTAAATTTGATGCAAATGTCTACAAAACAAACTTTCACATCATCTATAAGTATTTATTTGAATTATAATTAATACTTTGATGAACTAGAAAACTGGTTGGTGTCACCATGCCACAAGTATATCATTGTTGACTAGCGCCAAAAATATGGAACGAAATACGTTGACATATTGCGATGTATACAGTATAATAATTTATCGAATGGATCGGACCACAATTCGGATATCATTTTTATATTGACAGAATCATATTATGCTGAATCATTAATTTTATCACACAAACACGCCTATATGCAAAGTGCTAATAGACTTAGTTGAATTGATTTCAATCATAATTGGGTAACCAAGAATGCAAATATTCAGGAAGCAGGAGCGAGCACAACAATTTATTTTGACTGTCAGTTAATATCTCTTGGCGAAATAGCGATGCAACAACATCAAATTTACCTGTCACAAAATCTATACCGAGTATCTACTAAAGTAAAAGCCACTGAAGTCAATTTTCCCTCCTAAAGTTTTCTCCTAAATTGGTTACTATGTGTTAAATAATTGCCTTGAAACTCTAAACATTGTTCCTAAACATTGTTCTTATAGGACACTAAATAATGTTTACATTGAAACTTGAATTTAGTTGATTAATACAAATTATTTGAAAAATTACATTGAATATTAGAGTTCTAATTTGTAAATGATGTTTGACATACATTAGTTAGAAAAACTGGGCAGGTCTCAGAATATCTTAGTAGTGAACATTTGGAGTTCTTTCATCTACTAGAAGATCAACATGTAGCCAATCACAAGGAGGTGGTCTTTTTAGCCCTTTTACACGACCTATATGATTCTTTCTCATATAATTTTACACACTTATTCACATATTTTTGTTAGGTCTTCTCAAGAAACGAAATTAAAGGGAGCCATTTAGCAATAAATAAGCTATTAAAATTTAATTAGAACTTATTACAATTTTGAATCAAATTGAAGAATCCTACTTGGACTCAAATTTTACTTAATTTAGTGGCCTTGAGAACTTATTAGAACTTCTTTTTCGTGACATAAGTGAAACTACGGTGAATTCACTACGGTGAGATGAACATTTTACTCATCATAGCAAGTCATTTTAAGTTTATAAGGACATTTTAGGGTTTTGTGTGTACTAGGCTAACTATGGCTAACAAATGAGGAATTTATACCTTAAAGATGTGTATCATGGAAATTATTTACTATTGAATTAAGGGCTATAGAGAATATATATTTCCCAAATAGGCTAATAAGATGAGATTTTTTATGATAAATTGAACATGATAAATTTGAAATATACAGAATTTTATATTTGAACTCTCATTCATAAGCCTTAAATGCTATATCTAACATTATATTATTCTTGAATTAATAATACTCCCTCCGTCCCATAATATAGTGCTCACATTCCTTTTTGGGTGTCCCAAAATGTTGTGCCTATTTTATTTTTTATCAATTTATTTGGACTAAATTATCCTTCATTTCTACATAAAGTTTCCAAAATACCCTTACATTTCTTTTAAAATATGTGTCCTTATTTATTGTTTTACACCATTCCATTGAACATTTATTGTTTTTTTATTTTAATTTAAAGGAAAAAGAAAGTAAATAGTTAGTTCCAAGACAAAAGGTGCAAGAGAAATCTTCCTTCCATTTTCCTTAATTCTCGTGAAAAATGAGAAGTGAGCACTATATTATGAGACAGAGGGAGTACTATTTTTATAAGGATACGGAAAACTACAAAAGGACAATGAATTATGCTGAGCAAGTGAGCACCCTCAATACTTAACTAATGTGTGGAGCTCCATAGTGTAGCACAATCAGTTCCTTTTTTATTTTTTGAGGGGTATAACTGATAACAAGTTTGAAGTTCCTTATGTTTACGCATAAAATGTCTAGATTTTCAGATCCACAGACCACACCCTTTACTCTCCCTTCCTCTCCTTTTCCTTCTTTACTTTTTGTAAGGGGCATATATATGTATAATATTTTAGCATTTTCTATCTTGTTTTTAGTAGACAAAGCCAAGCCTTATCTATGGTCGTTTATTTTAATGAAACAAAAAAAAAGTTGTTAACTTACCCTAACTTAACAAAATTTGTTTGAAGACTGAAGTCAGTCTCTTCGGAAGAAAATGTTGCAAGGATCCTATATGCAATGAGGAAGGAAGAAACCCAGACTGTATGTTGCGATGAGATACGTGCTAAAGAGACCTGCATTTGTCTTATTTACTGTTACGTGTATCTAACGAATCCAATTAATATATTAAAATCAATTATCGAATCTATATGTAATTTTACACAAAAATTATTGGGTGTAACTGTGATATTATAAATTATAGTGTAACAACCCATTTATACATGTGAAATCCCCAACCCAAACACCCCTCCTTTTTTTCTCTCTCCACTTCACCACCTGCAAATTTTACAATGAATTCACCAATAATTTCAATGGCACATTCATCACCATCAATTTCATCTTCATGAATTACTTCGACCAGAAACCCTAGCACAACCGACATAACTCGAACTTGATTTTCTCTCTCCTTTTCCAGCCTCAATTTCTCTCTCATAAAACCAGCCTCAAATCCCTAATCTCCTGCTTCTCTAGCACTGCAGCAATCACAATCGTCTTCTCCCCTCAACTCCAGCAATTGAAATTCGGTTGTGGTGTCACCGGAGAATGGCGGAAATCGGCACTTAATCAGTCAAATTTCATAGGGGTGAGGTCGGAGATGGCAAATGAACATTTGGTGCAAATTGGAAATGGTTAAATAATCGCAAGAAGGAATTTGGTGGAATGGCAACATTTAGAGCCATTGTCAACCATTGGGCGTTAAAGCATATTCTTAAAATCCCTGTATCTACTGCTGTGGCAATTACGCCCCGTTTGGTAGTTGGTTATAAATGGTGGTAATGGGAATGAATTTGTGTGTAAATTTGTGAAGAATATCATTGTTCATTCCCATGGTAATGCTAAATTATCCTAAAGTGTCTACTTTTCTTCTAAAATTTTCATTCCCATCCAATACCACCCTTGTAGGTGGTAATGAGTGATAATGAAAATTGCTTCCCCCTTGGAGACAAAAACACTAAGTTTAGGGGTGAGATTGCTTGCCCATAGAGAAAAAATGCATCCCCATGGAGATTTTAAGGGTGCTTCCCTAATAACATTACACTTAAATTTCATTCCCATTACCGCAATTTATTAACGACTACCAAACGGGCCGTCGGGGCATGATTTGGTAATACGCCAATTTGGCCACTATTAGTAGATAGATGATTTGTTTTACATTTGAATTCCAAACACTTCGATTAGGAGTCAGTACAAAAAGATTTAAGGTCATTTCTTTAATTTGCTCTCTATTTCTCGTTCAAGATCATTTCTTTGAGGAAAAATGGAAAAACATAATCCCACCTTTTGGCGGTCTTCTTATAATAATCTCTCATTAACTTAATTTCAGAATAATCCTACCTTTATGCTCCATCTTCTCAAAATGAGCCTTTTACCGGCTTCTGAAATTGGTAACTTGTTTTAAAAGGTGACTTGCCACATGTCACCTTGTGATTGTTTTTTTTTTATAAAAAAATAAAGAAAATAAACCCTCTCTCACCCCTTTCTCTCTCTCCTCTCACCACTCAACACTCACCACTCACCACTCACCCGTCATCACCACCATTTTCTCTCCACATTACCACGCCACCATCTCTTCTCCTTATTACTCCATCATCGCCACCATCTCATCTCCACTGTACCATCCACCCATCTCTTCCAAGCTTTTTTTTTTCCCCGACATCATCACCACCATTTCCTCTCCACATTACCACGCCACCATCTCCTCTCCTTATTACTCCATCGTCGCCACCATCATCTCTTCCAAGCTTTTTTTTTTTTTTTCCTTTTCCCCGACATCCCACTATTGTCTGTTGCCTGTTTGTTTGATGGTGCTGGTGATTCAGCTGGTCGCGTGGTGGTGTTGCTTTGGACGGTTCAGCTGAATGAAGGAGGAGATAAGTGAAGGTGAATAGAACGGGATGGTGATGGTGGCGTCGGCTTAAGAGGGCCTGTGGCGGTTGAGGATGGTGGGTCTTTATGGTGATGTGGACTGTGGTGGGTCTTTACGATTGGGGTTTCTGACTAGTGGGGGTGGGTTTCGATTTGAGGTGGTGGGTGTCGGGGTGAGGTGGGGTGGGGTTTTGGTCTAGTGGGGGTGGGGTGGAAGGGGGTAGGATTTCGGGGTGGCAATGAAGGTGGGGTGGGGTTCGGTTCGGGTGGCGTGGGTGGGTGGTGGGGGGTGGTTGGGCCCGGTTTTGTTTAGGGGTGGGGTAGTGTTCGGTTCGGGTGGCCGTGGGTGGTGAGGGTCGGGGCCGGTTTATTTCAAGGGTGGGGGTGGGGGGTGGGGTGGGGGTGGTGATGAGGTGGTACCGGTGGTGGTGATGGAGGGGCTGCCATGAAATAAGGTTGTGAGGTGGGAGGAGAGATTAAAGGAAAATAAAAATAAAAATCTAACCTGTTAAACAGGTTGAAGGTAAAAAGACTCATTTTGAGAAGATGGGGCATAAAGGTAGGATTATTCTGAAATTAAGTTAATGAGGGATTATTATGAGAAGACCGCCAAAAGGTAGGATTAGTCTTTTCCATTTTTCCTTTTTTTAATTTGCTCTCCATTTCTAAGTTCATAGCTTTCGCGGTAACTTCATCGATGTTACCTACCAAATAAAAGGATTGTTCAGGAAGACCATCTAATTCTCCGGAAAAGATCAATTGAAACCCTCTAATTGTTTCTGCTAGACCAACATATTTTCCCGGAGAACCTGTAAATACTTCTGCTACGAAAAAATAAATCTAGCAGAGGAGTCGAGGGGAGAAGACAATTCAGGTTTCGCCATTGATTTTAGAGAAGTAATCAAGGTTTCTGGGGTTAACTATACTGGATTTTCTTCTATTAAATTTAGAAAGAAGCAAGAGAAATTAGTATTAAAACTTAGCTTCAGCAATTTTGGAAGGTTATTTTTAGGGCAAATCAATTATTGGAGGATATTATATTGTCATGAAAGAGTTTATAAATGACATGAAATAAATTTAAATATGACATAATGAAATAATTCCTAAATGATATGAAACATAACTATAATGACATGAAAGAGTTCTATAAAAGACATGAAAAGTGCCAAAATAATATTGATCAAATTTGTAAATGATATATACATACCAACAATGACAAGAAAGAGATTTAAAAATGACATGAAACAAATTCATAATGATATGAAACATACCAATAATTAATGACATGAAAGAGTTTTATTAATGACATGAAACATATTTTTAAAATACCAATAAACAATTCAAAATAATTTGAAACGCACCATTAAGGACATGAAAGAGTTTTATAATAACAACATGAAAGAGTTTTATAATGACATGAAATAGTTATATTACTTCGCACATGTGAGGTTTTGTTAGACAATAAGTTATGGTGTAACATGTTACGCCCAAGATGTACTCCACTTTATATTCAGATAATATTAAAGTTATACTTATGAGTTCAGTACACGAATGTAATTTGTCTCTTTTGATCGAAATTATGGTTTATGTGTCTTCCTTTTTGATAGATGTGTGAGACTGTCTTAGTCCAAAACATGACTGAGATGAGTATCAGTTTAATCCCGACATCTATTATTTTAAGCCATATATCTATCAGTTTAACCCATCCATAAGTTTAACTCAAACATATATAAATTTAACCCAAACATCTGTTTGTTTAACCTAGATTATATCAATTAACCCAGACATCTATCAGTTTAATCCAAACATCTATGATAAGAGGTTTTTAGTGTGTCGTTAAGGCACCAAAACTCGCTTTTCAAACAATATTTATAAAACCTAACGAGCAGTTACCAATAACGTAGTAAAGGCAAGTCAAGGGTTGATCCACAGGGAAAATGGGATTAATTAAAGTCTATTAAGTCTAAATTACCTAATTGAAGGGTTTTTGAGGGTTTTGAATGATTTTTGTAACAACTAAACTAGCTAAAATCAAAGAACTAGCAAATAATATGAGATGAAAATATGAATAAGGAAGACACTAGAGTTAAGGTTACTAGTATGGATCAAAGTGGACAACGATTATTAATGTAATTGTGATTCAAAGGCAACGATTACGCAAGGTTTAGTTTTCCTCTAAAATACTCGAGTTCTCTCTCGAATGGTCCTCGAGAATGATCACTTAATCAATTAATCAACTAAATCCTCTCTCGAATGGTCTTTAGTCAATTAATTAAGAGATCCAATGAATTTGGAAAACCCCTAATATAGGATCCCCTTAATTTCTACCCAATACCTTGGTTTAGAAATTAAGTTGATTCATGGGGATGATAAAAGAATTCATAATTCAATTAAGAACATTTGAATTCAAAATACCAAAGCACAAATGTGATCAATATCTATCCTAAGGCCTCAAAACACCAAGATCAATGCATAAACGTCTTCAAATCATCACAATCACATTAACAATACATTTAAACCCTAATCCATATTTTCACCCTAACCCTAGATAGGAGACTACTCACTAATCATGGATTCTAAGCAATAAAACATGAAATCTATAACTAATCTAGGGCTAAACATAATTAAGAGATAATTAATCTAATGAATATAACAATTATGAAACAATAATAAAGTAGATCTAATAAAAGGGAAGAACGAATAATAGCAACGAAAAGAGATAATAAAAACTGAAACTTTGAAACTAATTGAATAAAAGTACCTTCAATGTTGTAGAAATCACAAACTATAATCTACGAATCTCAAATCTTGATCAAAAACTAAGTGTTTATCTCTCTAATGTGGAACCCTAATAAACTCTCTAAACTCTAGAGTAAAGCATAAGTTCAAAATAAAATCAATCCAATGTTATTAAGGCAAGCCTCGTTTTTTTTTCTTCGCGGATTTGAATGGTGCGGGCGCACCAAAATCAAGTGCGGGCGCACCATTCTTTACGATGCAGTCGGACAGTTCAACTTAAAAAGAGCATAACTCTTTCGTTTTAGATCCAAATCAAGCTTATGACCAGTCGTTGGAAAGCTATCGAAACAAGCTTTCACCTCCAACTGGAATTACCTTCATCCGTTTTGTGGTTTGAAAGTTATATCCATTTGAAATTCTTTGTTCAAGATTCTATTGTGCAATGTGCTCCTTTGTGCGAGCGGATATGGGCATGGTGCAAGCGCACCATTTCTCAACGTGTGCTCTATTTTCATTGCTTCCTTTGCCAACTCTACAGCATGTAGCCATCTTAGTAGTTCCACCTATATTAAGAACATGGCAAAACAGGGTGAAAGCAAATGTACTAGAAATTCGGTCAAAAATGACTGAAAATCTAGCAAAATGTCACTATGATCAAGAATGATCAAGTGAATGAAATAGAAGGGCAAAGGGAGAAGAAAGAGGGAAGAAAGGGGAGAAAGAGGATCAAAATGAGCTAAAAGGAGTCCATAAAGTGCGTTTGAAACGCACTTATCAATCTATCAGTTTAACCCATAACATCTTTTAATCTAACCCATAACATCTATCAGTTTAAGCCAATAAACTGATAACAATACCTCGCCTAAGTCATTTTAAATGACTGAGACGTGTCTCATGCAAGACGCTTTATAGTAACTTTTATTACATGTTATTATATCTTATAAAAAATGATATTATTATAATACGTGTCGAAACAAATCTAACAAGATCGTACATGATAATTTTATATAAGTTTGAGCACACGAATGGTAAATGGGTAGAACTGAGAAAAACAAATGGAATGTATCATAATTAGAAGTTGAAGTGTTAAACTTGAATATGTATTTTATGTCCGCAAGATTTTAGCTGCTTTAATATTTACAAATAATTGTTTCACAAAATTATATTAGATGCAAACATGAAACATGTATTACTTTAGTTTGACGTTAATGTTTAACTTTCCCTTTAAAAAAGTATATGAGGCATATTAATTGTTTTCCTGCTATTATAGAAAACTGAATTATGAGACGACGATGCAGTCAGAATATAGGGACTCTTGTAACAATTATCAACAAGTAGAACAAGTCATCAACTTAACAACAGCGACGACAATGTACTTAACAAAGAGGACAAGAAACGATGCAATTATAATAATTAATGTCCATTGATTAGAATCGTGTGCATTACTCTAACTACTAATCTACAAAACTTCACATTAGAAGAAGAGAATTTCTTACTATAAAACCCAATATAATTTGCATGCTGACTTGGAAATGGTACAGGTAAACGCACTTAGCTATCATGCTGAGTATGAAAATTACACTGCACTACTTCGACGTGAAACAAATATTTGTATAAAGCATTGTGAAAGTGCTGATCAGATTTTTTTTTCATTATCGTGTTTATGAGAGCAGTTGTGACTTTATTTAATGCTTGTCCTCCTAACGTCTAGCATTTCTTTGATGCGGTGGCTCCGTATTATAGTAACCAACTAACCAGAAGAAGAGATAATAGACACAGTCTTTGGCCAGATCGGCCATGACGGAATTAGGTCATATTTGGATTGATTCATGTCGTATTATTGTATCTCTTCAAGTCGTGATAGGTTTGGGTCATTTATTCTTTTATATTTGAGTTGGGTGAGGTTGAAGTTTAACAAATCTAGGTTTGACTTCGAGATGGGTTGGTGGCGTGCAGAGTTATTTAGAATTCGGGTCAATTTCCGATCTCATCATTATTTGTTTCGAGCATAGATCAGATTAATTTTAAGTCAGATCAAATTGAAGTTGAGTCATTCCACAATTCAATTTGTATTTGCATCAAGCAATCTCCGGATTTTGGTAATGCAAGTTGTGACTCGATCGAGTTTAGGTCATAAAAAAGCTAAATTTGTTATGCCTTTAAGTTTCATATAAAATAGGCAGTCTCCCAATTATTAAAGTTAGTTCAAATAAGGGTCAAGATATAGTTTTCATTCGAATGAGTACCAAATAAAATTAATCAATTAAAGAACAATACATCTATAATTCTTTTGTTAATATGATTATAGTGATTTGAAACTTGCTTATATCTTTTAATAAATGAAAAATTCGTGTAAATTCGATAATGAATCAAGTCGAAATTCGATTGTTGGAAAAGGTGTAATAGGCGGACCAATAACATTTGGAGTTGGAATTGTTTCTAGTTAATAATAATTCAATCGCATTGATTTTTAGTCAAGTGAATTACAAGGGTCACATTCAAGTTTAGTCAATAACAAGTTGGATAGAGTTTTATATGTTTTTTAGGTTCGAGTTCAGTTAAATGTCCTTAATATCGGGTGCTATCATGTCAGTTCAAGTGAGGTGCGATTCACATTTAAATCTAGAATTTTCGTGTCAAATCGTGTTGAAGTCGCTTTAGGATGACAATTTTTTCAAGTTTGATCATATCTATTAATGGTTAGTTTTGGGTTATTGATCATGTATAATTATGAATTTATGATAACTCTAACCCTATTCATGACATTAAAACTTTGAAATTTATATAATCCCTCCCTCACACTTTATTTTTTTATTCTAGTTAATGTTTCAATTAAACTACATATATATTTGAATAAAGTATTACCCCTCGAATGGTTTATATATTAGTGAGAAGAGACTTTGTTGGTAATAGATGTAATATTAATGTAGTTATATCCTGCGGGCTGCTAATATAGCCGTCAAAATAGACCCTTACCCGTTGACCCGAGACGAATAACAGACCCGAGATTCGTTTCACCTGAAAGTGACCACCCGAAATAGAACCGAAACCCGAAATAATCCGACCCGAATCTTTCGGAACCGAAGTGAACCGAAAAATGACCTCAACCCGAGCCGACCCGAAAATAATAAGAAAATATTTTTCATAAACATTAATTTATGTGTGTTTATTTAGTTGCTAGAAAAGAAAGCTGACCTCACCCGAATTGTCCCGACCTAAACCAACCCGAATCGATTGGAACCGGCCCGATGTTGACCTGACTCATCAAACCCGCACCTGACCCGAACCGGAAAAAAAGTTAGCCCGAATATGGCACGATCAGTCCCCGACTCGTATGACCCGTTTGTCACCTCTACTTGCAAAGAGTGGAACTAGGCATGCTGATATGTTAGGATATTTTTGATGTATTTTAGTATAATTACGATTTTTTCCTATTATTTGTATTTGATTGGTATCATACTTCCTATAATGTATATACTTAGAGATCAATCAGAAAAGGGTAAGATAATTAAGCACTCCTTTAACCTAATATAATAATAAGAGCAGGTTAGATCTTGGGATCCTCTACAAAATTTCCTCTCTGCCGGTGGGTTAAATAAATTAAACCTTACTGGCGGGATTTATGAATCTTTATCCAAAAATACATGTTTTTTTCTTATTGATTCTCTTTGTATCATGAGACAAGGTTTATTTTCGGTTTCTTATTGGTTCTCCTTGTGCTATGAGACAGGGTTTAATGTTGACTTCCTTGAGTTGTGAGACAGGGTTTTTACTTTGATGGGAGCTCAAATTTGCTCTAGAATATTCTAATGTAAGCATGGCTTCACTAGTGGAGAGAAAATTCTAGAAACTGCAGTCCTTCGTGTTCGTATTTTTTTTTTTTTAAAAAAATTATGCCAACCCAGCAGCACCCGCCACCCCTTGCCCGGCCCAGCCACCCCGACCTAGCACCTCCCTGCCCGACCCCAGTGCCATCCCCCACCCCCCTGCCCCTGTTGCCCGGCCCACATCACCCCTCCCTAGCCCCTCTTTGCCATCCCCTATGACCCACCCCCGCCCATTGCCCAGGCCCCCGCACCCCCCCTAACCCACACCCCTGCCGCCCCTGCACCCCCGTGCCCACCACTACCCCCGCCAGCCCTCTCTGCCCGGCCCCGTAGCCCCTCCATCGCCCTGTCGCCGCCCACTTGCACCCCCTACCACGGTAGCACCCCTCGCCCGGCCCCCTAGCCTAGCCCCGGCCCTGACCTTGCACCCCACCCAAGTGACGACCCCCGGCCCAACACATCCCTTCAAAAAAAAAAAAAAAAACCGACACTAGTGGAAAAAAATGCTTTTGCTACTTACCAAGTGCTCAGGTTACTTTAAAAACGAAGTACTTGGTCCAGTTTTTTTTTTAACATAAAATATATTACAAGTGCTCCGGTGGATGTTATTAACCGAAGCCCTTGAGATTTGGGATTCATAAAACCCCAGCATTTCGTTTTAATTTCCCCCTGCGTACACAGTACACTGTTCCCTCCCTCTCTTGCTTCTCTCACGATTTCATCAAAAAATTGAAGCCCTAACCCTGTTTTTTGTTCGTGAATCGCACCACCACCATGGATGAGAACTCAAAGGTCGTTGATGGTGGTGTTTCTGCTAACATCACTGCCAACGACACCGCCAAAACAAAACCCTACCCTCATTGGAGTCTGTTGGCGGTCGTCACACAACCACCATGTCTTTCGCTTTCTCTCCTTTGAAGACACACTCTCTCTCTTCCCCAACCTTCTCTCTCCTCCGGTCCTCCCCAACTTCAGATCAACTTTTTGCGAACTCACCTCCGGCCTCCCTGGTTACTCCATTGACGGCAACACTCCTTGACTCCAATCTCCCAAAATACAGTAAGTTAATTCCTTGCTATCTCTCTCTCTCTCTCTTTTTTTTTTTACTTTGAATTCATAATTATAGGATAAATTGTTCAAATAAATAAGAAATTCTTACTCTATTCACACTTCTACAGATTGGGGTTTTTTTTATTGTTTTTAAATTTTTATGGTTTTTATGCTCAATCTGATTATCTGGTAATCAAGTATCATCTGGGCCTATCTAGAATGTTGTTACCTTTTTTTTGTTTAAACTTGTTATGGGAAGAGTACTAGTTGCTGTGAGATTACGACCTAGGAACTAGGAGGAATTGGTTGCAGATACTGGTTTTTGCACACTGTGTGGAGCTACAACCAGAGGTTTTAATGCTTTTTGTGGAATCACTTCTTTTAGGTGTCCTATAAAATCGTCCATTCTCAGTTTACTATTTGTTTGTCACAGCTAAAAAGATTAAAGCTTCACAAGAACAACTGGGATTCAGATACTTATGAGTTTGATGAGGTTCTGACCGAATTCTCATCCCAAAAACGTGTTAACGAGGTTGTGATGAAACATGTCGTTGAGGTGTGCATTCTTTCTTCTCTGTACTAACCCTCCAAGTAGCATTTTTCGTTGCTATCTCTATTACTGAAATAAGCTGAAGCCTTCGCCAATTCTAACTTTGTATATTAGAGGGAAATTCGAAAAGTGAAATAGTTGATGGTTATACTCTTTTACCTGTCCATTTGAAAAGGCTTTGATTGGATGTTTCAAATGTAGGACAAGCTATTATTGTTGTATTAGTTGATAGCCTTTTGCATAAGATATGTTCACTTGAGAGCATGATTTTAAATCTCATATACGCAGTCATGATTAACCAATTTTTTGGGGGCAATGCTGTGATGAGGCCCATATTTAATACGGTGCTTGAGACGTTGAGAGTGATTCATATATTTCATGAATTCTAAAATCATTTATTTCATAAATCCTTGTAACTATACATGGAGACAATGCAGGATCTACTTGATCCTAGTAATGACATCATCTCCATCATGGAGAGATGTTTCACTGCCTGGTGCTACTTGTATCGGAATCAAGGATCAAAAGAGTTTCGTAGAGCTTTTAAGATTAGGGGAAGCACATCGATTTGCTGCTAGTACGAAGATGAGTACTGAATATTCTCGTAGTCATGCAATCTTGATGGTAATAACATATCTCGTTCAGGTGAGAATACTTTTTATATGAGAATGCTAGAACAATGGTATAGTAATTAGTAATCCATTTAATAAAAATTTAATCCTTTATTGAGATATTATATACTAATCCTTTTTCTTTAAAATGTATTTCTTTTGGAAGTTTGGATCCAGAAATAGTTACATTTTACCTAAAATAGATTACGTTTTTGTAAAAAATGATTACTACTCGGTGTTCTCATGTTCTTATATAAGAAGTGTTCTCACCCGAACCCATTATATTATACTCTAGGCTTGGTGAAGTTCTTGTAGCTGTTTTGATTGTCATGTCATATTCTCATTAATTTGCTATGAGGACTGAACTTTAAATTTTCTGTTGAACTTATGCAGGTACATGTGAGGAGGTCTGTCAAGGAAAACTTGTAGTAGTTGAACTTGCAGGTTCTGAGCATATTGACAAGTCAGGTGCTTCCTAAATACTTACTTGAAGAGAAATTTTCTTTTACTTTACTACTTTGTTTTCTTTCTAAAGCACTCTTTGTGAGGTCAATTGAAACTGTTAAGTTCCCACATAGAGTTTCTATATGTTTTTACCTCTGTTTCTACGCACAACTTAATGGTTAATCATCGAAGGGTATTGTTCAAACCTTCTCTGGACGACATTAACGGCTGATAATACAAGGGTATCGCCAAAGCTTCTATATGTGACTATGAGGTTTGGTGTCTGATAATATAATCTATTTTGAGAAATTTGCACCTAGCTCATCTTATTTGAGCAAGTCTTTCCATATCAATGTGGAAACCATTACATGTGCAATGGTGAAAATCCCAATAGGAGTCTTTTCTCTTGATTTATATGTTCCTATTACTTAGAACCTATGTATGCAAAATGGCTCACTAGTGTTATGCTTTTCCTGGTTTGATGATATGTACTCGTGGCCTTGTGTTGCCTCTCTTGCTCTAAGTGCCAGGTTTTCCTCTAATCTGACACGCCCTAAGTTTTCCTTACTTCTTATTTTCCAGGAAGTGATGGTCATACCCTTGAAGAAGCTAAATCTATTAATCTCTCCTTAAGTGCTTTAGGAAAGTGCATTAATGCTCTTGCGAAAATAGTGTGCATGTTCCAGTTCGTGACTCAAAGCTTACTCGATTACTTCGAGATTCATCTGGAGGTTAGTTGTGTTGTTATTTTTTCTTGTTTGTTTACTTTTATATCTCTTTTGCAATTTATATGATATGTCGGTTAGTAAATATAAAAACCATGATCTTGCAATGTGTGCAATAGGAATTTCCTTACTCAGTTCCTTTTTAGTTGACTCGTTTCTTTTGTTATGTTTGCCTATGCATAACTTCATTCATTTTTTTAAATCTTTGATTACCAATAAGCAAAAAGTATAAAATTTAATATTTTGAAAATATATGATGAGACGAATCTTACAAGATCTTACATGACTATATATTCTTAAATCACAAAAGATAAGTAATATGAAGGGTCAGATTTCAAAAACAAGCCAATTAAAAATAAATGGAGGAAGTATGACTTAATTTCCTTCACCAACCTAGTGATTGACCTGTGGACATCAGGTAGAATGTGTTTTCTGAGGCATTTTCTGCTGTAGGCACTGCAAGAACATCATTGGTTATCACAATTGGGCCATCCCACGCAACCGAGGCGAAACAGCGAGCACCATATGGTTTGGCCAGAGGGTGAGTTCCAAATATTTGTCTATCTTCACCTGCTCCATATTTGATAAACTGGAAGTCTTGTATTCTGTCTTATCATACATCACATAATTATATACCTTTTAGAGCCAAATAACTAACCGAAGTTGGCAACTGAAGCCCGTGGAACTTCACTACCAAGTGATAGCCTCATTCCTTTCTTATCTTTGTTGGTAGAATTATTCCCGAGTCTTGTCTAACACAGAGAAGTACATATATTGGTGTATAGATTATAAGCACCCTTCAGAGATCAAAATCGAGGACCTTTATGATTCATATTGGACAAACGATCCTAACAGATAGAGAAGAAATTTCAGATTTGGTTCTAGCAATATACAATGGCTAGACAATTTAATTCCATAGCACATGCGATTGGCCATGTGTATCTTTATTTATGTCATTGATTGAGCAAATTTGGGCAAGTTTAAGGCCTTGACTGCAAACAATATGTGACCATCAAAATATGAAGGGCTTGGAGTTTAGTGTCTACTGTTTGATTCCAAGTCGAGTCTGAATTTTGGTGAAATCAGGCTGACAGCAGGCATTTGAAGTTACAATGTGTTAACTTGTCCCACCAGAGTGCAAACACGATAAGAAATTCAATATTTTGTTATTTACATATTGAATGCCTCAGTTTGATTTGTGTGTTATGAGCCTTGCATGGTTTCTTAGACTATTTTATATAGAAATTACCCTAGAATGGACTTGTTTCTCCGATTATTTTACTTCTTTACATATAAATTGTCTTATGTCGTTGTTGCAGGCCTTTGGATGGGCATACATGAGATATCAGCATAATACATGGGAGCTTGTTTATGTTTCTTTGGATATGCCGTTTATTGGTGCAATTGGGCGGCTTGGTTGTTCGAATCATCTACCCTCGGCCTAAAAAGCGAAGCTAGCTCCAAAAAACATAAAGCGGACTAGTTTGGTTTTGATTTGTACCAAAGAAATTGGTTGTTTATAGATTAATGTGGTTCTTTTTACGACTTTCTTATGTTTCATTTTCTTCGAAGGTAAATTAAACTTCCGAAATTATGAATATTCATTTTTTTTTGGGGGGTGCAGTAAAATGCTAGAAATGAAAGTGTTTCATTAGATACTAAGTGTTTCATGTTTTGGTCTCGACTTCGCCTTTGCTTATGGATTTTGCTACTTGGCTCACTATATATGTAAAATTGGGAATTGGGGAAGATGGAGTCAATACTTCTTGACTTATGGATTTTCTTTGCTTGGCTTATGTATTTTGTTGCTTGGCTTATTTTAAGCTTGTTGTTGCTGTATGCAACAGCAGCGATTTTTTTAAAAAAACATTCGTCAAGTGCTCGGTTGATAAGAAAAACCGGAGCACTTGATTCCACAAGTGCTCCGGTTTTTTTCTTATCAACCGGAGCACTTGACTTTTTTTTAATTTATAAAATTCACAGGTGCTCCGGTTTTTAAACAACCGGAGCACTTGTGAATCTAAGTGCTCCGGTTTTAAACCGAAGCATTTGATAAATGCTCAAGTGCTCGTATGGCGTCTGCTACGGGTCAAATACGGAGCATTTGTATGGTTTTTAACCGGAGCACTTGATGTTTTTTCCACTAGTGCGAATTGCAATATATCACAAGTTTTTCAACGTAATTAACTTTAAATATACTAAATAATGTAAAAAGTGTACATAGAATTGACAAAATACCAACATATTAGCTAAAAACTATATATGAAAGGAAAATACCAACTAGATCTAGCTAATTATATCGCGAAATCCACCAAAATGTATCATAAGCAATCATCACAAAGGTAGGTCGCCAACTTATCCCGAACTTCATGGAATTTCTCCATGGTGAAGGCCCTCAAACTTGGTGTGTTATTCATATAAACCTTGCAAAACAACCAAGGATTAAAACACATAATATAAGAATTCAATCATTTACCATAGTTAATAGTTCAAAAAATTACATATACCTTCCCGAAATTCAATCAAAAACAAAATGCAAGCCTAAAACTCTACAAACTAGTTATATTATACCTCATATTATCATGTTCAAAAATAAATTGGAGTTAAATGACTAAAAATCTAAGAGTTGGACACGAAATGGCCAAAATAGGCCTAAAATGACCTTTACGTTCCCGAAATTCAACCAACAACAAATGCAAGCCTAAAAATCTACACACTAGTTACATTATATCTCATATTATCATGTTCAAAAAGAATTTGGGGTTAAATGACTCGATAAGTACGAATTGAACACGAATCGGACAAAATAGGCCTAAAATCACATTTACGTTCCCGAAATTCAACCAACAACAAATGCAAGCCTAAAAATATACACAATAGTTTCATTATACCTCATATTATCTTATTCAAAAATAATTTGGGGTTAAATGACTCGATAAGTACGAATTGGACACGAATCGGACAAAATAGGCCTAAAATCACATTTACGTTCCCGAAATTCAACCAACAACAAATGCAAGCTTAAAAATATACACAATAGTTTCATTATACCTCATATTATCTTATTCAAAAATAATTTGGGGTTAAATGACTCGATAAGTACGAATTGGACGCGAATCGGACAAAATAGGCCTAAAATCACATTTACGTTCCCGAAATTCAACCAACAACAAATGCAAGCCTAAAAATCTGCACAATAGTTACATTATACCTGATATTATCTTGATCAAAAAGAATTTGGGGTTAAATGACTCGATAAGTACAAATAGAACGCGAATCGGATAAAATAGGCCTAAAATCACATTTACGTTCCCGAAATTCAACCAACAACAAATGCAAGCCTAAAAATCCACAAAATAGTTACATTATACCTCATATTATCATGTTCAAAAATAATTTGGGGTTAAATGACTCGATAAGTACGAATTAGACGCGAAAAGGCAAAAATAGGCCTAAAATGACCTTTTCATTCCCAAAATTCAACCAACAACAAATGCAAGCCTAAAAATCTTCACACTAGTTATATTATACCTCATATTATCATGTTGAAAAATAATTTGGAGTTAAGTGACTGAAAATCTAAAAATTGGAAACGAAAAGCCGAAAATAGGTCTAAAATGACATTTACGTTCCCGAAATTCAACCAACAACAAATGCAAGCCTACAAATCTACACACTAGTTATTATACCTCATATTTATATGAAATGCATCTAAGTACCATGTTTTAGGGTAGAATGTGGTCATTTTTTGCGAATATGTGCTACTTTGGTTTCTAAACCAATTAACTATTACCCATCGATCTAATCTAAACTAACATATACTAATAAGTTACATACCTTTTGAAGATCATCGATGTTAGTGCAATGGTTGACGATATCAAACATGTACCTTAGCACGTAATAGCCACATGCAACTCCATTATCTTGTTCCAGACACTAAAATTCACCAAAACATGCATCCAATGACATTCACGTTAGATGTGTAGTACGTGGCGAAAAGTGTTTCTATATAAGGACAAACAAATTAGTCATGTTACCTCAACCGATATCCAAGCAGGAGCTTTTGGTGCTTGAAGTCCTGCTCCACTAGTATGCTTCATCACACTACATCAATACATTATTATAAGATGTACTGTTTATATATATAAAGATGATGAATAATGTGTAATATTAATAAGTGCGTATATATTTAGTTTCGGTTAGGCTACCTATTTAACAATGATTTGATTAGTAAGGACCGTGGTGGCTGTCGACGCAAAGAATCAAAGTGGTAGACTTCGTTACGTGAAGCTGTGTCCAATGACCCCTACAACAAGAAAATATAGTTATTAATCATAGAACAATTAATAGGTGAATTTAATTATCGAATAATAAAAGTAAAGCGGGTTTAACAAGCATACTGTTCAATATACGGGACAAGGATGATATGATGATATCTTAAACGAGATGATGCTTTGAAACTCATATCGAGATACTCTTTCACTTCGGCTTTGTTTTTTAAGTAATTGTCATCTCGTATTAAGTTTGGACATAACCAACCAAACATGACTCCCTTGATGTTCCAAGCAATTCATTGCATAATAACCTAAGAAATCATATTGATTAAAAGTAAACTTACTTATTATGGAAGTTGAATTGAAAACTAATCAAGCATATGTATATGTATATTTATATACTTATGTATTACCTCATGAAAGTTTGTATATATGTATATTTATATACTTATGTATTACCTCATGAAAGTTTGTATCATGGAAACATTCAACTCTACCCCACATAAGAATTCTTTAATATCGGGCTTAGAAATGAATGTCGATGACTCCTCAAGGTAGTGGAATTGTTGCGCCTCCAAAGGAACCTCTATTGTACTATGATCTGGTAAATCGCAAGCGCACTCATGTAACCAATAGCATGGAATACTAAGGCCTCGCACCACCTTTGGCTCGAGAATAAGTGGATTCTTTGTCATAGAAATATTTCCCTTCAACACATTTTGTTCACCTTCATCACGTAAACTTGCCTTCTTATTAGGTGAACATGCCTTCTTTGCCTTCCTGTCATGTAAACCGGCCTTCCCCCAAACCTAGTAATTAGTTAAAAGTAAACATATTACTAACTATCATAGGAAATATAAAAGAAAACACGCATATATATGTATGTTAACCATTGTACCTCATCTGAAAACCGCACCAATGCACGCACGCGGTCATAGAACATAACTGCCAAGGGCATCATTCAGTAAATGTAGACCAACTTCTGGCTTCGGCAGCGGAAGAGGTAATTCTTTGAAACTAGACACAATTTATAGTTAGTTTATGAAACAACATTATTATAGTAAGAATTTCATGCATTTAACAACAATAGTTGTTTAACAAAGCAAAGGGATTAAGTGATTACCTTCAACTCGGGTACTACAGGTGGATCAGGTAAAGGTATCATCTGATCATCAGATGTTCATGGATCACTGGTCGACTGGCTAGGTGGAATATCACTACCCTTCTTCAATGCAGCAAAAGTCGGTAAACCCATTTGCTCCAACATGGTGTTGAAATTATGTGTCATCTCCTCCCTGAGCTCCTCCTGAATTGCAGCTTTGATAGACTCCACATCTAATGACACCGCCGAATTCACATTACTAACACTTGATTTTGTCGCTGTAGTGTATTGATCACCATATACCTTTCTCAAACTGAGCAGATACCTCCTACGCCCCTCACGCGTCCACTGTGGTCCTTTCTTAAAGTTTCGTGCAATGCATCAATGTGTCCTTTAGGAGTGAACTCATCGGTTGCCTCTTTTTCCTTCAAGCCAATCTACATAAGGATAAGAGAGAAATGTTCGTGAATGCAAAATTTATATTATACCTTATATAACCATATTCAAAAAGAAATTGGAGTTAATTGACTCAAAATCTAAGAATTGGACGCGAAAAGGCGAAAAAAGTCCTAAAATGAGCTTTTCATTCCCGAAATTCAACAAACAATAAATTCAAGCCTAAAAATCTACACACTAGTTATATTATACCTTATATAGTCATATTCAAAAAGAAATTGGAGTTAAATGACTCAAAATCTAAGAATTGGACGCGAAATGACCAAAAATAGGCCTAAAATGACATTTACGTTCCAGAAATTCAACCAACAATAAATTGAAGGCTATAAATCTACACACTACTTATATTATACCTTATATAGTCATATTCAAAAAGAAATTGGAGTTAAATGACTCAAAATCAATGAATTGGACGCGAAATGGCCAAAATAGACCTAAAATGACATTTACGTTCCCGAAATTCAACCAACAATACATTGAAGCCTCAAAATCTACACACTACTTATATTATAGCTTATATAGTCATATTCAAAAATAAATTGGGGTTAAATGACTCAAAATCTAAGAATTGGATGCGAAATGGCCAAAATAGGCCTAAAATGACATTTACGTTCCCGAAATTCAACCAACAATAAATTCAAGGCTAAAAATCTATACACTACTTATATTATACCTTATATAGTCATATTCAAAAATAATTTGGGGTTAAATGACTCAAAATCTAAGAATTGGACGCGAAAAGGCGAAATTTGGCCTAAAATGACATTTACGTTCCCAAAATTCAACAAACAACAAATGCAAGCCTAAAAATCTACACTAGTTATATTATACCTCATATTATTGATACGTAATATTCATATATAGTTTTTAGGTGCATTTAGGTTGCATTTTAGAGCATTTAGATTCATATTTAGGTTCATTATTACATCATATTCTTAAGTTATGTTATTCTACTCCTATTCGGTATGTTTTCTTGTTTTTGATGAATTTCAGGTATTGAGAACGTAATTGGAGTATGATTAGCTAATTTGAGGATTAGGAGCACTTGTAAAGAAGCTACAATGCATAAGGATCGTATGAATATGTCATAGTACGAGTTTGAGCGAAAACGAAGCGGAAAATCATTAGAAGAAATGTGAAAAAGGAGTCATATCTACTCTTCTGATCATAACTTTTGATGTGATTCTTCGAATCGAGTAATTCCAATAGATTTGGAAACTAGACTTGAAGAGCTTTCCAACGATAGGTGACACACCCCAAGGACACTTCGAGTTAAGGAATTCTCCCTTTCCGAAGTTGGGACTGTTTCAGCTGGAATCTGTTTTTGTACGAGCGGATTACTAATTCCGCCCATTTAATGATATTTCGACTTTCCTTATTTTTGTAACTTACTTTCCTAGTCATATTAGGTTACCTAGTATTAATTATATTAGGTTTTGAATCTTTCCTCTCTCCTCCCTTTCATGTTATTTCTTAGTTTTAGGTTTTAGTTTAGTTTCTTCATCTTTTTCTCTCTTTAGTTTAAACCCTAGTTTTTCATGTTCTTCATAAATTCATTAGTTTTATTATTTCATTCTCTCTCTTTCACTGATTTGTTTAATTATGCTTTCGTCTGTAGATTTATATTTTATTATTTATTTCATGATTGATTAGTCTTGTTTTCTAGGGTTTGGGAATCCATGTTTATATGCTATGATTATTGATTGATATTTATTCATGGTTTGATTAGTTATTAATTTCTGTAATTGATTAGTGTTTTTATTGTTAATCTTGCAATCTGATCAATTGTCTGATTAAATATTGCTAATATCGAGTCATAGATCGAGAGATAGTACTCTTTAGAGGCTTACCTACAATTAGCAAATCTGATTATGTTGAGCGACCGTACTAGCATATCTTGTTTAGTTTCTCCATACCTTAGAAGCTTGATTAGAATAACCATCTCTCTGCGGATTCGACCCTACTAACCCTACTACATTGTTAGAAGGTTTTGCAGGAATTATTTTTGACAGGTGTACGAGAGCCTATCAAATTTTGGCGCTGTTGCCGGGGAGACGGTATTGTTTTATTTAGTTTTTATTGTTGGTGATACTAAACTGTATATATATTTTTTTCTTGTCTCATGTGAATAGTTTTTTTCCCTCCCTATAGTGCGTTGTCATGGAGTCGTATACTTATAGTTCAGAGGGGAATGTTTTTTCTAATTATTAAGGGCAATATGACTATTCTGGGTATTATAATGCGAATGATTATGTTTATGATGCATCATTTGATTGTCAAAACAAAATATGTGCATGAATTCCTATGAATATTCTCATTACCCTAATGAGTCTTATGTGTCTGATTATACCCAATCCTATCAATCTGAAGTGAACAATTATTTTCAGCCCGAAACATCAGAGAGTCAAGAACTTTTTAACATGATGAAAGATTATATTGTTAAACAACATGAATATTTAAATAAATTAGCTCATGATTACCAAAACATGGTGAAATCTATTGAACTACTTGCTGTGTAACAATCTACTAACCAACAGGTTATACTTGATGATAATGATTTTGGTGTTGAGAATTATACTTCAGAGGAGAAAGGCGTTGATTTAACTAATGATAATTTGGTAGAAGGTGATGGTGTAATTGGTGAAGTTGGTAGTGAGTGTCTCTATGTCGACGAATCTATAGTTGAGAGTGAAGTGTCTGACACTTTTTCGATAAACTTTTCATCTGCATATGAGTCTAAAGTTGAGAGTGAGATAATGCATGAGTCTTTGTCGGTTTCATCTGATACTATATGTGAGTCTCATGTTCCCTTCTCTCAAAAACTTGATCTTATTCCTTCTTCCCCTATATTATATCTTCCATCGTTCCTTCTTTCTCCCCTTTTGAATGACTCTCATGATAATGTAAATAATGTACCGTTAGTTTACTTTCCTTCTTTTGAGTCATATAAAAAGACTAACGATTTTTATTTTTCTTCTTCTTGTAAATATAATTTTTCCTTTAATTTTTCTTTTTATTGTTTTAGTAATTTATTAGAACTTATTTATTTTAATTTTCCTTTCCATTCTTATATAATATGCTTTGAGATGTTTGCAGGATCATATGATAAGCTTCTTAGAGCATTGAACTATTATGAGTTGTCTACTAATATTAAACGGTTATGCAAGACCTTAAATTTGTGCTTCTCGGGAGGCAACCCGAGCTTTGACTTATTTTCTCTTTTCTTTTCTTTACTTTTTTTATTTTGATTTTTGTCTCTATTTCATCTTTTTTGAGTGATTTTACTCACTTTGGTGTGTTCTCTAATGTGTTGAGTCATGTTTGTCGTAGTTTGCAAGCATGTGTAGGTGGAAGTTGCACATTTGATTCAATTAAGCACTCGCAAGCATGTTGCTCAAGCCGACGCATGATGGGCTGCTGCGTGCACAACCTAGCGCTTGCCTAGCCATACCCAGCGCCCAATGGGCCTCACTCGCTGCACAACGCAGCTATCTCCCCAGCCCGCTAAAAGGCCAGCGTTCGCTGGCTTACTCACCCCCAGCGCAATGAAATCCTGCTTGGCCCGCTGGCAGGCCAGCATTCGCTAGTTTGTCGTGCTGCTGGGTATATTTATATATATATAAAAAAAATATAAATTAAAAGCAGCACAACCCCTACCGCTCCGACACCTCGCCACCTCCGGTCCTCCATACTCCAGTGAACCCCCCACCCCCCGATTTCTTTCTTTTGATTCCTCCCCCGGCCTTCGCACCATACCGGACCCCCACTTCCCCCTGCTTCACTCCGTCACCCTCTTGGGTTTCACTCTTCACCCACCTCTACACGCCACCATCACCGACGACCACCAAGAACCGACACACCGCACCACCATCGGACCACCGAACCTCTCTCGCATCTTGATACGCTCAAGTTACACGTAGTATTTACGTAACTTTGGGTGCACTTTGCTAAGGGTTTGATTGTAATTGTTAACATTCGTGTTTTATTTAGCCCTTAGCGGAAGTTCGGAGCTGTGCGAGATAATTTGTGTTAACGTCATGTATTCCGAGCTTCCAAGGTGAAGTGCATTTGAGCCGAGCAAAGCCCAAGCATCACCGCAAGCCTAAGCATCACCACAAGCTCGCCAAGCCAAGCTCTCGTGAGCACCGCAAGCCCAAGCCTCGCCCATCCAGCATGCACGCCCGGCGCTCGCACACCGCAAGCCTTGCGCGCGCCCAGCATGCTCGCCCAAAGCTGGAAGCAAGCTGCCCAGCTCGAGCTCGCACCTCGCGAGCATGGTCACACCTCGCGACCTGCTTGATCGCACCTCGCGACCTGCTTCGCGAGGTGCGACCTGCTTTGCCCAGCCAGTTCTGCGGTAGGCAGAACACTCTTCGCACGGTGCGACCTACTTCGCACCTCGCGACCCCTAGGTCGGTCTAAACGTCGGCTGATTTTTGAGCTTTAGTATAAATACTAAAGCTTGTTTTTGGACCTAGGGGGCGGCGGCCACAAGGAGAGGCGATCTCCAAAACTCCACTCCTCTCTTGTTGTCTTCTCTTTCAGTTTTTATTTTCTAGTTTAGTTTTTGTAGATTTCGATTATGGGATTGGCTTATGCTATGCCAATTGTAGCTTGAACCGTTCTTGAACGAGATTAATATGAAGCTTCAAGCATTATTGTGAGATCTTTCCTCTCTTTCTATTTTCTTTGATTATGGTTTAATTTCTATGCTTGCTTTCTATGATTTTTGTATGATTATGCTAGGAATGTTACTAGTTTGATTGTGTAATTAATCTAATGCTAGATTTAAGAATAGAATCGGATTGTTTTATTCTTTTATCATTTGGTAGCAAACTAGGGAGTAACTCAGATGCTGATCATCTTGGTTATTTCTTAGGGAAATTGAATTAACTGTTGAATGTTTATCGCTTGTATGACGTTAGCAGGTTTGTTGGTTCTCTGTGTTTATTGCTGCTATTGGATTGAACTTAGACGCGATCGTACTAGGTTATCCTTTAGTTAGGGTTTTATAGTCACGCTGATCGTGCTATTTAACTAAGAATAAGGAGAACGCGAGATTAATTCTCAACAATAGATAATTATGGAAATAATTAGAGTGGAGGTTCAAGGATCGATAATGAATTGAAGTGTATGTTAATCGGATTCAAGATCTTTCCATATTGATTTCTCATTTTGTTTATATGTTAGTTGTAGTTTAGTTTGTTAGTAAATCAACTTGAAACCCCCCTTTGTAATTATTATTAGGTTTCTCGGCCCTTAGCTTAATCTAGGTTTCGAATCACGCTAAGTACTAAACTCGTCCCTGTTTCCCTGTGGATACGACCCCTACTTCCATTATACTGCTTTAGTGTAAAAGAGAGTAGGAGAAATTTTATCTTTGGCCGGGTGCGGTGCACAACGACACATCCGCGCCCTTTCAAATTTTGGCGCCGTTGCCGGGGAAACGGTGTTACTTGTTTGTATTTAGTGTGATTTTTGGATGGTATTGTTTGTGCTCTTTGTTTTTTGTTGACACTCATAGCGCTAACGATGCATTGCAAGAGTTCTTCTCAATCAATTTTGCAGGTACTTGAAGTGGAGATTGACATGGAACCACTACTGTCACACATGTAGCACAAACCCAATGATTAAGCTTAAGGTACTAAGTCGAGCTCACGACTTTAAACAACAGCGCTTCTCGGGAGGCAACCCGAGATCCCTTTTATTTTCTTTCTTTTCCTTTATTTCTCATCAAATTTCCACCACCACAACAAATTTTCTTTCACCCACCGCCCACACACTACAAAAGATCCACAACCAATCTTAATTCACTTGTAACCAAAATCCACAAAAGAAAAGCTAGGAGTTGGTAACACTAGAGGATTGAGATTGTTAATGTATCTTTTCGATCTCTTGAGCTAGGTGAAAATCTCACAAATTCAAAACTTTTGAACTTGTCATTTGTTTGAGTGATTCGAGGGAGAGGGTTGTGAGTTGAGTTATGAGATTTGAGTTGGTGTTGTTAAGAAGTTTGAGTTTGACGGATTGCTTTTCATGAGTTTTGAGCATTCGATCTTCGATTTACCGATTTTCAAATTTCTCCCCTTTTTCAGTTTACTTTTTCTTTTAATTGTCGACACATTGAGGACAATGTGTAGTTTAAGTAGGGGGGAGGGTATTCTCATTCTCATGTATCTATGTTGTATAGTATCTATGTTGTATATATTACTTTCAATTTGAAAAAATGAACCTTTCAATTTGAAAAAATGAAAATGAAAAAAAAAAAAAAAAACGAAAAATGAAAAAAAATATAAAAAAAAAAAGTGATGAAATGAAACCCGCTGAGTTGAAAACCCGCAAGGGCGGGCGACTCAGGCAAAAATGGGGGCCCGGATAGGTTGAAAACCCGAAAGGGCAACCTATGCAAAAAAGTGGCTTATATTGAGCGGGTAAGATGGTGAGATGAAAAAAAGAAATGTGAGAAGCTAGGATGAAAACCCGAAAGGGCTCCTAGGCAAAATGAGAGATTAAGAGAGAATTATACACTTTGAAAACTCATTTGCCGGAGATGGTGTCATAAGGTTGAAAGCGTTTTCGGGTTGGTTTGGTTATTTCATCCTTGATTTTGTGAAGATTTATTTTGGCTTTCACATTCTTTTGGTTGATGGTTTGTTTTTGGGAGTAAGCATGGAATTTATCCCTTTTTGTCTTAGTTCCATGGCTTGCTATTTTAAGTTAGTTGTTCTAGTAGTAGTTTATCTTTTGAGGTTTTAGGCGAGCTGTCATTTTCATTGTGGCGTTTGAGTGAGTTCAACTCCTTTGAGATCCTTCAGGATTTGAGCTCACATTTTGGTTGTCGTTTGCTGGTTATTGTTGTTGTTACATCTTTATATATTTTAGGTGAGCTTGAATCTAAGTGTGGGGGAGTCATTATCCCTTACGTTTAGGTTTTGAGCGGATGTTGTTAAGATGTGATGATGATGATGTAGTTGATGGGGAGTGTAGGTTGGTGTCGTTAGCTTGGGTGATGATTTATTTGGTGATCCTCATTTTGAGTTTACTCGAGGTCGAGTAAAGTTCAAGTGTGGGGGTATTTGATACGCTCAAGTTACACGTAGTATTTACGTAACTTTGGGTGCACTTTGCTAAGGGTTTGATTGTAATTGTTAACATTCGTGTTTTATTTAGCCCTTAGCGGAAGTTCGGAGCTGTGCGAGATAATTTGTGTTAACGTCATGTATTCCGAGCTTCCAAGGTGAAGTGCATTTGAGCCGAGCAAAGCCCAAGCATCACCGCAAGCCTAAGCATCACCACAAGCTCGCCAAGCCAAGCTCTCGTGAGCACCGCAAGCCCAAGCCTCGCCCATCCAGCATGCACGCCCGGCGCTCGCACACCGCAAGCCTTGCGCGCGCCCAGCATGCTCGCCCAAAGCTGGAAGCAAGCTGCCCAGCTCGAGCTCGCACCTCGCGAGCATGGTCACACCTCGCGACCTGCTTGATCGCACCTCGCGACCTGCTTCGCGAGGTGCGACCTGCTTTGCCCAGCCAGTTCTGCGGTAGGCAGAACACTCTTCGCACGGTGCGACCTACTTCGCACCTCGCGACCCCTAGGTCGGTCTAAATGTCGGCTGATTTTTGAGCTTTAGTATAAATACTAAAGCTTGTTTTTGGACCTAGGGGGGCAGCAGCCACAAGGAGAGGGAGTCTCCAAAACTCCACTCCTCTCTTGTTGTCTTCTCTTTCAGTTTTTATTTTCTAGTTTAGTTTTTGTAGATTTCGATTATGGGATTGGCTTATGCTATGCCAATTGTAGCTTGAACCGTTCTTGAACGAGATTAATATGAAGCTTCAAGCATTATTGTGAGATCTTTCCTCTCTTTCTATTTTCTTTGATTATGGTTTAATTTCTATGCTTGCTTTCTATGATTTTTGCATGATTATGCTAGGAATGTTACTAGTTTGATTGTGTAATTAATCTAATGCTAGATTTAAGAATAGAATCGGATTGTTTTATTCTTTTATCATTTGGTAGCAAATTAGGGAGTAACTCAGATGCTGATCATCTTGGTTATTTCTTAGGGAAATTGAATTAACTGTTGAATGTTTATCGCTTGTATGACGTTAGCAGGTCTGTTGGTTCTCTGTGTTTATTGCTGCTATTGGATTGAACTTAGACGCGATCGTACTAGGTTATCCTTTAGTTAGGGTTTTATAGTCACGCTGATCGTGCTATTTAACTAAGAATAAGGAGAACGCGAGATTAATTCTCAACAATAGATAATTATGGAAATAATTAGAGTGGAGGTTCAAGGATCGATAATGAATTGAAGTGTATGTTAATCGGATTCAGGATCTTTCCATATTGATTTCTCATTTTGTTTATATGTTAGTTGTAGTTTAGTTTGTTAGTAAATCAACTTGAAACCCCCCTTTGTAATTATTATTAGGTTTCTCGGCCCTTAGCTTAATCTAGGTTTCGAATCACGCTAAGTACTAAACTCGTCCCTGTTTCCCTGTGGATACGACCCCTACTTCCATTATACTGCTTTAGTGTAAAAGAGAGTAGGAGAAATTTTATCTTTGGCCGGGTGCGGTGCACAACGACACATCCGCGCCCTTCCACATCTCCCTCCCGAACGCGCGACCCCCCACCAACAACAACCCAGCGCCCTCGCCCAGTACCGTGTCCTTCCTGTTCTCCACCGGCCACCGTCTCTGCCGCATCACACCTGGCCCCTCCACCCAACTCCTTTTCCCATCGATTTTTCCTCAGTTCTTCTTTAGTTATTTCTCTCCTTTTTTTTTGTTTTATTTCTTTTTTTTTATTTGTATTAATCTGATTTTTTTTCTCTTTTATTATGTATTTTTCCCATATGATCTTCTAATTTGCTTTTTCTTATTATTATTTTTCCCTCAATGGTGTCATAGGTTTTCTTCAATTAGGCACAAATTGGTTCAAGTTCGTCCTCATGAAGCATAACGACATGATTTTTGAGCATATTTGACTCTTCACCCCAATTAATTGGGTAGTAAGCATGTGTTCTCACTTATACCTATCGTTGATGTTCATTCCACATTTTTTTTGCTTGAATTTTTATTTTGATGCCATCTTGTTGTAAATCTTTTGAGCACATTGATTGAATTATTGGTTTATTGGATTGTCGGGGTTTGTGTATGGTTTTCGTGGTGTGTTCTGGCTCTTGATGGGAGTGCTCGGTGTTGGATGATTGTTGAGGTTCGATTTTGTTCTTTCTCTAAACTGGTTTATGTAGTGAGGACACTGCAGATTCTAGCTTGGGAGAGGGATATTCTATCATTTATTTGCTTTCTAGTATAGATTTTATTGCATTCATAGGATGTTGCATGGTTTGTACCGCTCACTAGGAGCGGGAGTTTACGTGTAACCAAAAAAATTGTACTGCTTTCTTAGTTGCATTAGCATATTTCATTTCATATATATTAGATTTCATATCATTTTAGTTGCATCTATGAGACTATTGCTAACACTTTTGAGAACCTTGTTGATATTTTACTACAATTCATAAGCGTCACGCATCTTGTTCTTGATACTTTATAGCATGATTGTTTCGCAATTGATTGTTTGTGGTAAGATTGATTGATCTCTCTGGCTCGATTTAACTTTATTGTGCAAACACTTTAAACTAAGTGAACTTCTGTGCCTAGAAACTGACGTATCTTTGTCAGTTCTGTTCTTTCATGTGTGATTAGTTCCTTAGTTGTCGCGTTGATCTTAATTTTGACTTGGTACTTCTTGATATTTGATAGTGCATACATTTTGATATGATTGAGGCATTTCATTTCATGATCTTAGCTCCAGAGTTATTCTTTTTTTAGCATATTATCCTTTCTCTAGCCCCGCTGAGCCTTTCTGACTATGTTTGATTGCTACCTACTAGGGGTGTAAGTTATTTGGTTAAAAATCAAAAACCGAACCAAACCAAACCGAATTAATAATTTGGTTTGGTTTTTTCCAAAATTCGGTTTGGTTTGGACTAGAAAATTTTTAATTTTTCGGTTTTTGGTTTGGTTCGGTTTTTACTTTGAAAAACTGAAAAAAACCAAACCAAACCGAACTTTGCCATCTTTAATGGGTTCTGTCCATCTGATGCTTAAAAAAAATAGAGGGAGCTTTAGTCAGCATATTTTTTCAGCCCAACTATTCCCTTCCACTCTCATTTTATCAGCCCATTGTCATTGAATGATGAGAAACCTACTTTCCTCTCTCTCCTACCCAACCTCACTCACTCGTTCACTCTCTCTCTCTCTCCTCCTTTTTTCTCAACCTGCTCGTTTCTCTCTCCTTACTCCATCTATGGATCTCGAGATCTTTGCGGTAGAGTTCGAATCGAAGCTCAAAATAGACTAAGAAAGGGGGTTTAGTGGATGTTTTTGAGAGGAAGAAGACGATCTATATGTTTTCCACAGGAAGAATCGACGATTATCTTGTATTTTCTTTCTCTTTTTTCATTATTTTCGTTATTTTGTCAATTATCTTTAGTTCTAGTTTTTCAATTGTAAACTTTAGTTGTGATTTGTAAGATTTGGAATGATTTGAACTTGAAAATTTTGTAGTACTAGTGAGATTTGGAAAATAATTTTTGGCATCGTGAATGAATTTCGGTTTTTTCGGTTCGGTTTGGTTTTGGTTTTGTGATTTCGGTTTGGTTTGGTTTGGTTTGGTTTGGATTTGGACTTGAAATGTGAAAACTGAATTTATTTCGATTTGGTTCGGATTTGCCCCAAAACCAAACCGAAAACCAAACTCACACCCTACCTACATTACAAGCCATTAGCCTCATTTGATTCTTGTCCTAAGCGTAGCTTGGGGGAGCGAGTATTAGTTTTGGTTCGGTTTGTATTGAATTAGAGTGCTCTATTTGTGGTTTAAAAGGATGGAAAAGTATGTTTAGTGAGCTTGGAAATTGAAATGAAAGTTCGAAAATTTAGTGAGCTTGGAAATTGAAATGAAAGTTCGAAAAGAGACACAAAAAAAAAGTGATAAATGAAATGAAAAAGAATTGAAAAAAGAGTTGTGAATAAAGTGAAATAAAAGGGTTATTATTGAATTTCTTGAATGAAAAAAGTGTTGATTATATATTTGGAGATTGTCGGTTGTTGCATGGAGTTGTTATGACCTTTCATGGTCATGTTTTCAGTTATATGATGCTCCTCCTTCTTGGTTTTTCCACCACAATTCCCAAATTATTTTCCATACCTTTAACCTCAGCCCCATTACAACCCTTAAAAGTCCTCTTGATCATTGTGTATTGTATTGTTGAGTATTAAGTGAGTCAAAAAGTCAAAGTTAAAGAATATTTGCTTCATCTGAGTCGACTTGATTAGGTTGAGTGTCATCATTTATGCCTTAAACACATGAGAGATTTAAGTGCACATAACTATAGTAAGGTTTGTCAGGTTTTGTGAAATCCAGCTTGGGAGAGATGGTTTGTGGTATGATTGGAGAGTCGATTGTGATACATGACATGCTATGCGGCTTTGACGAGGTTGTTTCGATGCTCGGTTTGTGTAGTGATTTTATCTCTCGTGTTTTCAATTGAGTGTTTGGCCCTGTTGTACTCCTATATTGTAGGTTGTCTTTCTTTTCCAATGTCAATATCTTATTGCTTGGGGTCAAGCAATGGTTTAGCTTAGGGGAGTTTGATAAGTAATATTTATATATAGTTTTTAGGCGCATTTAGGTTGCATTTTAGAGCATTTAGATTCATATTTAGGTTCATTATTGCATCATATTCTTAAGTTATGTTATTCTACTCCTATTCGGTATGTTTTCTTGTTTTTGATGAATTTCAGGTATTGAGAACGTATTTGGAGTATTATTAGCTAACTTGAGGATTAGGAGCACTTGGAAAGAAGCTACAATGCATAAGGATCGTATGGATATGTCATAGTACGAGTTTGAGCGAAAACGAAGCGAAAACGAAGCGAAAAATCATTAGAAGAAATGTGAAAAAGGAGTCATATCTACTCTTCTGATCATAACTTTTGATGTGCTTCTTAGAATCGAGTAATTCCAACATATTTACAAACTAGACTTGAAGATCTTTCTAACTATAGGTGACACGCCCCGAGGAGACTTCTAGTCAAGGAATTATACCTTTCCGAAGTTGAGACTGTTTCTGCTGTAATCTGTTTTTGTACGCGCGGATTACTAATTCCGCCCATTTAATGATATTTCGACTTTCCTTATTTTTGTAACTTACTTTCCTAGTAATATTAGGTTACCTAGTATTAATTATATTAGGTTTTGACTCTTTCCTCTCTCCTCCCTTTCACGTTATTTCTTAGTTTTAGGTTTTAGTTTAGTTTCTTCATCTTTTTCTCTCTTTAGTTTAAACCCTAGTTTTTCATGTTCTTCATTAATTTTATTATTTCATTCTCTCTCTTTCACTGATTTCTTTAATTATGCTTTCGTTTGTAGATTTATATTTTATTATTTATTTCATGATTGAGTAGTCTTGATTTCTAGGGTTTGGGAATCCATGTTTATATGCTATGATTATTGATTGATATTTATTCATGGTTTGATTAGTTATTGATTTCTCTAATTGATTAGTGTTTTTATTGTTAATCTTGCAATCTGATCAATTGTCTGATTAAATATTGCTAATATCGAGTCATAGATCGAGAGATAGTACTCTTTAGAGGCTTACCTACAATTAGCAAATCTAATTATGTTGAGCGACCGTACTAGCATATGTTGATTTGAGGGCGTTAAGACCCGACCATAGGATTAACATGTGCTCTGGATATCTGATTAATTGAAATATTGATGATATTTTGATAGATTAAAAGTATAAACATGGTGAACCAATGTCGTAGACCTTTTTACTTTGATTTTATTTATTTATTAGTTTAGAACCTTAATTCACATATTTCTGATCTTGTTTAGTTTCTCCATACCTTATAAGCTAGATTAGAATAACCATCTCTCTGTGAATTCGACCCTACTTACCCTACTACATTGTTAGAAGGTTTTGCAGGAATTATTTTTGACATGTGTACGACAGCCTATCAATTATCACGTTCAAAAATAATTTGGAGTTAAATGACTCGAGAAGTACGAATTGGACGCGAAAAGACGAAAATAGGCCTAAAATGACCTTTTCGTTCCCGAAATTCAATATAATTTGAAGTAGGGGACATGATTATTGTACATATTTACATTCTACTTCATATTATCATATTCAACACAAAATTGTGGTTATATAACTTGGAATACAAGAAAAGGACATTTTTTGTGTACTTACAATGGCGTTGGCTATCTGTTCTGTACCGGGATCAGGCAAGACTCTTTTTCCCTTTGCATTAACCCCATGCATTGAACACCACCAATCGAGAACTCTATCTGGTTGCCGAGCCTGTGTAACTGTGGTGGTAGAGCTAGTCCCCGTTGCCGTTGTCGACCCCATTGTGGGGTAATGGGTGAACATCCACTTCTCTCTCACCTCATTGTACGAATGAGCACCCAAATGATGATAATACTTCCTAGCATTTGCACTTGCGCTACTTTTCTCACGACTTGCCTAAAACACACAATTATAAACAAAGGTTAGGTACGGTGTTATACAATAATACTGGAGCTAAGTGTAGTAAATCTTAATAAAATATTCTTACAATAGCTTGTGGGGTTGTTTTTTTGGCAACAAATGATTCCCACTCTTCAGGTTTGATAGTTTTCCATATTTGAAATGGTAATTTGGAGGATTTTGATGATGTTTCCGGTGAAGCCTCAGGACCGGATGGTTTTTCTCCGCCGTAGATTTTCTTCTTCTTTTTACCTACTACTTTCCTCCGCTTAGTGATCCACCCAGACACTAACTTAGTCTTGAAATCTCTGAATCTCTGGGCAACCGCGGATAGAAATACATTCTTCTTGGCTTCATCATCTTCGATATTGAATTGATTCTACAAAAAAACGCATTTCACAAATTAGTTTATGCAATTATTGTAATTTACACGCTATCAGTAATATTACACATATATTTAACTAAATAATTAAGAAACTAAACGTTATTGTACGTGAAGCTTACCATAGTATCATCCCATATACACTGCTTCAACCCCTCGGGCACCTCTTTCCATGAGTGCATAATGGAGAGTTTCCGCATGCAAATGCCAACTTGCATGCCATACTGATGACGCCACTTTCCACAAGGTTGACCCATATTATCGTACTCCAAAGTCATAGTTGTGTGTTTCCCTAGTGACTTTGTAGGTCCCCTTCCTTTTCTCTTTTTCGTCACCAAGGATTTCCTACCAATTTGTGGTGCTTTTGAAACTCTTGACCTTTGTGCATTTAGTTCTTCACAGTGAGGTCGGTCTTGCTCGTAATCCTTGCCCATGAGAGCATTTACATACGCTATGTCCTCGATATCACCTTTATGCCGTTCCTTTCTCGCATCATATAACTCATCCTCGGTAGTGTGTTCACTACTCGTGCTCCTATTTGTATGCACCTCCGCCATCTCCTTGAAATTGTACAAATATACGCGTTAATATATAAAGCTCAAGAAAACAAAAAAAAATCACATTGGCACTACGGGCCAAGGTGGGGGTGCAACACAGGGGGGACTATGCGGGGGGGGGCTGGGGTGGGCGGGGGTCTATGTTCGGGGAGGGGAGGGATGGGCAGGGGGTTAGGGGGCCAATGCGGGGATGGGAGGGATGGGAAGGGGGGGTGGGGGGTACGTGCGGGGGGCGTGCGGGGAGGGGGGGCGCGGGGTGCACGTGTAGGGGATGGGGGGGATGGGCGGGGGTTGGGGGTGTGTAGGGGTTGGGGGGCTGTGCGGGGAAGGGCTAAGCGGGGGGGATACGTGCGGGGAGGGGAGGGGCTGGGTAGGGGGCTGTGCGGGGATGAGGGGGATGGGCGGGGGTTGGGGGGGTACGTGCGGGGTTGGGGGGGACGTGCAAGGGAGAGGTTTGGGCGGGGGTTTGTGCGGGGGGGGGAGGGGTTGGGGGGGCCTGTGTAGGGGATGGGGGGGATGGGCAGGGGGTTGGGGGGGTATGTGTGCAGTGTGGGGAGGGGTGGCGAGAGGTTTGGGAGGGGGCGGGGGCTATGGAGGGTGGGCAGCGGTGCACACACACCCTCCCGGCCCGGCCCCCCTTCCCAACCCCCGGCCCCCCCGGCCCACACACCCTCCCCGCCCCACCCGCCCCCTCCACATACCCTGCCAGCCCACCATGCCAGCCACTGTCATCCTCCCTAACCCCTACACACACCCCACTGCTGTCCCCCTTAACTGCACCCTCACTTTTCTTTAAGCCTTTTTGTTTCCAAAATTCAGTTACTAATGATTATTTATCCACAAAAAATTAATATGTAGTTTCACTCTACCTAAAATTGACATATGCAACAAAAATTTTGGAGTTAAATGACTCGAGAAGTACAAATTAGACGCGAATCGGACAAAATAGGCCTAAAATCACATTTACGTTTCCGAAATTCAACCAACAACAAATGCGAGCCTAAAAATCTACACAATAGTTACATTATACCTCATATAATTATGCTCAAAAATAATTTGGGGTTAAATGACTCGAGAAACACAAATTGGACACGAATTGGACAAAATAGGCCTAAAATGACATTTACGTTCCCGAAATTCAACCAAAAATAAATGCAAGCCTAAAAATCTACACAATAGTTACATTCTACCTCATATAATCATGTTCGAAAGAAATTGGGGTTAAATGACTCGAGAAGTACAAATTGGACGCAAATCGGACAAAATAGGCCTGAAATGACATTTACGTTCCCGAAATTTAACCAACAACAAATGCAAGCCTAAAAATCTACACAATAGTTACATTATACCTCATATAATCATGTTCAAAAAAAATTTGGGGTTAAATGACTCGAGATATACAAATTGGACGCGAATAAGACAAAATAGGCCTAAAATCACATTTACGTTTCCGAAATTCAACCAACAACAAATGCAAGCCTAAAAATCAACACAATAGTTACATTATACCACATATAATCATGTTCAAAAAGAATTTGGGGTTAAATGACTCGAGAAGTACAAATTGGATGCGAATCAGACAAAATAGGCCTAAAATCACATTTACTTTCTCGAAATTCAACCAACAACAAATGCAAGCCTAAAAATCTACACAATAGTTACATTATACCTCATATAATCATGTTCAAAAAGAATTTGGGGTTAAATGACTCGAGATATACAAATTGGATGCGAATCAGACAAAATAGGCCTAAAATCACATTTACATTCCCGAAATTCAACCAACAACAAATGCAAGCCTAAAAATCTACACAATAGTTACATTATACCTCATATAATCATGTTCAAAAAGAACTTGGGGTTAAATGACTCGATAAGTACGCATTGGAAACGAAAAGGCGAAAATAGGCCTAAAATGATCTTTTCGTTCCCGAAATTCGACCAACAACAAATGCAAGCCTAATAATCTACACAATAGTTACAAATGTGGAGAGTGAGGTCACATGGCAAGGGAATGCCCATCTGGTGGTAGCGGCGGAGGTGGTGGGAATTGTTACAAATGTGGAGAGTAAGGTCACATGGCAAGGGAAGCACATCAGCTGGTAGCGGCGGAGATGGAACTGTTATAAATGCGGAGAGCACCAGATGGGCATTCCATTGCCATGTGACCTCACTCTCCACATTTGCAACAGTTCCACCACCACCGTGAACAATGGGAAAACTAGGTCGTTACTAACTCCCCTAATGTCAAATAAAAAAAACCTAACTATCCACCTAAACTAGTCAAGTGGTAAGTAAGGGTCGAACCACAAGGATCGGTGGTCTCACCAAGGTAGAGTCGCTACAAGTAAGCTAAGTCGAAGAAATGGTTAAGTTTTGGTTGAATTAAATGATTAAAACTATTAGAATCAAATTAGGAAAAGTACTAGGAATGGGAAATCACCACAATCATAGCTCACATCCAACAATCAAGTAGAGAAAAGGGGTTGACAAGCATTGGGGATATGCAAAGGGAATAAACAAACCTAAACACCTCTAAAATCGTTGTTAGGGAGTTTAGAGTCCTAATTATGGTAACAAAACCTATATTTCGAGGTGTTATCACCTAACTAGGCCAAGTTAAGGATTGAAATCAAACCCAAGTTAATACGAACCAACAAGTGATGTGTAACAACTAATCAATCAATCATGAAGGTTAACCACATAAAAGTAAACCATTAAATGGGCAACAAAGGATCAAAAGATGATGGAGCTCACATCAACTAAGTCACCAATCAACATCAAAGATTGAAATTGCACAAATCCCAAACAAAACCAACCCAATGAACTCTACTCATGAAAATAGGATGCAAACAATGATTGGACTACTCCCAATCCTAGTTAATGAACTACTCACTACCCATTATACCACCAAACATCTTAAACATAGAAATCTAGCTATTAAATCACCAATCTAAAAATAGCAAAAACCAAAAATCAATACTTTAGAGTAAAAACAAAGCCAAATCTAGTGAGCAAACAAGAAGAAACTAGGAAAAGATGAAAATTTTAATCTAGATTAATTACTAAGCATGAAGATTAAACAATGAAAACATGAAGCTAACAAAGTAGGAATGCAATAAAAACAATGAGAAAGAAAGAAAGGATTGAGAGGATTACTAAGGAAACAAGAAACTTCAAAGAAATTGTCACTTTTTCATTGATTTTCAATCTCCAAATTACACCTCTTGAGCCAAGTTTTCTCTCTCCTAGACTAGTAAGCAAGATTAGGGTTCTAAAAATCTGGGATCCTTTCCAAAATAGGGTAGAGGAGTATTTATACCCCCCCTAATTACACGAGACGTAAAAGAAAAGAAATCCGGAAAAGGCCCAGCGAACAGGGGCCCGGACGGGCTAAAACGGGTTCGGGCGGGCTAGTAAGAGGAGCCCGGACGGGCTCCCTGGGTGGCCCGGGCGGTGCAGGGTATATGGGCCCGGTCTGGTACCCCGGGCGTGCATTGAAATTCCAGGCATAAGGCAGAAAGTTTGGCCGCTGATGGGCCCGGGCGGGCGGTCACATAGCCCGGGCGGGTGACTTGGCCCGGGCGAGCGGTCACATAGCCCGGGCGGGCTCATTTGCTCGGACGGGCTTTCTGGAGCTCGGGCGGGTGTCTTTGCTCTGGTGGTCCTTGAACTTCCCGGGTAAACTCTTGCTTCCCCTTTTTGCTCCCCTCTTAGCTTGTAGAAGCTTGAGTTCCTACACATCAAAGATCAAATAGAAGAGTAGGGGAGGGGGATGCAAATACATGTACACACGTGCTAAGAGAGAGTTAGGTAGAGAAAAAAGGCAAAATTAAGAGAAAAAGAAATTAAAATAGGAAATAAGTCAAGTAAAATAGCCTTAATACTACCCTAAGAGTGAGATAAATCCCACTCATCAACTTCCCCCAAACTTGAGTGTTTGCTTGTCCTCAAGCAAAGTGCAAAAAGAAATAGGAGGAAAGGGAATGAACTAACGAAGATAGCAAGGCAAAATCAACCAAGACATAACACACTTAAGGTAAAACAAAGAAACTATATACACTAACTCATTTTCGTAGGAATCACGATCACTTTTAGCATAAGTGACAAGCCATTTAAACCCTAAAGTTGCCAATGAGGACGAGTAATGCTCTCGTAAGGGTTTTCTAAGAGTTTGACCCATAACTCTAGATCTTAGAATTCAAGGCAAATCAAAGATAAGAAAACCAAAGGAAAATAAAAAGGATGCTCTTAAGTGAGATTTTGAAGAGGAGCAAACACAAATGAATGCAAGAATTTCTAGACACTAAAAGTAAGCATGCTCAAAGATGTCCATAGGTTGATTAAAACATACCATACACTAAGCATAGAGAACTAGATAGAGCACCTTTCCTTAATTTCTACAACCATACATACCGCGTTCTCTCAACTAGTTTCAAATTCGCCATTCAAGGTAGCTTCTCTAAACTCCGAAGAATGGAGCCGATAAATGTAACAAGAAATAGAAGAGGAGAAGGTTACTCGACATCTCGACATGGCACATTCGCTCAATAGGCTTGATTTCAATCTTCCGCCACCGACATGACTCAACCCTCTAAGGTCAAAAGGACTTTTTAAGGTGGTAACGTAGGCTAGGGGTAAAGGGTGCGAATAAATTTGGATAGTGGTGCTCAATCCTAAAATAGTGAAGTCTTAGTAGGAGCGAAAGAGCTAAATAACCATAAATCACAAATCATACTCAACCATTTAGGGAAAAGGTTACCCCCAAACTTATTCAAAAACATAACAATAATGAACTATTTTTTTTTCTCTCCCTTTATTTTTTCATCTTGTTCATTTTCATTTTTTTTTTTTTTTCATTTTCCCCGCCTTCTTTGACTTTGGGTGGCTTTTTCTATGAAGTTGCAATTGCATTTATTCGAATATATACACAAAATTTCCACTATACCATAAGAATCTCATCATTTTTCTTTCCCCTTTTTTTTTTCAAATATTATTCAAGACAATCGCTCTAACTTCACTATTCACTACAAGGGTGAAAAATAAAATATGGAGGCAATTGACTTGTATTGAGGTAACCAAAGAAAAGGATAAGGCTCGAAGGGTTAAGAGGAAGGGCAATTGCAAATTTAAAGAAAACCAAGAAAGAAACGAAAACAAAGGGCCTAAAACTATAAAAAAAAAAAAAAAATAGTCACCGAAATGAACGCCTTTATCATTCCCTAGAGTGGCTCGGTCGCGATCTTGGATAGATTGGAGTCAAGTTCTCGATAAAAGTATGCAATGTCGAGGATCCATGCCGCTCAAAATAGATGTTGGGGCTTTTTGAAAGTCCTCACATGGGATTATCAAGCAAATACTACCCTTTTTAGGTTTCAAATTCACTAGAGAGAGCAACACCATCATACCACCATCCATGAATTAAGGTCTTGTGCTCTCAAAAAAAAGTTCTAACCACTACCTTAGAATATAGTAACCTAAAATCAACCATAAACATCTCAAAGCATGCGGACTTCTAACATCTAGGAATAAAAGCATTCAAAAGAGTGGAGTTTCAATGATATTGTTCTCAACTCAAGAGCAAAAGAAATAAATAAAAGAAAAGTTTGCCTTGATTCATACGTTTTTTTTTTTTTTTGTTTTTTTTTTTTTATATACACACCATCAAACTCAAACATCACTCATCAAATATCAACACTAAACATCAAGCAATTCTAACCCTCATGAAGTACACCCCAAAAATTAAACCTACCCTCTAGACACTTAGTCATTCACTACCCTTTTTTTTAAACATCTCCACCCTTTTAATACGAGTGAAAGCGACCCCCCCAAACTTATCAAAAACACCGTCCTCGGTGTGCCAAGCATATACATAAGGGGGAGGGCGGGGGAAAGATGATGAGGATCCTAATCCTCATCCACGGGTCATCGTCAGATAGTTGGGACGCGGGAGGACCATGGGGGACCAACCCCGTCAAATGTAGGATCGTCAAAAGGGTAGGAAGGATCGCCCCTTGGATCGGTCCCACCCGACACCGTGTAGTCATATGGTGGTGGACGAGGAGGCCAAAAGGGGTAGGTTGGTTGACCACTGTTCCACCCCGGAACCGGCCCATATTGGGGAGGCATGTTGGGATACTTGACAAATGGCTCAACTAGACCTTGCTCCACATGATAATGAAAAATTTTATTTTGTTGGAGCATGATAGTGTCAATGTCTTGTCTCATCCTTTGGTATTGGTCATTGAGGTGACCAAACCCTTGGGATTGAGACAATACGAGGTTGGCTAGGTGAGCCTCTATTGAAGACATGTCAAAAGAGGACTCACCTTGGCCGGAGGAGGAGCCGGCACGGGAAGAAGAGGGGCCGGCTCGGGAGGGAGGGGGTCGTGGAGGTGGACTATCATCACCACCTCCTTGGGGTACCTGCGGCCCATGATCCCTAATGGTTCTATCAATGTAATAGGGATTGGGCGTGTTTCTCGTAAGAGAAGTGATAGATGGGTTAGGAAGGCGGCACCATGAGGTTTTCTCCGACCCTACTAAAAGGACGTAGGGACGGGTTTCATTGCCACCTTGGCGGATGAAATTCATCACCGCATTATTAGGATGTCTTGGAAGACATCCGTTGAAACGAGGGAGAGGGTGGCAAGCTCTTGACCAAGATCCAAATGACGGGAAATAAGTGTAATCATGCCCCCATAACAATGCCGGATCGGTGTGGGGGTGCCGTCCGGTGTTGTATCATCCGAACTACAAATTGCTCGGCAAAGTTTATAGGGGATGGATCTTGGTGCTCTTGGGTGCACAACGAAAGGGCCGGCATTTCATGTTCACTTGTCGCGCCTACCCGAACGGCCATAGGCCAGCGTATACCATCATGCGATGCACGTAGCGCATTGCAAGATGGATAATGGAGGATGATTTCTCATGACTCCGGTCGAAGTAGTCTCGGGAACATGTAATGCGGGCCCAAAACCTCTCTAAGTTAAAATCGCCGAGAGTGTTTAAATCCGTTCCCGTAGGGGAATTAGGATCCCACCCAAAACAAGTATTTAAATCTTCAAATGACATATCGTAATCCGCATTGAAGAGACGGAAACGAATTAGGGTCTCGCCCGTCTCATCATCCGTGTCACGTGATAATGTACTTAAAAATTCACATACCAGTGAGGGGTAAGTGGGAGCGGATTTGTCTAAGAATGAAGTCCACCCAATTCGTGCGCACAACAAACGCACATCTTCATCAATGCCCAATGCAGTGCATGAGCGTTGATGGTAAAATTTTGTTGGTTTAAAATCGCGTTTGATGTGCGTTCGAAAAAGGCTTTTCTCGGCGGCGCTTGTAAGTGTGATATTGAATCTCCTCCATGGTTGGGAGGAGTCTTGTTGATGAGAGTTTGTGGTCGCATCTTGAGCTAAATTAGATTTACGGCTTTTAGATGGCCTTGACATTGTTATGAAAATCGAAAATTGTAAATTTTCGTTGAACTACAATGTCGAGGTTGTTTAATCACGTAAAGCTAATTCCCAAATTGCAATCACAAATTAACTCAACAAGTACAATGTCAAACTTACAAAGCTAAACAAAAACACAAACACTAATCTACAATTTCAACAAATCTCTAATACAAATTCCAACTAATCCACAAGCAAACCACACAAAACCAACAATTATTTCACAACTAAAAGGAAACTATAAAGAAAAACTAATCAAGGACTAATCCACAACTAATACCACAATCAAATCACAACCAATTATCTAATGTAGCATAATAATTTCAACTAATCAACTATCCTACACCACAATCAAGGGGAGCAACAATAATGGGGAAAAACTAGATTATAACTAGGATATTGAGATGAAGAAATGAAATTAAGCAAGAGTTAGAGGAATTTGTTACCCAACAATGGAGAAATTCCTTGAAACCTTGCAAAATCTTGTTCTTTTAGCCCCAAATGTGATGCTCTTCTACCCTTGAAGCTTCCTTGAGTGTTAATGGAGGAGAGAGAAAGTTTAGATTGAAGGGTTTGTGAAAGATGGGGATTTTGTGAGTTAAAGAGTGAAATTTGTTGGGGTTTTTTGTAAAGAAGATGAAAAATGTGGTGATTTTGTGGTTTAAATGAGTGAATTTGATGGAAGAATGAGGATTTGAGAGGTTGAAATGTGAGGGTTTGAGGGTTTTTGAGTGGGAGATGAGTGAGAGAGTGAGGGAGATGAGTTGAGAATGTGAAGAAATGAAGGAGAGAGGAAGAAAGAAAGAGGCACGAGCCTCTTTTTTTTTCGGCTGGGGTGCAGCGCCCGGGCGGGCGCATGAGAGCCCGGGCGGGCTAGGCGACCAAATCCGGGCGAGCTATTTATTCAGCTCGGTCGGTGCAGGGTGCATGGGCCCGGTCTGATCCCCCGGGCGGGCACCATTTTTTTCCAAGGTTGGCAGAATGTCCCGAGCTCGACCCCCCGGGCGAGCCACTTTGAGCTCGGGCGGGCTCTGGACTCCTTAGCCATTCCTTTTTTTTTTTTTTTCCATAGTATAAAGAGTTCCTATAACAATAAAACAAGAGTTAATGAGTAAAATTAAAAAATGCTAAAATAGTAAAAGTAAAATAAAGTGAAAAAAGAAGTAATGAAGAAAATAGAATAGGGAATTTGGGTTGCCTCCCAAAAAGCGCTTGTTTTTAAGGTCTTTAGCTTGACCATGATGGAATGTGTGCTTCATGTTGTAGGAGGAGGAGTGAAGTCCCTAAGGATGGTAGTAGAGATTGCTCTAACAAAGGCATCACCATAGTATTTCTTCAATCGGTGTCCATTGACCTTGAATGGGCTTTGGCTTGGGCAAGAGATGGTGACCGAGCCATAAGGAAAGACTTCCTTAACATCATAAGGGCCACTCCATCTTGATTTGAGCTTTCCGGGGAAGAGCTTCAATCGTGAGTTGTAGAGGAGGACTTGGTCACCAACATGGAACTCCTTCTTAACAATGTGCTTGTCATGCCAATCTTTGCTCCTAGCTTTGTATATGCTTGCACAATCATATGCGTCCATGCGGAGTTCTTCAAGCTCATTAAGGTCAAGGAGTCTTTTTTCACCCGCAATCTTCAAATCAAAGTTAAGGGCCTTGATTGCCCAATGATTCTTGTGCTCAAGTTCCACCGGAAGGTGGCAAGACTTCCCATACACCAACTTGTATGGAGTGGTGCCAATGGGAGTCTTGAAGGCGGTTCGATAGGCCCATAGTGCATCATCGAGCTTGAGTGACCAATCCTTTCTATTCCTATCCACGGTCTTTTCTAGGATCAACTTGATCTCTCTATTTGACACTTCGGCTTGCCCACTTGTTTGAGGGTGATAAGAGAGACCAACCCTATGGTGAACACCATATTTAGCTAAGAGAGCTTGGAATGACTTCTTAGCAAAATGGGAACCCCCATCACTTATAATGGCCTTGGGCACGCCAAATCGTGGAAAAATAGTCTTTTTGAACAACTTAGTCACGACCTTTGAATCATTGGTTGGGCTTGCAAGACATTCAACCCATTTAGAGACATAATCCACCGCAAGAAGAATGTAGATGTTGCCACAAGAGGAGGGAAAGGGTCCCATAAAGTCAATTGCCCACACATCAAATACCTCAAGCTCTTGAATCGAATTTTAAGGCATTTCATCCCTCTTGGAAATATTCCCGGTTCTTTGACAACGATCACAAGTTTTGACAAAAGCCCATGAATCCTTGAAGAGAGTGGGCCAAGTCAAACCACTTTGAAGAACCTTGGCGGCGGTCTTGTTTGATCCCATGTGTCCTCCACAAGGGGAAGAATGACACATCTTAAGAACTCCTTTCATCTCTTCATTAGGAACACACCTCCTATATAAGCCATCGGAACACCTCTTGTAAAGCAAGGGCTCATCCCATATGTAGTACCTTGAATCATGCTTGAGCTTGCGCCTTTGTTGTGGTGTAAATTCGGGAGGAATTGCACCACAAGCTAAGAAAATCACAATATCGGCGAACCAAGGGAGGTCCTTGCTCTCAATAGCATATAGGGCATCATCACGAAGATCTTCATTGATGGGAGCATCATCCATACCGAACTCCATAGGTTCCATCCTAGAGAGGTGATCCGCAACAACATTCTCACATCCTTTCTTGTCCCTCACCTCTATGTCAAACTCTTGGAGGAGCAAAACCCATCGAATCAACCTTGGTTTGGCGTCTTTCTTGGACATTAAGTATTTGAGTGCCGAATGATCGGTGTACACAATAGTCTTGGACCCAACAAGGTATGATCTAAACTTCTCAAAAGCATATACAACCACCAATAACTCTTTCTCGGTGGTTGTATAGTTGCGTTGTGCATCATTGAGGGTCTTGCTAGCATAGTATATCACATGAGTTTTCCCTTCTTTCTTTTGACCAAGTACCGCTCCAATAGCATTGTCACTTGCGTCACACATAAGCTCAAAAGGAAGTGTCCAATCCGGTGGTTGGACAATTGGAGCGGAGATGAGAGCTTCTTTAATCCTACAAAAAGCATCTAGGCACACATCATCAAATACAAACTCACTCTCCTTTTGGAGAAGAGTGGTGAGAGGTTTGGTGATTTTAGAGAAATCTTTAATAAACCTCCGGTAGAAACCGGCGTGGCCTAGAAAAGATCTCACCCCCTTAACCGTAGTTGGAGGTGGAAGTCTCTCAATCACCTCAACCTTGGCCTTATCCACTTCAATTCCTTGGGATGACACTTTATGCCCAAGAACAATGCCTTCTTGAACCATAAAGTGACATTTTTCCCAATTAAGGACAAGGTTGGATTTCTCACATCTCTCCAAACATTGAGTGAGGTTAGATAAGCAAGCATCAAATGAAGAACCACATACGGAAAAATCATCCATAAAAACTTCCATGGTATCTTCAATCATGTCGGCAAAGATTGCCATCATACAACGTTGGAAAGTTCTTAGGTGCATTGCATAGCCCAAATGGCATCCTACGATAAGCATAGGTACCATAAGGGCAAGTGAAAGTCGTTTTTTCTTGATCCTCCGGGTGAATGGGAATTTGAAAGAACCCGGAGTAACCTTCAAGATAACAAAAATAGTTATGCACCGCTAATCTTTCCAACATTTGATCAATAAAAGGCAATGGAAAATGATCCTTTCGGGTGGAGACATTTAATTTTCGATAATCAATGCACATTCTCCACCCCGTAACGGTCCTAGTGGGGATGAGTTCGCCTACATCATTGCGAATCACCGTCATCCCCCCCTTCTTAGGGACTACTTGCACCGGGGATACCCATTTACTATCCGAAATAGGATAGATGATCCCCGAAGCAAGTAGTTTAATGACCTCTTTTTTTACAACTTCCATCATGGTAGGATTCAATTTCCTTTGCCTTTCTCTTGACGGTTTAGCATCATCCTCCAAGAGAATACGATGCATACAAAGAGTTGGGCTAATCCCCTTCAAATCATCAATTGTATAGCCTAACACACTCTTATGCAATCGTAACACATCAAGCAATTTGGAGATTTGTTCTTGGCTCAATTCGGCATTTTTACAATTACGGGGTATGTAGAGGAAGGGCCAAGAAAAACATACTTAAGGTTCGAAGGTAGAGGTTTTAATTCTACCTCCGGAGCTTTAGTATCACCTTTTGAAAATTTTGCCTCTTTCTCATCAATAGCCAAGAACACATCTTCAAATGGTTCAAGAGTGGGGGTGGAGTCAAGTAGCTCAACTATTGACTTCACCTCATCACTTCCACAATCATCATCAACCAATGCAAGAGCAAGAAAATCATTATCATAAGCATGCATGGGTTGGGGAACATCATAATCAATCGTTTCAACTCTAAAACAACCATCCGTAAATGGTGGACATTTCATGATTTGTGAGAGGTTGAATTCAATCTTATCATCTCCTACTCTCAAGGTTAGCTTGCCATTTTTAACATCAATAATTGCTCCCGCCGTAGCTAAGAATGGTCTACCTAGGATGATTGGAACATTTGGATCTTCATCCATTTCAAGCACCACAAAGTCCACGGGAATATAGAACTTTCCCACCCTAAGGGGGACATCTTCTAACTTTCCTATGGGCATCTTAACCGATCTATCGGCCAATTGAAGTGAAATGTGAGTGGGCTTCAACTCTCCTAGGTTCAATCTTTTGCAAACGGAGTGTGGCATCAAGCTAACACTAGCTCCTAAGTCACATAAAGCTCGGTCAATGGTCATGTCACCTATAGCACATGGTATATTGAAACTACCGGGGACCTTCAACTTAGTGGGTAACTTGTTTTGAATTATAGCACTACAACTCTCGGTCAAGTTAATGGTGTCCACACTATCTAGGTCCCTTTTCTTGGATAGGATCTCTTTTACGAACTTAGCATAAGTTGGCATTTGTTTTAGTGCTTCGGTGAATGGGATATTGACATGGAGCTTTTTCAAGACTTCAAGGAACTTAGCAAATTGGTCATCAAGCTTAGAAGAAGCAAACCTACTTGGGTAGGGAAGCTTTGCTACATAAGGAGGTAGGGTGCTTGTGACTAGCCCATCATCTTTGGCTTTTGGTGGTGGGGTAGGAGGGTCATCATCTCTCTCATCCTCATCATCAATCAAGTCATTGGTCAATTGTTTTTCATCTTTCTTTGCCTTACTCCCATTTACACTCACATCCCCCAATTGTCTACCACTCCTAGTGATTATAGCATGAGCTTGTTCATTAGGATTTACACCTTGACTAGGGAGTTGGGTAGTGGAATTACCTTTCATAGAACCCGCCATTTGAGATAATTGAGTCTCAAGCATTTTATTGTGAACTTGCATTTGCTTTATGCTCTCTCTCAACTCACTAGTCTCTTTAGCTTGATTAGTCATAAACGTTTCCATCATACTCTCTAGACTAGTGGTGGTGGTGGGCGGTCCTAATTGAAGAGGTGCTTGTTGAGGGGAGTTGTAGTTAGGCCTTTGGTTTCCTTGAAACCCGGGGGGAGGTCTAGCATTTGAATATTGGCCTTGATTAGGATACGAACCACGGTATTGACCTTGGTTGTATCCATGTTGGCCTTGACCTTGACTTTGATTAACATTTTGACCCACATTTTGAAATCCATTTTGATTAGAACTTTGGCCTTGGTTCTTCCACCCAAAATTCGGGTTATGACGCCAACCCGGATTAAAGGTGTTAGAATAGGGGTCGAATTTTTGATTTAGGGCATTGACTTGTTCCATGGAGGAAGGAGAAGTGATGTTAGAGTCTACAAAGTTGCATTGGGAAGAATAATGGTCATATGCTCCACAAGTATCACAAAACAATAAATGCATGGGCATGTTAGTATGACCAGAATGGGGAATGTTCCCATAACTATTCACATGAGACATGTTAGGAGGGGGACATGGGTTGGGGTTTTGGGAATGACCAAGCATGGAGACATTAGATGAGGAGGGGGACATAGTAGATGATTTCAATTGATTAACTAAAGCATCTACTTTAGAAGTAAGTAAATCAATGCTATCAACTTCATACCTTCCACCTCTCTTGGAGGTTGAAGCGCGCTCCCCTTTGTTCCAATCTCGATCATTTTGAACCACATGTTCAATTGCTCGAAGAGCTTCATCCGCTCCCTTCATCATTATGGGTCCACCCGCTCCCGCGTTTAGACTCATCTTGTTGTGAGAAGAAAGTCCATTGTAGAAACAATGGAGTTGCATCTCCTTCCCCATGTCATGATTTGGACACTCCCTCAAGAGGCTTTTGAATCTTTCCCATGCTTCATTTAGACTCTCACCCACTAGTGGAAAAAAGCCTAAGGGCTGCGGTCAAAAGTGGCCTAAGGGCTGCGTTTTTTGACCGCAGCAATTAGAGTAGCAGCCCTTAATATATAGGAAGGGCTGCGGTTACGAACCGCAGCCCTTGCAGCATTAAGGGCTGCGGTCGAAAGAAAACCGCAGCCCTTGGCCATATAAGGGCTGCGGTTAACTGGGAAAACCGCAGCCCTTGAATACTTAAGGGCTGCGGTTTTTCCGATTAACCGCAGCCTTATATATGGCCAAGGGTGCGGTTTTATTCATTAACCATGACCCTTTTGGTAATAAATTTTTTTTTTTTAAAAATTCAGCTCTATTGATAATATTATATATGCGCTCGTTCCCTGTGTCGCTGGTTCCTTGCTGCTTTGCTTTGTACCATATTACAAACCTCATAATGCATATATATATAGAGTTCCCAATTATATATGTAATAATTCTATATATATAATAAATAATGTTAAAGAGTACATATTAAGGCAAATATTAATTCTAATACAAAAAGCTACATTAACGCAACAACCGAATAGCTTGCCAACTTGTTTCGAACTTCTAGCTAGTTCTTGCAAAATCCTAACCAATGTATCATAGACAATCTTCACAAATGTAGGTAGCCAACTTGTTTCGAACTTCATCCAACTCTTCAATTGTGAATTCATCCAACCTTGGTGCGTCATTATCCATGTAAACCTTGCAATAATATGAATATAATAAATTAATAAGATGAAGTCAAACATTTACAATATATAATAACAACTAACTCTTGCAAAAGATTAGAAGTTCAATTTTGTAGGTTCGTTTCGGGGTTGTTTTTTGTGAATTTGAGCTATTTTACTTCCCAAAACTACCTACATGTTATATATAGGAGCAAAACTAACACACACCACTTACTTTATGCATAGTTGAAGTGTTAATGTCATATTTTGGTGCAAAAGATTAGAAGTTCAATTTTTAGGTTCGTTTCGGGGTCGTTTTTTGTGAATTTGAGCTATTTTACTTCCCAAAACTACCTACAAGTTACACATAGGAGCAAAACTAACACACACCACTTACTTTATGCATATTTGAAGTGTTAATGTCATATTTTGGTGCAAAAGATTAGAAGTTCAATTTTTAGGTTCGTTTCGGGGTCGTTTTTTGTGAATTTGAGCTATTTTACTTCCCAAAACTACCTACAAGTTACACATAGGAGCAAAACTAACACACACCACTTACTTTATGCATAGTTGAAGTGTTAATGTCATATTTTGGTGCAAAAGATTAGAAGTTCAATTTTTAGGTTCGTTTCGGGGTCGTTTTTTGTGAATTTGAGCTATTTTACTTCCCAAAACTACCTACAAGTTACACATAGGAGCAAAACTAACACACATCACTTACTTTATGCATAGTTGAAGTGTTAATGTCATATTTTGGTGCAAAAGATTAGAAGTTCAATTTTTAGGTTCGTTTCGGGGTCGTTTTTTGTGAATTTGAGCTATTTTACTTCCCAAAACTACCTACAAGTTACACATAGGAGCAAAACTAACACACACCACTTACTTTATGCATAGTTGAAGTGTTAATGTCATATTTTGGTGCAAAAGATTAGAAGTTCAATTTTTTAGGTTCGTTTCGGGGTCGTTTTTTGTGAATTTGAGCTATTTTACTTCCCAAAACTACCTACAAGTTACACATCGGAGCAAAACTAACACACACCACTTACTTTATGCATAGTTGAAGTGTTAATGTCATATTTTGGTGCAAAAGATTAGAAGTTCAATTTTTAGGTTCGTTTCGGGGTCGTTTTTTGTAAATTTGAGCTATTTTACTTCCCAAAACTACCTACAAGTTACACATAGGAGCAAAAATAACACACACCACTTACTTTATGCATAGTTGAAGTATGTAAGTCACACTTAGGTACAAAAGATTAGAAGTTTAATTTTTAGGTTCGTTTCGGGGTCGTTTTTTGTGAATTTGAGCTATATTACTTCCCAAAACTACCTACAAGTTACACATAGGAGCAAAACTAACACACACCACTTACTTTATGCATAGTTGAAGTGTTAATGTCATATTTTGGTGCAAAAAATTAGAAGTTCAATTTTTAGGTTCGTTTTCGGGGTCGTTTTTTGTGAATTTGAGCTATTTTACTTCCCAAAACTACCTACAAGTTACACATAGGAGCAAAACTAACACACACCACTTACTTTATCCATAGTTGAAGTGTTAATGTCATATTTTGGTGCAAAAGATTAGAAGTTTAATTTTTAGGTTCGTTTCGGGGTCGTTTTTGTGAATTTGAGCTATTTTACTTCCCAAAACTACCTACAAGTTACACATAGGAGCAAAACTAACACACACCACTTACTTTATGCATAGTTGAAGTGTTAATGTCATATTTTGGTGCAAAAGATTAGAAGTTCAATTTTTAGGTTCGTTTCGGGGTCGTTTTTGTGAATTTGAGCTATTTTACTTCCCAAAACTACCTACATGTTACATGCTACAATTTCCAAAATAAACTAATTCTTACCTATCAATTTAATCTAAATTAAATAAACTAATTAGTTACATACCTTTTGAAGATAATCGATGTCAGTACAACGGTTGACTATATCAAACATGTACCGCGATGACGTAATAGCCACAATCAACACCATTCTTTTGTTGCGGACACTGAAATTCACCATATTTAAACATCCAAAAACATTCATGTTAAATTTAAAGTATATGAAAATAAATGGTTAGACATAAGATTCACCAAAGTAGTTACCTCAATCGATATCCAAAGAGGAGCTTTTCCTAATCGAAGTCCAAGTCCATAATGGTGCTTCATCACACTACATCAATACATTATAAGATGTTTATTATATATATATATATATATATATATATATATATATATGTATATATATATATAAATGTGTAATATTAGGTACACATATTGTTCTAGTTAAGTTACCTATTCAATAGTGACTTGACTAGTAAGCTCCGTGGTGGTTGTCGACGAAGAGAATCAAAGTGGTAAACGTGATTATTTGACAAACATATCACAATGAGCGTCCAATGGAGACTATATAAGGAAATAATATAAAGTTACTTATTCAACAATTCGGTGAATTTTGTTATCGATATATATGGAACAAGAAGGCAAGTTATCTAAACAAGGTAATAAAGTTATAGAAAATAAAGTAAAGCATCAAGTTTGGTGTAACAAGCTTACGCTTCAATATATGGAACAAGGATGAACTTCTCTTCTAACCGATGTGATTGTTTGAAACTAGTATCGAGATATTCTTTCACATCGGTTTTGTTTTTTAAACAATTGTCATCTCGCATCATACTTGGACATAACCAACCAATCTTTGTCTCACTCATTTTTTCATTCAATTCGAAACACAATAACTCCGAGAAATTAAAGCATATAATAAAAAGTCAACATACATGTATGGAAGTTGAAAATTATTATAAACTTGTAAAGTAAGATATGTATATGTATCACCTCATGAAAGCTTGTATCATTGTTCCACTCAACATTTCTCCACGTAAGAATTCTTTAACATCGATCACCTGGAGGCTGTGCATGGCCACTAGCTACCACAATCAGACTATCAGAATCATTTTCTCGAACTAATAGTCGGCATGGGGTCTCCTCCTTTGAATCAAAACAAGTCATTAATAGTTAATTGCGATGAAACAACATATTTAGAATTGCATGCACTTAGGGACAATACATAGTTAATTAATAAAGCACAGTGATTAAGCGTGATAAATTAAACCAAATACAGTGATTACCTTCAACTCGGGTATTGGTGGATCAGGTGCAGGTATCGTTTGATTATCTGATGTTTGTGGAACACCGATCGGCTGGTTAGATGGAACATCACTACCTTTCTTCAATGGGAAGGTCGGTAAACCCATTTGCTCCATCATAGCATTGAAGTTATGTGTCATCTCCTCTCTAAGCTCCTCCCGAATTGCAGATTTGATAGCCTCCACATCTACCGACGCCGAATTCACACTACTTGCACTTGATTTTGACGTTGTCGTGTATTGTTCACCATATACCTTTCGCACGCCGAGGCGGACACCTCCCACGCCCTCACACGACCACTATGGTCCTTTCCTAGAGTTTCGTGCAAAGCATCCATGTGTGCGGTAGGAGTGAAATCACTGTTGCCTCCTTTTCCTTTAATCCGATCTACAAATAAAACAACATAAATTAGACGTTAAAATTTTTCAAAAAACAAAACGGCGGCGGCGGTGGGGGGCCGGTGGGGGGACTGTGTAGGGGGGAAGTGCAAGGGGGAGGCGTGTGTGGGGGGGCAGTGGGGGGACTGTAGGGGGGGTGTGGGGGGGGGGAGGGGGCTGGGGCTGTGTAGGGGGGAAGTGCAAGGGGGGCGTGGGGGGCGTGGGGGGCAGGTGGGGGGACGTGTGTAGGGGAAGTGCGGGGGTGGTGGGGGGCGGTGGGGGGGCTGTGTAGGGGGGGGCGGTGGGGGGAGGCCGGTGGGGGGACTGTGTAGGGGGAAGTGCAAGGGAGGGGGTGTGGGGGCGGTGGGGGGGCGTGTAGGAGCGGTGTAGGGGGGCAGTGGGGGGGGCTGTGTAGGGGCGGCGCGCGCAGCGCAGCGAGCCAAGCAGCAGTGCCAGCGTCGCGGCACTGCTGGCAGCTGCTGGCGGCCTGCTGCCTTCGCCGCTGGGTACCTCTTGCGCGGCTGGCGGCGGGGCCGTGCAAGGGGGGGCGGTGGGGAGTGGGGAAGTGCGGGTGTGGGGTGTGGGGGTGGGGGGTTACTTGAATAATGGATATAAACGAAAACATATCAAATTAGCAAAATAAGCCTAAAATGATATTTACGTTCCCGAAATCCGACCAACAACAAAGTAGCACCTATAAATCTACTTAATAACAATATTTTAGGTTATATTATCATGTTTCACAAGAAATTGGAGCCCAGTGACTCAAACTATTCGAAAATGACATGAAATGGCCGAAATAGGCCTAAAATGATATTTACGTTCCCGAAATCCGACCAATAATAAAATAGAACCTATAAATCTACTTAATAGCAATATTTTAGGTTATATTATCATGTTTCACAAGAAATTGGAGCCCAGTGACTCAAACTATTCGAAAATGACATGAAATGGCCGAAATAGGCCTAAAATGATATTTACGTTCCCGAAATCCGACCAATAATAAAGTTGAACCTATAAATCTACTTAATAACAATATTTTAGGTTATATTATCATGTTTCACAAGAAATTGGAGCCCAGTGACTCAAACTATTCGAAAATGACATGAAATGGCCGAAATAGGCCTAAAATGATATTTACGTTCCCGAAATCCGACCAATAATAAAATAGAACCTATAAATCTACTTAATAGCAATATTTTAGGTTATATTATCATGTTTCACAAGAAATTGGAGCCCAGTGACTCAAACTATTCGAAAATACATTCATATATATAAATTATCATATCTTACCCACATTGAAACACGCACATTACAACTAACTTTTCTCATTTAAACTATTAACAAATTATAAATGAAATTTGTTTGCATTAAACTAAGTTAATAGCTAATGTAGCTAATAAACTAATTCAAATAACATATATATTATTAATTATATCAAATTTCACGAGTGTACGACAAATATTCCCAAAAAAATCATAAAAATTCCATAAACTTCCACCAATTATGTCTTATTGCAACAATCGAAGTGAACACCAATATCAACAACTCCAATTCTAAATCGAAAATCAAAACTCTAAGCAGAAAAAATACTGAATTATGCTCAAATCAAACATAAACTAATCAAAGAAATTACACAATAAAAATCCAAAATTAACAAAATCAAAGACATTGCTAATTGAGAAAGAGAAAGAGAGGAGAGAGAAAGTACATTTGAGAGTTTGGCAAACGAGAGCGAAAGTGCCTTTCTTCTTACGAATGGAAGGGCTAAAAATGAGGGATTTTATAGAGCCAACAGCTCGGCGTCGAGCGTCGCCTTGAAGAACAGTTCGAAGGACTTTAGCGGCTTCTCTCCTCCCAAAGAACAGTTGCTGAGCCGCCGATCTTTAGTGGAAGCCGCCGGCTGCGGCTTCTTTTTCTCGGTGTTGGAGGGTTTAGGCGCACAGGTGGTTGGTGCGCAACGGAGGGTGGCGGCGCTCGGGTGGTTTTCGGCCTTTGCAAGCTACGATACCCGCACGGGAGGGTGGAGCTCGGGGGGTCGCGTGGTGCGGCGGGGATGGCGCGTAGGAGGGTGGCGTGCACAGGAGGGTGGAGCTCAGGGGGTGGTTCAATTTCGCAGGCTAGGGCGCTCAGGTGTTTCGCTGCTGCGTGGAGAGAGTTCGTGAATTGAATGAAAATTGGGTGGAGGGAAGAATTAATGAGAGCGCGATTAGTTTGGGTGGGAAAAATAAAACAAAGGGCTGCGGTTGTGTATAAAACCGCAGCCCCTTCCATTAAGGTGCGGTCGGGACCAAAACCGCAGCCCTTTAGTGCAACGAGGGCTGCGGTTTTGGTCCTGACCGCAGCCCTTAATGGAAGGGCTGCGGTTTTCTACACAACCGCAGCCCTTTTACAACAGCAAATGGCTTTTTTTCCTCTAGTGACCTTCTTTATCATTGAATGTCACAATCTTAGCTCTCATTTCGGCCGTCTTTTGCAAAGAATAAAATTGGCCCAAGAAAGCTTTAGTGACTTCTTCCCATGTGGTGAGTGAGTTAGGAGGTAAATCCATGAGCCAACGTGATCCTTCATCTCTTAAGGAGAACTTGAACATGCTTAGGCAGATGTAATCTTGTGTGACTCCATTGTGCTTCACCGTCGAGCAAAATTCAGTAAACCTCCTTAAGTGTTCTCGAGGGCATTCATGGCAACTACCACCAAATTGATTGTTTGATATAAGTTGAATGAAAGCCGGTTTGAACTCAAAATCATTTGCTTGCGTGGTGGGTGCAACAATGGCACTTGTTGGAGTATATGCCATAGGAGCACCATAGTCTCTCAAACTTCGGTTGTTTACTTCCCCCATTTCTTGCTCAAATTCCTCAAATTCCTCGGAACTAGAGGAACTTGTAGAACTTCGAGGACTTTCAATGGTGGAGGTAGGATGTGGTTGCTCTTGCACTCTCTCGCCTCTCAACCCTCTTCTTATAGCTTTTACGGTTCTCTCTAGTTCCCTATCAAATGGAATAAGGGGCAAGGCACGATTGCTTCTTGGCATACAAGACAACAAGGCTCAAGAGGGGTACTCAAACAATTAAGCAAGCAAAGGACACCAACACACAAACAACAAAAGAACAAGAAAAGAAAAATAAGGACTTAGACTCACAAGCAAAACTACTACTCAATGAAAATACGCCGATCCCCGAACGGCGCCAATTTGAACAATGGGAAAACTAGGTCGTTACTAACTCCCCTAATGTCAAATAAAAAAACCTAACTATCCACCTAAACTAGTCAAGTGGTAAGTAAGGGTCGAACCACAAGGATCGGAGGTCTCACCAAGGTAGAGTCGCTACAAGTAAGCTAAGTCGAAGAAATGGTCAAGTTTTGGTTGAATTAAATGATTAAAACTATTGGAATCAAATTAGGAAAAGTACTAGGAATGGGAAATCACCACAATCATAGCTCACATCCAACAATCAAGTAGAGAAAAGGGGTTGACAAGCATTGGGGATATGCAAAGGGAATAAACAAACCTAAACACCTCTAAAATCGTTGTTAGGGAGTTTAGAGTCCTAATTATGGTAACAAAACCTATATTTCGAGGTGTTATCACCTAACTAGGACAAATTAAGGATTGAAATCAAACCCAAGTTAATACGAACCAACAAGTGATGTGTAACAACTAATCAATCAATCATGAAGGTTAACCACATAAAAGTAAACCATTAAATGGGCAACAAAGGATCAAAAGATGATGGAGCTCACATCAACTAAGTCACCAATCAACATCAAAGATTAAAATTGCACAAATCCCAAACAAAACCAACCCAATGAACTCTACTCATGAAAATAGGATGCAAACAATGATTGGGCTACTCCCAATCCTAGTTAATGAACTACTCACTACCCATTATACCACCAAACATCTTAAACATAGAAATCTAGCTATTAAATCACCAATCTAAAAATAGCAAAAACCAAAAATCAATACTTTAGAGTAAAAACAAAGTCAAATCTAGTGAGCAAACAAGAAGAAACTAGGAAAAGATGAAAATTTTAACCTAGATTAATTACTAAGCATGAAGATTAAACAATGAAAACATGAAGCTAACAAAGTAGGAATGCAATAAAAACAATGAGAAAGAAAGAAAGGATTGAGAGGATTACTAAGGAAACAAGAAACTTCAAAGAAATTGATTACACCTCTTGAGCCAAGTTTTCTCTCTCCTACACTAGTAAGCAAGATTAGGGTTCTAAAAATCTGGGATCCTTTCCAAAATAGGGTAGAGGAGTATTTATACCCCCCTAATTACACGAGTCGTAAAAGAAAAGAAATCCGGAAAAGGCCCAGCGAACAGGGGCCCGGGCGGGCTAAAACGGGCCCGGGCGGGCTCCCTGGGTGGCCCGGGTGGTGCAGGGTAGATGGGCCCAGTCTGGTACCCCGGGCGTGCATTGAAATTCCAGGCATGAGGCAGAAAGTTTGGCCGCTGATGGGCCCGGGCGGGCGGTCATATAGCCCGGGCGGGCGACTTGGCCCGTGCGAGCGGTCACATAGCCCGGGCGGGCTCATTTGCTCGGGCGGGCTTTCTGGAGCTCGGGCGGGTGTCTTTACTCGGGTGGTCCTTGAACTTCCCGGGTAAACTCTTGCTTCCCCTTTTTGCTCCCCTCTTAGCTTGTAGAAGCTTGAGTTCCTACACATCAAAGATCAAATAGAAGAGTAGGGGAGGGGGATGCAAATACATGTACACACGTGCTAAGAGAGAGTTAGGTAGAGAAAAAAGGCAAAATTAAGAGAAAAAGAAATTAAAATAGGAAATAAGTCAAGTAAAATAGCCTTAATACTACCCTAAGAGTGAGATAAATCCCACTCATCACACCGCCACTACTGTCCCCCCAACTGCACTCCCCCCTTGCCATGTAGGCCTAAAATGACCTTTTCGTTCCCGAAATTCGACCAACAACAAATGCAAGCCTAAAAATCTACACAATAGTTACATTATACTTCATATTATCATGTTCAAAAAGAATTTGGGGTTAAATGACTCGACAAGTACACATTGGAAACGAAAAGGCGAAAATAGGCCTAAAATGACCTTTTCGTTCCCGAAATTCGACCAACAACAAATGCAAGCCTAATAATCTACACAATAGTTAAAAATGTGGAGAGTGAGGTCACATGGCAAGGGAATGCCCATCTTATGGTAGCGGCAGAGGTGGTGGGAACTATTACAAATGTGGAGAGTCAGGTCACATGGCAAGAGAAAGCCCATCAGCTGGTAGCGGCGGAGATGGAACTGTTATATATGTGGAGAGCACCAGATGGGCATTCCATTGCCATATGACCTCACTCTCCACATTTGCAACAGTTTTACCACCACCGCCACTACTGCCCCCCGCTGCACTCCCCCCTTGCCATGTAGGCCTAAAATGACCTTTTTATTCCCGAAATTCAACCAACAACAAAAATAAGCCTAAATATCATCATATTAGTTACGAATTGGACAAATTAGACATACCCGAGTATATGTCTCATGATTTATTGACCTTCCGCCGTTTCTTAGGATTTTCAACAACATGTATCCCTTCCGTATGATCTACACGCATATAGTTCTCTGACATATTCACATCATCTTCCACACTATTTTCAGGATAGGTAAAAGTTGGGATGCCCTCAAATGCATCATACTCTTCCTCATCATCAACATCACCAATGTCGAGGATAGTCCTTTTGCCAGGTACAACAATTGACCACTTATTATTAGCAGGATCAGTTCCATAAAATACTTGCTTAACTTGTGATGCAATTACAAATGGCTCCTGAGTTTCACGTAGACGACTAAGGTCCACAAGAGTGAATCCGCCAGGATCATCTTTTTTTACGCAACGTCAGTTATCGTCAACCCACTTACAACACAAGAGGCAAATATGAAAAGTATAGTAGTCCAGCTCCCATATTTCTTGAATTCGCCCATAATAATTGCTGTCAGCAAGTATAGGCGACTTATCCTTCGAGCTTGCTATTGTGTAGATGACGCCACAAGTGAATAACCACTATTTTGTTGCGATGTCGACTTAAGATCTTGACGTTCAGTCCAAAACGTATACCCATTAATATCATAACCCTCATAAGAGCGTACAGCTTCACGAGGACCAAATGCTAACCACTTGACTGTTTCAGGAACACTTTCATCCAAATTATTCACTACTAGTTTATGAAACCAATCAATGAACGTTTTGTTATGCATTTGCGTCAATGCCCTTATTCCTTTTCCAGGATTGCTAACACGTAATTCCTCCATATGTTCATTTAAATAAGGATGGATAGCTGCTACGTGATGCAACACAAATAAGTGAGCTTGTGTACGCTTCTCTACGGAAGGTGAGATCAATTTTGAACCAATTGTACCCTTGCCCTCAAGTCTGCCCTCGTGTCGAGATGTCAGAAGTCCAACAGGATCAACACTAGCAAAATACTCAGCCACAAAATTACTGATCTCTTCACCCACAATCCCTTGAATTATACTACCTTCTGTTTGTGCAGAATTTCGAACTTTATCCTTCAAAGTACCCATATATCTTTCAAAAAGATAGCACCACCTCAAAAATACTGGACCACACAACTTAATTTCTCGAATTAGATGGACAATGAGATGGACCATAATGTCAAAGAATGCGGGGGGTGGGGGGAAACATCTCAAATTTGCATAGAGTTTGAACTACTCTGGCCTGCAAGGAATCGAGGGTCGACGGTTCTAGGACTTTGTTGCATATTGTATGGAAAAATGAACAAAGTTTTGTAATGGTGTGCCTCACATGCTTTGGAAGTATCCCACGAATTGCAATTGGTAAGAATACTTGCATCATGACATGACAATCGTGATATTTCATACTCGATAACTTCAACTTACCATTTAAGGTAACAAATCGCTTCATATTCAATGAGTAGCCAGTTGGAACCTTAATGCCATACAACGACTCGTAAAAAAATCCGTTTCTCTGCACGCGACATCGTGTAGCAAGCTAGTGGCAAATAATTCTTCTCCGAATCCTCCACCTTCTTTTTTCTTTTCCGAGTTTCCTCATCAACCCTTTCCTCCACTACTTTCTTCTTCCTTCCGTCCCTTTTCTGAGCCCACAACTCTGGTCAAAGCCCTTGTTTTTCCAAGTAAAGTCGTGACGCCTTAACATCTTTTGTCTTACCCGGAATTTTCATAAGTGTCACAATAATAGCTTCACAAACATTCTTCTCTATGTGCATGACATCCAAACAATGTCTGACCTTTAGATCTTTCCAATATGGGAGTTTCCAAAAAATGGACTCATTTTTCCATAATCCTCTAGGTCGATCAATCTCACTCGCAGGTTTACCAAAGATTGTTTCAATGCCCGTAACCTGATTATAAACTTCAATACCAGTTAATGGTCTACGAGCAACTTCCTCTTCAACCGTCCCATCGAATGCCTTCTTCTTAAATCGATAGGTATGGTCGCGTCTGAGGAGCCTTCGTGTGCGCATATAGACATGTTTGCAGCCCTTAAGGTGTGTAGACTTCATGTCATCTACACAAATCGGGAACGGTTGTTTTCCTCTAGTCTTATACCCAGATAAGTTCCCATAAGCTGGATAATCGTTCATAGTACACAAAAGCATGGCACGCAGAGTGAACATCTCATTAGCATACGCATCAAATACTAACACTCCTTCGTTCCACATATTCTGTAAATCTTCAACAAGCGGTTGGAGGTATACATCTAAGTCATTTCCAGGTTGTTTCGGCTCCGATATAAGAAGCGACAACATGATGTACTTGTGTTCATGCACAACCAAGAAGGCAAGTTATAAACCACTAAAACTACTGGCCATGTACTATGCTGAGAACTAAGATTGCCAAAAGGGTTCATGCCATCCGTACATAATCCAAGCCTCCGATTCCTATCCTCATTACCAAATGCCTTCCTGTTGATACTTTTCCACTCAGGAGAATCAGCCGGGTGCTTCAGTAGACCGTCTTTCTTCCTACGATCTGCATGCCACCTCAAATTCTTCGCATCTCCTTTAATTGAGAACATGCGCTTAAATCTAGGTATTATGGGTAGATACCACAACACCTTAGCTGGTGGTCCTATACTACCCCCAACTCCTTCACGCTTGTACCTCGACAATCCACAACGTGGACACTCATGTAAATGCTCATACTCATTACGATAAAGCACACAATCGTTAGGACAAGCATGTATCCGCTCGTACTCTAAACCAAAAGGACACATGAATTTCTTAGCATAATAGTACGACTTTGGCAGTTCATTTCCATCAGGGAGCATATCAGCTAAAACTTCCAACATAGATGTGAAACTAGAGTCCGTCCAACCAGCTTTCGACTTAATGTTGAACAGTGTTATCACGGCGGAAAGTTTGGTGTAATTTGTACTACCTGGATACAACGGCTTTTCAGCAGTCTCAGACATAATCTCAAAAATACGAGGTCGTTTACACGACTAATCTTCAGCCTCGTGTATCATCTCGTCTACCCGATCCCTATCATCATCCCAATTCTCATCCCCGACCTCATCATCCCAATTCTCTAAATCCTTCTTTTCTTCAGATACATCTTTCATTACTCTAGAGCTTCCTATATACTTCCCCTGCTCACCATGCCAACCTAAACCCACGGCGAAAGACATGCTCCCTAAGCAAATGTATACTACTAACCTTACTCACATTTCTACAATCGACACAAGGATTAAAAGTCGACTGCTCCAGGGGATGCTTGATATTGTAATGCAGATTTACAGAATTTTGAGACCCCATTCACAAACTCAATCGATTCACAACTACCATACATCCAAGTACGATCCATCTCATTCAAGAAGACCTCTAATAATTAAACACAACCAATAATTATAATGCATCAATCATTATTTAAGTACATACACATGCAAGAAAGTCACATATTCAAATCACACACATACACAAAAACAAGCTAAGATAGTGACATGTTCAAATGTATGCATGCAGCCGAAGGTCCTTATCACTCCAACCTAACCCATCCTTGGACGTTTAATCTCACTAGTGAATATATGCCAACTTTTCAATTCTAAGGAAAATCCGGCAGCATTTCCCTATAGTTCTCCAAGTACACAGTAGATAATTGCTTATCTACATATGTACCCAGAGAACAATGTAGAGAAACAATAAGCCAAGACTTTCCTCAGAATTGAAAAGAAGACACACATTCACCACCTAAGTGAGATCAAACGTCCAAGAATAGTCCCAAATCGGGGACTATTCAAGACTTAATCCTAATGAGTAAGTTTTGAACGGGTATCTAGGCATATAATGATGATTCAAATAACTTGTAGATTTCATAGCTAAATTGCATTGTTTTCTTACAATCTCATATCAAGAAATATACATACATTATAAGAAATACATATATATATCAATAAATTATCATAATTTAATCAAATTGCAGCACATGACAACTTTCTCTCATCAACAAATCAAACAAAAAAGACAACGAAATTAAACTAGTTACCTCTTAACACCAATGACGAGCAATGAAGAGAGAAGAGATAGTTGGAACTTTATTTGCCTTCCTTAGCCTCTTCTTCCTACAATTAACAAAACCCACATTTCACATTAATCATTTAATCCAATTAAGAAAAACAAAACTAACTTTATTTAAAAAACAAGATTAATTCATACTTAACTAAGCAAAAATTAACTAAACCCAAAAGCAATGAAGAAAGAGTAGGGCAGTGGTGGTGGTAGTTGTTGCTGCCGCTTGTAGGTGGTGGCGCTGCGTAGTGGTGGAGGAGCTCCACACCCTAAACCCACTCAAATGGTGGAGAAGAGAAGAGAAGAGAAGAAAGAGAAGGGTAGTGGTGGTGGTGGAGGTCGCTGCTGCGCGTGGTGGGTGGTGCGCAAGGTGGTGCAGTTGCGTGGTGGTGGAGCACTGGTGGTGCGCAAACCCACTCGAATGAATGGAGGAGAGAATGAAGCAATGTTGGTGGTGCGTCAATGTCGCACTGAGTTGGTGCGTCAATGTCGTGGCTCCGGTGATGGGCCGGTGCTCCGGCGTTAGGGCTCCGGTGATGGGGCGTTAGGGTTAGCTATGCGAGCGAGTGAGTGAGTGAGAGGGAGGGGTTTTGTTTCGCTCGTGAAATTTTTCTAAGTGAGGGAAATTTGGGATGTCTACTGTGTTATGCGCGCAATAACTTAGATTTGAAATTTGGGATGGAAAGTGAAAGGCTGCGGTTAGCCCGAAAACCACAACCCTTCATACAGTACGAAGGGATGCGTTTTTGGGATAACCGCAGCCTTTCACTAAAAGGGCTGCAGTTTCCTTGAAAACCGCAGCCCTTCATACACGAAGGGCTGCGTTTTTCAAAAAACGTAGCCCTTGCGTTTTTCTCCACTAGTGCTTTGCTCTAGAAAAGCCATTACTTGATGTGAGCTTGGTTTTGTTCTTCAAAAGCCATTACCTGATGTGAGCATGCTTTTGCACTAGAAAAATGATTACCTGATGTGATCTTGCTCTAGAAAAACCATTACCCAAAGTGACCCTGGTTTTGGCTATTATGGATTATTGTACCCGTTCTGTTTGGGTTTATTTAATGGTCGATAAAACCGAAGTAGTTCATATATTTCTCTTATTTGTTGCTATGGTTGATCGTAAAAATCTCAAGCCATTTAAATTGTTCAAAGTGATAATGGTACGGATTTTCATTGTTTGCATGGTTATTTTTTCCGCTACTGGCCTTTTACTTCAAACTTTTTCTGTGGGTACTCCTGAACAAAATGGGCAGGTTGAGCTTAAACATAAACCCATATTCAATGCAAGGAGAGCTTTGAGATTTCAAGCCCATTTACCTAATTTTTTTTGGGGTCTGCCGCTCATTTAATTAATCGAACTACTACTTCACAACAAAATCCCTTATGAGATTCTCTCTAGTTAACCACCTTCTTATAATGCTATTCGCACCTTTGGATGCTTTTGTTTTGCTCACAATCAAAATACACAAGGAAATAAATTTGTTAGTTGGAATCTAATAAGTTACCTATAGGGTATCCCTTTGGAAAGAAGGGTTGCAAATTGTTTGATCTCGATGCCAAAGAATTTTTAGTGTTACGAGACGTGAAATTTTTTGAGGAAATTTTTCCCTTCTTTCACCCTGAAGCCACAAATATTGCTCCTGAAACTATTGTTCCACCTTGTGATACGGTCCATGAAGTTTTTGATGATATAAATGTTGAGGAATATCAAATATACACAGCCCACAATGACACTCTTATTACGCATTCAGCGCCCCCAACCCACACAAATATCACAGAGCCCACATACCACCATATTTCCTTGAAACGCAGCCCAAATATGATCCCTCAACTTCCTTTCCTGAACCCACCATCCCCAACTCACCTCCTAAACCTCCTATTTCTCCTTCACATGCGTCCCTACCTTAGCTCCTCAGCTTTCTACTGTGCCCATTTCGGTCTCTACTAAGTCTGCTTTAGATCTTATTTCCTCTGGACCTGTTGTTTCTTCACCTGCCCGTACCATGCGTGGGCTGCCCACTGCTACTTCTGGCTACCTACTAGGTTGTAGTAAAAGGGAAAATTCCCTTCGGTTCTTCTTCGAGACTATGTCACTAATTCCATTGTCGCTAATAACCCATCTTCTTCTATTTAGCCTCCATCGTCCTCTTCAGGTACGTCATATCCTATAGCGCATTATATTCATTGTGAAAAACTTTCTATGCAACGCCATCAGTTTCTTGCAGCTATTACTTCTTGCACGGAACCCAGATCTTTTAAAGAGGCAATGAGATATGATGGTTGGCAGCAGTATATGAAGGATGAGATTCAGGCTCTTGAAGCCAATGAAACCTGGACCCTGTTCCTCTTTCGCCTGGCAAACGGGCTCTTGGCAGTCAGTTAGTGTATCGCATAAAATATAACTCTTATGGGTTAGTTGAACGACTCAAATCTCGTTTGGTGGGTCTTGGAACTCATTAGGAGGAAGGTATCGACTACACAAAGACTTATGTTCACGTGGCCAGAATGGTCACTGTTCGTGCCTTTCTTGTTATTACGGCCTCCAAAAATTAGGAATTACATCAGATGGATGTTCATAATGCTTTTTTGCATGGTGATCTTACCGAGGAAGTCTATATGAAGCTTCCTCTTGGCTTCGAGTCTTCTAACCCCAATATGGTATGTCATTTGCAAAAGTCTTTATATGACCTTAAGCAAACTCCTCGATGTTGATTTGCCAAGCTAGTCACTGCTTTGCAGGGGTATGGTTTTTTGCAGTCTTACTCTAATTACTCTCTATTTACTTATACTTGTGGCACTACTTAGATGAACATCTTAGTATATGTTGATGATCTTATTATTTCTTGCAAAGACTATGTTGCTCTTCTGGCTTTTAAAGGTTATCTTAGTGACTGCTTAGCTTTCATATGAAGGATCTTGGTTCTCTAAATTATTTTCTTGGTATTGAGGTGGCTCGCAATTCTGCAGGTCTCTTTCTTTGTCAACGAAATATACTTTTGATATCATCTCTAAAGTAGGTCTCTTGGGGACTAAGACTGTTGAATTTCCTATTAAGCAGTTTTACAGGCTTGCCTTAGCTACTGGCGCCTTTTTTTTTTCTTGATCCTACGGCCTATCGACGCCTTGTTGGTCGTCTTATCTATTCGGTTGTCACTTGTCCTGATCTTGCTTACTCTGTTCATGTACCTTCTCAGTTCCTGTAGGAACCACGAGTTGTTCCTTGAGATACAGTTATCCGGGTTGTGTGCTATTTGAAAGGCACCCCTGGTCAAGGCTTTTTTGAAGTGCTGATAAGGATCATACTTTACAAGGTTGTTGTGAATCTGACTGGACTACATGTCCCATTACTCGGCGTTCTCTCACTGGATGGTTAGTGTTTCATGGTCATTCCCCGATCTCTTAGAAGACAATGAAACAACATACCGTTTATAAATCCTTAGCCGAAGCTGAATACCGGTCTGTGGCTTGCTGTTAAGTTTGAGTGTTCATCATCCCAAGGCTATTTGTTTGTTTTGCAATAGACTGTTTGCTCTCCACATTGCCAAAAATCACGTCTTTCATAAGCGAACAAAACATATTGAGGATGATTACCACTTTGTTTGGATGCCATTAAAGACGATTTGGTTACTCCTTCCCATGTCCCCACTACTACTCAGCTTGCGGATATTTTTACCAAGGCACTTGGTAAAAGGCAGTTTGAATTTTTCACTTTCAAGTTGGGCATTCTTAATCTCCATGCTCCAACATGAGGGGGGTGTTAGGATATTTTTGATGTATTTTAGTATAATTAGAATCGTTCTATCACCAATCTCTGCAAAACAATTTAATCTACAAGACAATAAACGCAAGCAATTTGGTTAGCCTGGAAAAGAAGATGGTTAGCTGATAGGTGCAAACAACCCAGATAATAATGCAATGATGATGTAATGTAATTATTCCTGGTCGATTTTATTTTGTTATCCGAAACTAAAAGATTCTTTTTATTAGATATTGTCACTTAAATTCGAGAATCACTTATCTACAACATAACTGATATTCATAATATCCTCTAATTTATAAAATATTTATTAAAAATACAATTAATCATCAAGAAGAATTAATTGGGTTTGAGAATACAATTAATTATCATAAATAACTATATAAGCTCTATCAGTTTACCAAAAATGGGATTGTGGGTGCTCTTGAATGCTTGTGAGCCTTCAAGCAGGTGAAGCACGCTTTTAATATGCCCAACTCCTCTACTTATAAGAGTATATATGGCAGGAGGTGTGATAAAACACTAGCCACTAGTGGTTTCAAAACCACTAGCAAGGACCATTTTGCAAAATATAAATTGGTGGAGGGTTTAGCATAAAACTATTTATTTACTTTTTTTTTTTCCAAAGATTACAATTGTATTTTTTGACAATAAGTATGATTTTACACACATAAATATGGGTTGATTTATAAATAATAGTTGTCTCAAACACATCAACAATGGTTGGCTTATAAATGACAAGTGCCTTAAACTCACAAACAAGGGCCTTATAAATTGCACTTTTTTAGGGGGAAAAAGCTGGTGAATCACGCTAATCGATGCAACTTTTACTTGTTTCAGATATTACAGTTGTACTTTTTGACAAAAAGTAAGAGTTAACACAAAAACATGGGTTGATTTATAAATAACAGTTGTCTCAAACACATCAACAATGGTTGGTTTATAAATAACAAGTGCCTTAAATGCACAAACAAGGGTCTTATAAATTGCACCTTTTAGGGGGAAAAAGCTGGCGAATCACGCTAATCAATGCAACTTTTACTTGTTTCAAAGATTACAGTTGTACTTTTTGACAGAAAGTAAGAGTTAACACAGAAACATGGGTTGATTTATATATAACAATTGTCTCAAACACATAAACATGGGTTGGTTTATATATAACAAGTGATTTAAATACACAAACAATGGTTCTTATAAATAACCAATTGCACATTTTTGGGGAAAAAAGCTGGTGAAACACGCTTATCGATTACAACTGTACTTTTGGACAAAAAGGTAAGCTCTAACACATAGAAACATGTGTTGAATTATAAATAATAGGCGTCTTTAAAACGTAAACAAGGGTAGGTTTATAAATAACAAATGTTTTAAACATACAAACAATGGTTCATAAAGTCACTTTTATTTTTTCCTATCTTATATTATATTCGGGTGAGTAATATCGAATGGGACAATTTTTTTAATTCAATTAGTATACTTTTCCACCTTTTTTTATAAATCCTTCACCAATTTTTGTTTTGCAAAATGGTCCTAACTAGTGGTTTTGAAACTGGGTAGTAGTGTTTTATCACTCCTTTATATGGCAGTGCTTGATGGAGCAAAGTCGGTTTAAATGGCGGCAAGAAACTTCAAGATATTTTGATGCACATGCCACGTGAGATAATTACCATGAAACATCTCTTGATCATGACTTCTAGAATCATCATGATGAGTGTTTTATGTACCATTTAGCACCGACATTTCACATTGAGAATTCAAAAGCATGCACCCAACCTTGTAGAATTGGACCGAACTAAAATTTGTGCCATTTTGGTCCATTATTATTGGGCCACAAAATTTGGGCCATACAATTCAACATGAAGTAATATTACTTGTCCAAGCTACTAACATTTGTTGGTGATCTTTTGTTAGGGAAACTAGCCCACTATGATTCCTCATTCTTCTAAGAGCTTATCACTGTAAGGAGAAACCCAATTGGTAAATTGTATTCTTATTGCAATATAATAATTTGGGATACTATCTTTCTTCCTTCAAGACTTGTTCTTCTCAAGATTCTTATACAAAGGTAAATGCTATGGTTCTAGTTGTTTGAGATTTTATCCGTAAACACAAGGTGTGTAGTAGGTGGACTTAGGACGAAATTAGATGTTTAAGTGGAATTGTAAATAATGTGTAATCTCTGCTAGGCGTAGGTTTTATGGAGTCCAACTAACCTAGAAGGTTTTCACGTAAACTATGTACAGTTTGTGATTTTCTGGTGTTTTTGGGTTTGTTTGTGAGATGGCCTGCTTGGCTTGTTGTGGAATCTTTGTATTATTGGTAAACTAATAAAGCTTACATAGTTATATTTACGAAAACCACAAAGATTTTATATGTTAACACAAGTTAGCTGGTGGGCTTGGTATCCAATTTAAAACTGTTTGATTTGGCATAGTACTTGTGGTTGCTCCATAAAGAATCCAACATGTGACTTTTTATGGTCTCTAATACATAACTTTTGAATTTCATGGTCTCCATAAATATCTTAAATTATGTTAAAAAAAATTATTAAAAAATTAATAATTTCAAAATACACATTGACATAAATTTAACAAGATCTCACATGACCATGTTACTATTTATATAGTGGTGGAAATTCGTGGTCAAAGTACGACCACGATGTAACTCATGTGTTTTTTCTTTTACTTGTAAAATTGGAGTGTGCACGACAATTTAGTAGAGGAGATATATAAAGATAAAAAAGAACCTCATGTACTTGAAAAGTGAGAGCATATATTGCTAAAGACTGTAAATTTTTTCAAATAATATGCAACATTCTAAAATATAAAATATTGCAAGTGAAAAAACTAGGAAGTATATAGCTAACTCTTTATGGGTCAAGTTCGCGGATCAATCGTAAATGAAAAGTAGAATCATTGGACATGGAGGATATATATACTCCGTGAGATCCAAGATGGCTTTGGGACTTCATTATGTTATTTGGGCTCATCATATGTTTGGGAAGTACACTGTGAATACTGGTTTTAAGTGGATCTTAGTCCATTTCAAATCCTTTGGCTTAGCAGAAGAGGGCTTGGAATAGAAGTAACCTACTAAATAATTCAATCATATGCTGGCTATTGATGCATGGTAAATTGAACAAAAGGGTTTCTGATCGCTATTGAAGTCACTGATGATCCACGTTGCACCATTTGTGCCAATGGTCCTAACACTATAGCCCACTTGTCTCTCGATTATAAACTCTAATCCAATTTGTTTATAAAGGATTATGCAGTTACTTCTCCTTTCACAATCCTTGAATTGGAATAGAGTTTTAACTTTTGGTTTTAATTAAGCGCGTCTCCTCACCTTATTTTTTTTTTTTTAATTTTCGTGTTTTTTCTGAAATTTTTTTAGCTTCTCCAAACTTTCTTAACTATTTTTTTTCACTTTTTTGTCTAAAAACTACTCTCCACTTTTGTTAACTTTTACTCCCTCTGTTTTTTTTTTCTTTCTCACTTGGAATCTTCACACTATTCATACTTAGAGAGAATCTTCTCAATTTTTTTCAATTTATAAGAAAAAATATAGTCATGTGGGGTCTTGTTTGATTCGTCTCAAATAGTACGTTATTAATATTCAATCGTTATAATTTTTACTAATATATAATAAAAGATATTTAAGTTCAAATATGTACATTGGGAGACACACACGGGAAAGTGAGAAGGATAAAAAAAAAAAAGAGGGAGTACTTATTTTTCTGAGCTTTTTTTCCTGAAAATAAGCAAAAATAAAGTGAAATGAACAAATCCTAAGATGAGAATTAAAAGTATATATAAAGATTGAGTTTAGAGCTAAAATCTTAGAGATTATTATTATATCAAAGGGAATATATATAATACATCAAAAATACGCAGAACAATAGGTAAGGAAAATCCCTTAACACAATCTAAATGTAATCTGATCAATTTTCTTTCCTAAAATATTATCCGAAAAGTGTAAGGGTCATTAAAGTTTATTATTTACATACTGAACTAGAAGAAAATCTTCATAAATTGCTGCAAATTCAATTTATGATATTTAGCGACGGCAAGGATTCTCTCACTTAATTCCCTCATTTGCAAAGAAAATTGAGAGGCGGTGTTAGAGCACCTACATTCATGGGTTTTTAGGTTCCCCATTGCAAAAAAATGCAAAAAGGGGACCTTCCCATGAATGTAGATTGGTGACCCAATAATGTGGAACACCAATAAATAGGAAAGCATCCCATAATGAAAGCAAATGGCGCGTCGCCACGTGTAAAGGGAATGGGATTAAAATCCCGCGTGAAATTGTAATCCCAGCAACATGTGGGATTTTTGTTTAAAAAAAAATTCAGCGGGCCAATAATAAGGTGACATTTGTCACAAGCTGCAATCACCAGCACACGGACGAATCAGGACATGCCATGTGTCGCTGCTTTCACTTTTACAACGGTAATATTACCGTTTATTAAAACTGCCATAACTTTTTATATATAATGAATTAAAAAAAAAAATTATACCAACGGCCATATTTTTTTATCCTCTATAAATAGAGACCAATCTTGATATATTTTCAACACTTCAAAAAATCCATTATTTTTCATTAAGTACTTCATTTGGTTTTCAGAACAATATTCTCCTTCCAATAAACACTACAGTAATATTTTATTTAAAATTTATTGTATGGTAATTTGTGTTTTTTCAAATAAATTACCATATTTTAATTTAATTAATATTATCTAAAATTAATGTGATGAATCATATTATTTTATTGATATTGGTGGGGTATGGAAAGTAGGAGAGAGAAAAGAAGGTGGGGTATGGAAAAGTAGGAGAGAGAAGGTAAATGGGGAGGTTAAGGAATGTAGGTGTGGAATTGTGAAATGGGGAGGGTGGGTGATAAAGTTAGTGGAAAGTGATGTGGACGAATGAGGTGAAGAGAGAGAAATTATGGGGATGTTAATGAATGTTGATGCTCTTATGTTACTCAAGTGAAACCCTTTTACCCTTAATCTTTGTATGTAGGGTAATAGGATACTCCCTCGGTTCCTTATTAAAGTTCATAGTTGGAATCTTGGTACTATTTGGAATAACATAGAATTTTTAAAAAAATTCTTAATTTATAAGAAAAAAAAATAGTCATGCGGGGTTTGGTTTGATTCGTTTCAATTAGTACTTTGATAATATCAAATTCTTATAATTTTTACTAATACATAATAACATATATTTATACTCAAATATGTGTTTTGGCAAATATAAAAGTCAAACTAGGAACATCAATAAAGAACGAGAGAGTTGAACAATAAGTAAAAGAGATAGTAATAAGTCACTAGAGTTTCTTTTACAAAATCTTATTTTTAATCATTATTATCTATTTGCCTTTCTTATGTAAACTTCTTAGTGCATGCTTGGATTAGAGTTAATAGAATAGAGGAGTAATAGATGTCAAACCACCTTAATAAAGGAAAATGAAGGTGTATTGAGATGATTGGGGGTGATGTAGTATTGTTGTGATGAGAAGGGAGGAACGAAGAAGCTATTACCCTCAAAATGAGAGTAACAATTAATGAGGGTTACAATTCCTCTATTCTTTTTTTTTTTTTCCAACACAAGCTTATCCTCTTTATCACTAGTTCATCCTCTTCATAATCACTTCCAAGCAGAGGCGGATACAGGATTCTGGATGAGGGATAGCATAATATTACGGTAGTATAGAATACAATTTTTTTTTTGAAATTTTAAGGTATAAAATCCAAATAAAACCTCTAACGTATTTTAATTGAAGGAAATTGCAATAGTTCAAATCGAGTTCAAAAAGCATTTCACCACTTGAATTTCTTGCAGCAAAAAATATACATTAAATTTCAAATCTTTAGATCTCAAACCCAAAAATAAACAATATTCTCCCAAGATTTCCTTTTACATTGCAAAGCATTATAATATTCAGATTGTTTATATTAGCCTTAGCAAGATTTATAATTAAGTGAAGTGCACACGTATCGGTGTATGCGCCCGAAACATTTGATCATCCACATAACACAATTTATTATTGTCTAACAAAACATGAAAAAAAAAATTAATGATCTTGAATTAAAAAAAAATATTAGAAAACAAAGAAAGAAAAGAAACCATTGATCATCCTAATGAAACTGGACAAAATTAAACAAATCCAGATGCAAAATAAAATAGAATAATTATAGAATAGCTCATAGAATCGTAATTATCAATCAAAAACACAAAACCAAGCAGCTTTAGATTTTAGAAATAATGTATGGATAATGGATCTAATTAGCTTCAATAATAACACTAAACAAGAAAAATGAATATAATTCAAAGCTTACTCAAATTAAGAAATGAAGTAATGAACAAAACCCATATTATAAAATGTATCCATTAATATGAAGAAAAACATACCAAAAATCAAAATCTTTAGATCTCAAACCGAAAACAAGGAAGAAGCTCTGAATGCATGAGAGAAGGGAGACGAGGGAAGGAGCAGAGAGAAAGTAGAAAAGAAAGTAATGGGCTTGGGAGTTGGGACAGAAGACTGGAGTAGGGTTTTACACGTAATCTACTGACTCTCTTTCCTTTTCTGTCTTTTTTTTTAAAAAGAGAACTCAATATTTTTTTAGAAAAATGTTAGGGGTAGCACGTGCTACCCCTTGTTACTATATGACTCTGTCCCTACTTCCAAGCACCTTCATTCTCCTTGATTTAACTTTTATTACCCTTTAATACATTATCCTCAATATCAGCATGCCCTTAAAAGTAATCTGATAATGTTCCACAATTTTGAAATTGTTATTGATTACGAAATATCGTCCAAAAATCTATCAAACATCGCACACTTTCATCTCCCTCTCAATTCTTCCTTTTTCTCTCTCCAATTGTTCTGTAAAAGTAGAAAGTTTGGGCTCGGTGAAAAATCGCACGTTTTAAAATAATTGATTCTAAAAAGATCCCACTTGAATTGACTATATTTTTGCATATATAATGGTAGAGAAAGCTTGTCAAAATTGGTTGATGAATAGTGTGCTTAAATGTCAAATGGTGCAACTAAAAAAACAGAGGAAGTATAACCCACTAACTATACCATTTGTTGAAATTAAGTTTTCAATTTTTTAATAAAAAAAAACAATTATATATAAACCCATAGATTTGAACCCTAATTTTTTAATTTGTGAAATCAATATATATTGTTAAAACGGATGGGTAATAAGAATTGTACCCTGCCATGTATAGCTTCCCTCTCAAGTGCTGATATGGTGCCATGTCATATGTGATATGACATTATTTTGAAACTCAATATGGTCCACATTATTTATGACATGGTAGGTATTTCCTCCACATAACACATGCGAAAACTTTACATTAGAAAACAAAGATAGTTACATTGTAATAGGAATTTAACCAACAAACTTGCATAAACATGAAGCTCCAACCGATGATCCTACGTACATATCAATGATATGCTCTTTTGCTCCTAAGAATGAAAACTTATTATCGAATTCATCACAAGTTTTTAGATTACATAATATAAAAAAGGGATATTATCTCAGATAACCCTGACTTATAGGCCTTTTTCCAATATAACCCTGACTTTGGCAGCCCTGTCTCCGATAACCCTGAACTTGATTTTTGTCATTAAACTTGACGGAATTTGTCACGGCGTTAACTTGGTTTGACTTTTGCTAAATTCATCTATGTCTCTCTCTTGTTCTTCATCTCTTCTCTCTCTTGTTCTTCATCTCTTCTCAAGCATTCATCAATGGTTCTCAAACTTAGGTAAATCTCTTTAATTTTTAAAACCACCATCATCCAACCACTTTTCTAAATTCATGTCTTCTCAAGCATTCATCAATTTTTCCCAAACTCATAACAAAATCCATATTTTTCCCAAACCCATTTACCCAAAATCATAACAAAATCCACATCCAACCACTACTCCAAAACTAGAACAAAAAAAAAATTAAAAAAAAAAAACTAAGCAACTCCAATGTTCTCGTGCCTCTACTGTCCTTGCAAGTTCTGCACTTCTCAAGCTCTGGGTGGCCACCAGAATGCGTGAACGAGCCGCTGCTCGCAGAAGCTTCACCGCCGAACGTTCTGCTGCTCGCCTTCTTCCTTCAGAACGAGCCGTCTCCCGACCTAAACGCGCCTTATTGGCTCCAACCCCTCCCACCTTTCCATGGCTCCTCCACCTCTGCTCCTCTCCCCCTTCATGCCGGTGCTTCCATTCCTGATTCTCTCTCGCCGCCCCTCCCAACCCATCGCCGCCCCTCCCCTTCGAACCGCAACCCATCCTCCCCTTCGATTTAGGTGAGTTGCGGCCTTGCAGTGGTGAGTGGTGATTCAATTTCGTGGGTGATTCGAACCGCCCATCGAAGGGGGCCTGGTTCGATTTCGGGGGTGTTGAGGTGGTTTCGGGGTATTGGGGTGGTTTCGGGGGTATTGGGGTGGTGTCGGGGGTGTTGGGGTAGTTTCGTGGGTATTGGGGTGGTACCGATCTGGTGGTTGCGGTGGTGAACGTGGTCAGCGGTGGTGGTGAATTTTATGTATAACTATGTATTGTAGTTAGTAGTATGCTTTTTCCTAGTATAATTATGTCTTGGGAAAAATTGATGAATGCTTGAGAAGAGATGAAGAACAAAAGAAAGAAGAGATGAAGAACAAGAGAGAGAAATAGATGAATTTAGAAAAGTCAAACCAAGTTAACGCCGTGACAAATTCCGTCCGGTTTAATGACAAAAACCAAGTTCAGGGTTATCGGAGACAGGGCTGTCAAAGTCAGGGTTATATTGGAAAAAGGCCTATAAGTCAGGGTTATTTGAGATAATATCCCTAATTTTATCCGCAATACACATATATATTGACAACTAACTACTACAAGTGGCAACAATTCGGATAATGCATGGGTAATAATTCCAAGTTGCAGTAGTACTGAAAGTAAAAATCTATCCATAGGCCATAGCTCCTCCGTCCTCTTATTGATTCTCTTATAGAAAAATCAAATTGATATTATTTTGAGCTTCCAAGGGAATTCAAGAGTAAAGGGAATTCAAGATGAGGCTAGTATTGTAGCTGAGAAGCAAGCTATTGAAAATTATAAGCAAGCTAAAAAAGCAATATTTGAGTTTCTTGAGGCAGAAGGCAAAGGAGAGATGACTTGATAAGGGTGATGATAACACTAGGTTATTTCACTAGTGAATTAAAGCTAGGAGGCACATGAATAAAGTTTATACAATACAAGATAGCTCTAGCAATTGGCTTCATGAAGATCAGCAGGTGAAAGAGGCCTTTGTTAGTTTCAGGCCCGTATTTGGCCCAGGGCGAACGGGGCGGCTGCCCGGGGCCCCCATCTCCAAAAGCTGAAAGCTGAAAAAAAAATGCAATTAAGGAAGTACTTAAAACTTCCATATTCCCACCCCTTCATTCTCGGTCCTCTTCAAACTGCAAATACAACCCTCTTCATTCTCACTCCTTTCAACTTCCCAATTAAAACTTCCAATCAAAACATTCAGTATCCTAAAGATCCTCTAATATAATCTCATCTTTAAGATATTTTTTTTATTCCATAACTTCTTTCCTGATTAATCTCCAAACAGATCTCTAATATATTTCAAGATGAACTCAAACGGTCTTCTCAAAGTTCGATTTTCAATGGGATTAAGAACTTTAATTTACATATAAATAAGTCTCCTTCAATTGTTAAAGGTTATAGAAGCAAAGATTCAAGGTTATATATCACTCTTAACTCTTTTGAGTTTCCGAATTTTCATTGATTTTCTTTATTTATTTTGCTGTTGTATTGGTGTTGCTCATTGATTTCGATTTTGTTTGCATGAAGTTCTGCAATTGTCGACTTGTCGTCCTTGCTATTGTATACTTGTATGGAATTTTGATGTTGCTTGGTTAATGTTTTGCATGAGTGGGGTGTTAAATGAAGAAATTTCTATTTTTTGTATCTTAGTCTACGTTTTTATTAGATTGTTTGTTAAGTATAATAATTTTTTTTTACTTATTTGCATACCCTTGAAGTTAAAATCTATTTTACTTGTCGATTAGGGCCCAATTTTTTATTTCGCCCTTAGGCCACCGTATACTCAGAAACGGGGCTGGTTAGTTTTTATAATGCAAGGTCTGCTTGGGACCAGTCTGGAAGATAGATACAATGTGAAGATTCAAATCATTAATGAGGGTGCAGTCCTCACTGATGACCAGCAGTTGCTCTTGAACTGCAATTTCATAGTTGAGGATGTCAAGAAGGTGATGCTGTATATACCTAATGACAAAGCACCATGTATAAATGGTTTTAACAGCTTTTGGGACATTGTTGGTGAGGAGGTTGCTGCTGCAGTGTTGGATTTTTTTCCATACTGGTAAACTTCTAAAGGCTGCTAATGTTACTTCAATTACTCTGGTTCCTGAGGTCAATAGTCCTACTCATGTGAGTGACTTTAGGCCTATTTCTTACTGCTTAGCGATTTTAAATGTATCACTAAGTTGTTGTGTGAGAAATTGAAATTGAAATTGGTGTTGCCTGGTTTGATATCTGACACTCAGGGAGCTTTTGTAGCAAATAGGAGTATCTTGCATAATATTTTATTATGTCAGGACATTGTCAAGATGTACAAGAGAAGGCAAAAACATCAGGTGTTGTTTTATGAAGATTGATTCTGAAAGCTTATGACACTTGTTAGTTGGGAGTTTCTAAAAGATATGTTGCTAGCTACGAGTTTCCCTAGAAGATTTGTGGATTTGATCATGATTTGTGTCAGAAGTCCAACCTTCACTTTGATGTTAAATGGGGTTCCTACTGGTTTCATCAACTTAAAGAGAGGGATCAGACAGAGTGACCCCATATCCTCTCTCTTATTGTGTTATGCATGGAATATTTTCTAGAACTATGACATACATTGAAAAGCAACCTAATTTCAGTTTTCATCCAAGATGCAAATCTATTGCTATTAATCATCTCTGTTTTGCTGATGATGTCGTCTTATTTTGCAAAGGTGATTTTATGTTAGTGTACATGATTTTGCAAGGGATTCAGCTGGTTGCTGCTACTTCTGGATTAAAAGCAAATCCCACTATATCTGACTTCTACAATTGTGGGTTGTCTGAGCAAGAAAATGTGAGAATCAAAGATAGTTCCGGGTTCAAGCAAGGGAAGCTCCCTTTTAGATACTTGGGTGTGCCAATTAGCACTAAAAAGTGGTCTGCTGCAGATTGTGAGAAGTTGATTGAGAAAATGGTGATCAAAATTAGAGTTGGAGCACAAGAAACATCTCATTTGCAGGAAGAAGGCAGCTGGTGAATTATGTGTTAATGAGTATCACTGTTTATTGGTCTCAGATAATCTTTATACTTTCTAAGGCTGTGTTGAAGTAAGTGAACTCTATATGTAGAGTTTTTTTTTTATGGACAGGTACTTGTAACAGTCCTAAACCAGGTTATGTTAGTTGGGATGAAGTGTGCAAGCCTAAGAGTCATGGTGGGCTGGGTTTTAGAGCTTTGTTGCCTTAGAACTTGGTTACTGTTGGCAAGCAAGTGTGGGATATAGTGATGAGAAGTTTTTAGTGTGTCGTTAAGGCACCAAAAATCGCTTTTAAAACAATATTTATAAAACCTAACAAGAAATTACTAAGAACGTAGTAAAGGCAAGTCAATGGTCGATCCACAGGGAAAATGGGATTAATCAAGGTCTATCAAGTTTATATTACTTAATTGACGGGTTTTTGGTGGCTTAAAATGTTTTGGTAACAACTACGACTAGCTACTATCAAAGGACTAGCAAATAAGACGAGATGAAAATATCAATGAGTAAGACACTAGAGTTAAGGTTACTAGTATGAATCAAAGCGTAACAACGATCATTAATGCAATTGTGATTCAAGGGTGATGATTATGTAAGGTTTAGTTTTCCTCTAAAATACTCGAGTCCTCTCTCAAATGGTCTTTAGTCAATTGATTAAGAGATTCAATAAGTACGGAAAACCCCTAATAAAGGATCCCCCTAATTTCTACCCAATATATTGGCCTAGAAATTAAGTTGATTCATGGGGATGATAAAAGAGTTCAAAATTCGATTAAGAACATTTGCAACCAAAATACCAAAGCAGAAATGTGATCAATATCTATCCTAAGACCTCAAAACGCCAAGATCAATGCATAATCATCTTTAGATCATCACAATCACATAAACAATACATTTAAACCCTAATCCATACATTCACCCTAACCCTAGATAGGAGACTGCTCACTAATCATGGATTCTAAGCATAAAATCATGAAATCTATAACTAATCTAGGACTAAACATGATTAAGGGATAATAATTCTAATAAAAATAAGCAATTAAGAAACTATAATATATGAGATCTAATAATAGGAAGAGCAAAGAATAACAATGAAAAGAGAGAATAAAAACTGAAAACTTTGAAACTAATTGAATAAAAAGTACCTTCGATGTGTAGAAATCACAAACTTTGATCTAGAATCTCAAATCTTAAACAAAACTAAGGTGTTTATCTCTCTAATATAAACCCTATAAACTCTCTAAACTCTAGAATAAAGCATAATACGAAAACTAAGCAAATCTATTGTTTTAATTAGTCTCGAGCCTTACAAATTCTATGAAGGAAATAAGTGGTGCGGGCGCACCCTTGAAGTGGTGCGGGCGCACAAAAGTTACTGATCCAGGAGTCCAAACTTCGCAGGATGGTGCGGGCACACCATTGAAATTGGTGCGGGCGCACCTCAGAGCAGGTGCGGGCGCAGCTAGCTTACTGAGCTTGAGGTACTCAATCTGCAGGATGGTGCGGGCGCACCGATGTCAGGTGCGGGCGCACCAATGTGTGCGGGCACTTCTAAGGTTGTGCGGACGCACAAGGCTCTCTGCTCACACTTTCTTTCTTCTATTTTCGCGCGTGCAAACTCCTCAAAACTCCCGCCTTATGCCGTATCTCCCAACTCTCGACCTCAGAAAAGGTCACACCTGCAATAAAATCACGGGAAAACACAGTGAAAGCAAATGTACTAGAAATTCAGTCAAAATTAACCGAAAATCTAGCAAAATGTCACGATGATAAACAATGATCAAGTGAAAGAAATAGAGAAGTAAATAAGGAAGAAAGAGGGAAAAAAAGGGAAGCAAGAGGATCAAACCAAGCTAAAAGGAGCTCATAGAGTGCGTTAGATACGCACTTATCAAACTCCCCCAAGCTTAGCATTTTACTTGTCCTCAAGTAAACCAAGAATGAGAAAGAAGAAAGAGAAGAGGAGAAAAAAAATGAAAAAGAAAAACCATGCAACAAACTAACCTAAATGCTCTATAAGCAAAGCTACAAACATGACATGCAAGCTAAACGAGTTCATAACAAGATTTAGGAGACCAACCAAACACAAGAGGAAAGATGACTAGGAAGCATAAGAGTGACTCAAGAGATCCAATCCACCGATCAACCGAGTTTCCTTGAAAAATAGGCTTTCTAAGAGTGATTTATCACTCCTCTCCACTTCCAAGTCCCGAGCTTGACTCCTCCCTAGGGATGCTCAACCATAATAGCTCGCCTCTACCACATTTTGATGACCCTCATCATGACTTGGACAAAATCTCACCCGCCACTACTAAATTGACCAAGTCCAATCTAGAAGTCAAAAGGGACTTTATTAAGGTTGTAACGGGGCTAGGTTAGGGGTGAGGATAACAATTTAGGAATGTGGTGCAAAAAGGGTAAAGCGGAGTACAAACTAGGGGGTAAACTCCCCCAAGCTAGTCCTAACACCAACTCAAATCGAAATCTCACACACAACTTTGATTTTCACTTTGACTTTCGCTTTTTGAACATATTTTTCATTTTTCTCATCAATTTCCTCTCTCTTTCTTTTCTTTCAATAGAAATCTAAATGGAACAAAAAGAGCTTTCTTTCTTTCTTTATTTCCTTTTTTCTTTCCTTTCTCGAAATTTTCTTCAACTTTTGCTATTATACACGCATATTAACTCACTTTCAACCATAGACTTAGTATCAAAACAACTCAACTCAACACTAACTAGAGATGTACTCCACTTTTGGGGAAAGTTTGGCCATAACTTATTATGAGGGTTAAGCAAAAATAGAATAGAAAGCCTCAAATGGGTTGAGAAGCGGATAAATATGCTGGAATAAAAGGCTTTTTGGCTTTTGAACTCCTAATTCTAGCAAAATGAAATGCCCTAAATCATCCTTCTATAGGCTCGGTCTTATGCAATCTTGGGGAGTTAAAATGCAAGTCACAAGTTAGGCGATCAATGGTAAGGGTTATAAATGAGTCTTATGAGGTTCTTGGCCCTCCTTCGGGGTTCATCGCACAAGGGACAAGGCAATCCAATCAACCAACTCGCCTAGTTTAAAAAAGACTCTACCAAAAGTTATCGTTCTCAAAGATCACCTAAAGTCACACCAAGGCTTCCAAAACCATCAAGTCGAATACAGGGAAGGTCTTCCAATCAAGTCATGAACACTCTTAGCCATAAATCATGCATGCAACCAAGCTACCCTAAATGCATAAAAAAAATATGCAAACCTACAAAAAAAAAGCTATACAAGGGTGATTTGGAAGAAACAGGGGGAGAAAGTTCGTAACCAAGACCGATAGATCCCCACATAACTAACCACCTAGGACCCCAGACTCCCAAAAACATAGGCATACATGCAAGGGCCCCCAAGCTTAAGCGAAACTCAGTGCTCGGAGTTGCAAAAGGAGGGAGGGGGAGGGGGGTTCATATAGAGCACCTAATAGTTCCCACCATCGCCCCCATCGGGAGGGGGGTTAGAAGGGAAAAACTCACCTGAATACCTGTCTTGGGAGTAAGACGGGTAGTGGGGGTACGGGAGGAAAAGGGGCTCCCCAAATGGCCCTTCACGAGGGTCAAATGCAGGGGGATAGTAGGGGTGGTTAGGGTAAGGTGGCTCATGTCCGGAGTGGACTTTGGCGAGATGAGTTCACCAAGCCACTCTAGACACATGGTCAAGGTCGGTCCGGATACCGTCAAGGGTAGCAGTGACCGAACGGTGATTGGCCTCTTGGGTGGCCTACATCTAGGATATGACAGCCATGACGGAGGCCATATCAAAGGACTGGGAGGAAGAATTCTCGGCCGCCTCACTCAGGGGAATGTGGTGGTCAGGCCTCGGAGCCTTCGGTACCCTTTCCACAGTGGTGGACTGAAGGTAGGTCATATCAGAGCAATCCTGAGGGTCAATAGGAGTAGGAGGAACTCGCCATCGGTTATCACAGTCAGAGGGTGGGTTCCAAATGAACTCATTGTTCATATAACAATAGGGTCTCCACCCCACAAGCCAAATGCAACGGGTCGTCATAAAACGACGCAGAAATTTCATCTGCTGTAGAACCGCACCATCCAATGAGTTAGACTAACCAACAGAAGGCGCGCTTTCTTCTAAGCGGGCCAGGTCTTCGTCCAACTCGAGCTAAGACGCTAGTTGGGTGATCATTCCACCACAAACGATCTCCCCCGTTACCGTAGTACCCCCCAGATGTCTTGCACTCGATTAAGGAAGAGTGCTGCAAAATTAATTCGGGCTCCAAGGTGGGCCCCATCAGTGGCCAACCAGAGAACTAAAAGCTCTTCCTTTCTCAATTGCCCGACTTCCTGCTTAGGAAAGATAGTATAAACCAACATCCTATGAAAGTAGCGGAGAGCCGGATGGATGATCTCAGAAGCTTTGGACGAGTTCATCCGAAACTGTGTGGTGCTATCAGTGATCTTGGCCCACCACTCCTGCTCATTGTACCCCTCCCAAATTTATCCTAAGGGGGCGTCACAAGGGGCACTAGGATCCATCCCAAATGCTTCACAGACTTCGTCAAAAGACAGTGTTGTTACTTGATTAAAAAGACGAGCTTGGATAGCCAGAGCACCAGAGTCCGCCTCCCGACTTATGTTCAACGTACTCAAAAATTCAAGAGTCAGTTGATCATAAGTAGTCTCACATACGGACAGTAAGAAAGTCCGACAACCCTAGATTATCTGCCATCTGCATTACTATCGGGTTGATATGGAGGTGATTGCAAGTACTAGAGTCATAGAACTTCGTTGGACGAAGAGTGCGGCTTGAAAGCCGTGTAAAAATCTAACGGTGTGCTACATTTGGGAATTTGAGAGGGTAGAGGGGTGGGGGATTAAAGCTAGAAGAGGGAGCCTGCGAGGAGGACCCTGTTTTAGCTTTCTTAAGCCAGGAGGATGATCCCGCTTCGCCCCTTTTTCTTCCCATGGTGGTGTTTTAAAAACAATTTGAAAACGATTTCTTTTCAAACGGGGGCAGAACAAAGGGCGTGCCCTTTTTAATGGCACAATTCAATACCCCGGACAAGCAAATCACCACACTAATAAACACACAAAAAACCTAAAACGAAAATCTACTAGCAAACAAATCAAACAATCAATAGCAACGAAGTTGCTAACAATCAAGATCTTGTATCTACTCCAAATTCTCAACCAAACTCACAAAATTATTCAAGTCACACAATCAACAATCCAATCAACATGTTCATCAATAGTTTCTCAACAAATCACTTCAAGTAGTGCAATGTAGTTCACAAAAATCCAATAAACTATGAGATTTCCACTAAGAACACAAGATTACACTAGTTCATCTCAATACAAATACAAATTTGGGCAAAAATTCATGAATAACCTAAGATTAGAAGAAAACACAAGCATGCAATAAAAAAGAAAACAACTTATAGTTCTAAGAACAAGATTATAAATGAAAAACAAGAGTGTGGAAAGAGATTACCAATTTGGAGATGAAAATCCCCTATTCGGACAATGCATGGGTAATAATTCCAAGTTGCAGTAGTACTGAAAGTAAAAATCTATCCATAGGCCATAGCTCCTCCGTCCTCTTATTGATTCTCTTATAGAAAAATCAAATTGATATTATTTTGAGCTTCCAAGGGAATTCAAGAGTAAAGGGAATTCAAGATGAGGCTAGTATTGTAGCTGAGAAGCAAGCTACTGAAAATTATAAGCAAGCTAAAAAAGCAATATTTGAGTTTCTTGAGGCAGAAGGCAAAGAAGAGATGACTTGATAAGGGTGATGATAACACTAGGTTATTTCACTAGTGAATTAAAGCTAGGAGGCACATGAATAAAGTTTATACAATACAAGATAGCTCTAGCAATTGGCTTCATGAAGATCGGCGAAGTGAAAGAGGCCTTTGTTAGTTTTTATAATGAAAGGTCCGCTGGGACCGATCGGAAGATAGATGCAATGTGAAGATTCAAATCATTAATGAGGGTGCAGTCCTCACTGATGACCAGCAGTTGCTCTTGAACTGCAATTTCATAGTTGAGGATGTCAAGAAGGTGATGTTGTATATACCTAATGACAAAGCACCATGTATAAATGGTTTTAACAGCTTTTGGGACATTGTTGGTGAGGAGGTTCTTTGCTGCAGTTGTTGGATTTTTTTCCATACTGGTAAACTTCTAAAGGCTGCTAATGTTACTTCAATTACTCTGGTTCCTGAGGTCAATAGTTACTCATGTGAGTGACTTTAGGCCTATTTCTTGCTGCTTAGCGATTTTAAATGTATCACTAAGTTGTTGTGTGAGAAATTAAAATTGAAATTGGTGTTGCCTGGTTTGATATCTGACACTCAGGGAGCTTTTGTAGCAAATAGGAGTATCTTGCATAATATTTTATTATGTCAGGACATTGTCAAGATGTACAAGAGAAGGCAAAAACATCAGTGTTGTTTTATGAAGATTGATTTACAGAAAGCTTATGACACTGTTAGTTGGGAGTTTCTAAAAGATATGTTGCTAGCTCTGAGTTTCCCTAGAAGATTTGTGGATTTGATCATGATTTGTGTCAGAAGTCCAACCTTCACTTTGATGTTAAATGGGGTTCCTACTGGTTTCATCAACTTAAAGAGAGGGATCAGATAGAGTGACCCCATATCCTCTCTCTTATTGTGTTATGCATGGAATATTTTCTAGAACTATGACATACATTGAAAAGCAACCTAATTTCAGTTTTCATCCAAGATGCAAATCTATTGCTATTAATCATCTCTGTTTTACTGATGATGTCGTCTTATTTTGCAAAGGTGATTTTATATTAGTGTACATGATTTTGCAAGGGATTCAGCTGTTTGCTGCTACTTCTGGATTAAAAGCAAATCCCACTATATCTGACTTCTACAATTGTGGGTTGTCTGAGCAAGAAAATGTGAGAATCAAAGATAGTTCCGGGTTCAAGCAAGGGAAGCTCCCTTTTAGATACTTGGGTGTGCCAATTAGCACTAAAAAGTGGTCTGCTGCAGATTGTGAGAAGTTGATTGAGAAAATGGTGATCAAAATTAGAGTTGGAGCACAAGAAACATCTCATTTGCAGGAAGAAGGCAGCTGGTGAATTATGTGTTAATGAGTATCACTGTTTATTGGTCTCAGATAATCTTTATACTTTCTAAGGCTGTGTTGAAGCAAGTGAACTCTATATGTAGAGTTTTTTTTATGGACAGGTACTTGTAACAGTCCTAAACCAGGTTATGTTAGTTGGGATGAAGTGTGCAAGCCTAAGAGTCATGGTGGGCTGGGTTTTAGAGCTTTGTTGCCTTGGAACTTGGTTACTGTTGGCAAGCAAGTGTGGGATATAGTGATGAGAAGTTTTTAGTGTGTCGTTTAGGCACCAAAAATCGCTTTTCAAACAATATTTATAAAACCTAACAAGAAATTACTAAGAACGTAGTAAAGGCAAGTCAAGGGTCGATCCACAGGGAAAATGGGATTAATCAAGGTCTATCAAGTTTATATTACTTAATTGACGGGTTTTTGGTGGCTTAAAATGTTTTGGTAACAACTACGACTAGCTACTATCAAAGGACTAGCAAATAACACGAGATGAAAATATCAATGAGTAAGACACTAGAGTTAAGGTTACTAGTATGAATCAAAGCGTAACAACGATTATTAATGTAATTGTGATTCAAGGGCGACGATTATGTAAGGTTTAGTTTTCCTCTAAAATACTCGAGTCCTCTCTCAAATGGTCTTTAGTCAATTGATTAAGAGATTCAATAAGTACGAAAAACCCCTAATAAAGGATCCCCCTAATTTCTACCCAACATATTGGCCTAGAAATTAAGTTGATTCATGGGGATGATAAAAGAGTTCAAAATTCGATTAAGAACATTTGCAACCATAATACCAAAGCAGAAATGTGATCAATATCTATCCTAAGGCCTCAAAACGCCAAGATCAATGCATAATCATCTTTAGATCATCACAATCACATAAACAATACATTTAAACCCTAATCCATACATTCACCCTAACCCTAGATAGGAGACTGCTCACTAATCATGGATTCTAAGCATAAAATCATGAAATCTATAACTAATCTAGGACTAAACATGATTAAGCGATAATAATTCTAATAAAAATAAGCAATTAAGAAACTATAATATATGAGATCTAATAATAGGAAGAGCAAAGAATAACAATGAAAAGAGAGAATAAAAACTGAAAACTTTGAAACTAATTGAATAAAAAGTACCTTCGATGTGTAGAAATCACAAACTTTGATCTAGAATCTCAAATCTTAAACAAAACTAAGGTGTTTATCTCTCTAATATAAACCCTATAAACTCTCTAAACTCTAGAATAAAGCATAATACGAAAACTAAACAACTCTATTGTTTTAATTAGTCTCGAGGCTTACAAATTCTCTGAAGGAAATAAGTGGTGCAGGCGCACCCTTGAAGTGGTGCGGACGCACAAAAGTTACTGATCCAGGGGTCCAAACTTCGCAGGATGGTGCGGGCGCACCATTGAAATTGGTGCGGGCGCACCTCAGAGCTGGTGCGGGCGCACCTAGCTTACTGAGCTTGAGGTACTCAATCTGCAGGATGGTGCGGGCGCACCGATGTCAGGTGCGGGCGCACCAATGTGTGCGGGCACTTCTAAGGTTGTGCGGACGCACAAGGCTCTCTACTCCCACTTTCTTTCTTCTATTTTCGTGCGTGCAAACTCCTCAAAACTCCCGCCTTATGCCGTATCTCCCAACTCTCGACCTCAGAAAAGGTCACACCTGCAATAAAAGCACGGGAAAATACAGTGAAAGCAAATGTACTAGAAATTCAGTCAAAATTAACCGAAAATCTAGCAAAATGTCACGATGATCAACAATGATCAAGTGAAAGAAGTAGAGAAGGAAATAAGGAAGAAAGAGGGAAGAAAAGGGAAGAAAGAGGATCAAACCAAGCTAAAAGGAGCTCATAGAGTGCGTTAGATACGCACTTATCAAACTCCCCCAACATTAGAACTTTACTTGTCCTCAAGTAAACCAAGAATGAGAAAGAAGAAAGAGAAGAGGAGAAAAAAAATGAAAAAGAAAAACCATGCAATAAACTAACCTAAATGGTCTATAAGCAAAGCTACAAACATGACATGCAAGCTAAACGAGTTCATAACAAGATTTAGGAGACCAACCAAACACAAGAGGAAAGATGACTAGGAAGCATAAGAGTGACTCAAGAGATCCAATCCACCGATCAACCGAGTTTCCTTGAAAAATAGGCTTTCTAAGAGTGATTTGTCACTCCTTTCCACTTTCAAGTCCCGAGCTTGACTCCGCCCTAGGGATGCTCAACCATAATAGCTCGCCTCTACCACATTTTGATGACCCTCATCATGATTTGCACAAAATCTCACCCGCCACTACTAAATTGAACAAGTCCAATCTAGAAGTCAAAAGGGACTTTATTAAGGTTGTAACGGGGCTAGGTTAGGGGTGAGGATAACAATTTAGGAATGTGGTGCAAAAAGGGTAAAGCGGAGTACAAACTAGGGGGTAAACTCCCCCAAGCTAGTCCTAACACCAACTCAAATCGAAATCTCACACACAACTTTGATTTTCACTTTGACTTTCGCTTTTTGAACATATTTTTCATTTTTCTCATCAATTTCCTCTCTCTTTCTTTTCTTTCAATAGAAATCTAAATGGAACAAAAAGAGCTTTCTTTCTTTCTTTATTTCCTTTTTTCTTTCCTTTCTCGAAATTTTCTTCAACTTTTGCTATTATACACACATATTAACTCACTTTCAACCATAGACTTAGTATCAAAACAACTCAACTCAACACTAACTAGAGATGTACTCCACTTTTGGGGAAAGTTTGGCCATAACTTATAATGAGGGTTAAGCAAAAATAGGATAGAAAGCCTCAAATGGGTTGAGAAGCGGATAAATATGCTGGAATAAAAGGCTTTTTGGCTTTTGAACTCCTAATTCTTGCAAAATGAAATGCCCTAAATCATCCTTCTATAGGCTCGGTCTTATGCAATCTTGGGGAGTTAAAATGCAAGTCACAAGTTAGGCGATCAATGGTGAGGGTTATAAATGAGTCTTATGAGGTTCTTGGCCCTCCTTCGGGGTTCATCGCACAAGGGACAAGGCAATCCAATCAACCAACTCGCCTAGTTTAAAAAAGACTCTACCAAAAGTTATCGTTCTTAAAGATCACCTAAAGTCACACCAAGGCTTCCAAAACCATCAAGTCGAATACAGGGAAGGTCTTCCAATCAAGTCATGAACACTCTTAGCCATAAATCATGCATACAACCAAGCTACCCTAAATGCATAAAAAAAATATGCAAACCTACAAAAAACAAGCTATACAAGGGTGATTTGGAAGAAACAGGTGGAGAAAGTTCGTAACCAAGACCGATAGATCCCCACATAACTAACCACCTAGGACCCCAGACTCCCAAAAACATAGGCATACATGCAAGGGCCCCCAAGCTTAAGCGAAACTCCGCGCTCGGAGTTGCAAAAGGAGGGAGGAGGAGGGGGGGTTCATATAGAGCACCTAATAGTTCCCACCATCGCCCCCATCGGGAAGGGGGTTAGAAGGGAAAAACTCACCTGAATACCTGTCTTGGGAGTAAGACGGGTAATGGGGGTACGGGAGGAAAAGGGGCTCCCCAAATGGCCCTTCACGAGGGTCAAATGCAGGGGGATAGTAGGGGTGGTTAGGGTAAGGTGGCTCATGTCCGGAGCGGACTTTGGCGAGATGAGTTCACCAAGCCACTCTAGACACATGGTCAAGGTCGGTCCGGATACCGTCAAGGGTAGCAGTGACCGAACGATGATTGGCCTCTTGGGTGGCCTACATCTAGGATATGACAGCCATGACGGAGGTCATATCAAAGGACTGGGAGGAAGAATTCTCGGCCGCCTCACTCACGGGAATGTGGTGGTCGGGCCTCGGAGCCTTCGGTACCCTTTCCACAGTGGTGGACTGAAGGTAGGTCATATCAGAGCAATCCTGAGGGTCAATAGGAGTAGGGGGAACTCGCCATCGGTTATCACAGTCAGAGGGTGGGTTCCAAATGAACTCATTGTTCATATAACAATAGGGTCTCCACCCCACAAGCCAAATGCAACGGGTCGTCATAAAACGACGCAGAAATTTCATCTACTGTAGAGCCGCACCATCCAATGAGTTAGACTAACCAACAGAAGGCGCGCTTTCTTCTAAGCGGGCCAGGTCTTCGTCCAACTCGAGCTAAGACGCTAGCTGGGTGATCATTCCACCACAAACGATCTCCCCGGTTACCGTAGTACCCCCCAGATGTCATGCACTCGATTATGGAAGAGTGCTGCAAAATTAATTCGGGCTCCAAGGTGGGCCCCATCAGTGGCCAACCAGAGAACTAAAAGCTCTTCCTTTCTCAATTGCCCGACTTCCTGCTTAGGAAAGATGGTATAAACCAACATCCTATGAAAGTAGCGGAGAGCCGGATGGATGATCTCAGAAGCTTTGGACGAGTTCATCCGAAACTGTGTGGTGCTATCAGTGATCTTGGCCCACCACTCCTGCTCATTGTACCCCTCCCAAATTTGTCATAAGGGGGTGTCACAAGGGGCACTAGGATCCATCCCAAATGCTTCACAAACTTCGTCAAAAGACAGTGTTGTGACTTGATTAAAAAGACGAGCTTGGAAAGCCAGAGCACCAGAGTCCGCCTCCCGACTTATGTTCAACGTACTAAAAAATTCAAGAGTCAGTTGATCATAAGTAGGCTCACATACGGACAGTAAGAAAGTCCGACAACCCTAGATTATCTGCCATCTGCATTACTATCGGGTTGATATGGAGGTGATTGCAAGTACTAGAGTCATAGAACTTCGTTGGACGAAGAGTGCGGCTTGAAAGTCGTGTAAAAATCTAACGGTGTGCTGCATTTGGGAATTTGAGAGGGTAGAGGGGTGGGGGATTAAAGCTAAAAGAGGGAGCCTACGAGGAGGACCCTGTTTTAGCTTTCTTAAGCCAAGAGGATGATCCCGCTTCACCCCTTTTTCTTCGCATGGTGGTGTTTTAAAAACAATTTGAAAAAGATTTCTTTTCAAACGGGGGAAGAACAAAGGGCGTGCCCTTTTTAATGGCACAATTCAATACCCCGGACAAGCAAATCACCACACTAATAAACACACAAAAAACCTAAAACAAAAATCTACTAGCAAACAAATCAAACAATCAATAGCAACGAAGTTGCTAACAATCAAGATCTTGTATCTACTCCAAATTCTCAACCAAACTCACAAAATTATTCAAGTCACACAATCAACAATCCAATCAACATGTTCATCAATAGTTTCTCAACAAATCACTTCAAGTAGTGCAATGTAGTTCACAAAAATCCAATAAACTATGAGATTTCCACTAAGAACACAAGATTACACTAGTTCATCTCATTACAAATACAAATTTGGGCAAAAATTCATGAATAACCTAAGATTAGAAGAAAACACAAGCATGCAATAAAAAAGAAAACAACTTGTAGTTCTAAGAACAAGATTATAAATGAAAAACAAGAGTGTGGAAAGAGATTACCAATTTGGAGATCAAAATCCCCAATTTCAAAACCCTAGAAACCCAAATCTTGCAAAAACCTCCAAATTGATGAACTTGAGTGATGTAGAGATGAAGAAGATAAAGTTTCCGGAGAAACGTGTAGTCGCCGGATCTAGAGGAGAATGCGTAATAGATAGTGAGTGAGATGTGAGAGAGATTCGAAAAATAGGAGAGGAAGTAAGGGAGCTGAAAAAAGGACAACTATTTCGTGGTTTATTTTTCCAGTCGGGGTTGGTGCGGGCGCACCATTCAAAAAAAAATTTCAAAAATTTTGTATGGTGTGGGTGCACCTCATAGGAGGTGCTGGCGCACCAAACTTGCTGCCTGTGGGAGTAGAGGGGTTTTTCTCGGCTACTTGGGCAATTTGGATTTCAAGCATTTTGTTATGGGCTTGTATCTCTTGAAACCTTTGCTCATGGTTTTGGAGAATTTGGTTCATGGATTGGAGTTGTTGGAGAATTTGGAGAGAGGTTGGATCGGGAGATGGAGTGGGTTCGGGATATTGTTTGGGGAACGGAGGGTTTGATGGAGCATTTTGGGCATTGGCTCTTTGATGTGGAGCTTGGTAGACATTAGACCCTTGTGAGGATGAACCATCTTGATTGTAGTTTTGGTTATACCCTTGCACATATTCTTGGTGTTGAGCTTGGTTGTACCCTTGTTGAGGTGGATTCCATCCTTGTTGAGGTTGGTTGAAGCCTTGATTGTAGCTTTGTTGAGGTTGTTTCCAACCTCCTTGTTGATTGCTTCTATACCCGTGGTTTCCTTGATAACCATCTCTTCTAGAGTTTATTGCCGCCACATGCTCCGAATGGGTACCTCCACAATAAGAAGTATCATGATTAGTACCTCCACAAATATCACAAGAAAAAGAATTTACCTGTGATGGATTAGATGATGCGAGGTTGATCTTTGAGAGCTTCTTGTCAAGTATATCCATCTTAGCTTGAATTTGATCCATGGGATCTAATTCAAACTTACCGCTCTTAATTCTTAGGTTGAGCACCTCTTCGTCTTCCACCCCATGAATAGTTCTTAATCACTTCTTCGATTGTGGACTCAAGTTGATCTTGCGGGATCTTAGAAAGTTGACCTCCCACTCCAGCATCAAGGTTGGCACGTGATATAGGATCAAGGCCATCGTAGAAGAATCGCATGAGCAGATTTTTGTTGAACTCATGGTGAGGGATTGGACAGATCATCTCCTTGAACTGCTCCCAAGCTTCCGCAAGTGTCTCATCGTTCTCTTGCTCAAATGAGGAGATTTTCCTCCTTATGTCGCTGTCTTCCACTCTGGAAAGTATTTATTCAGAAAAACCAATGTGACTTCCTCCCAAGTAGTGATGGAATTAGCAGGTAAGCTCTTGAGCCATGATTTTGCTTTTCGGGTAAGAAAAGACCGGAACAGATGCATCTTAATGTAGTATGGAGAGACGTCATTTGTGGTTATCATGGCACAGATCTCAAGAAACCTGTCAAGATGGTCAAAAGGATCTTCATCCGACCCTCCACAAAATTCTTCTGCTTTCACCATCCGAGTGAACTGAGCATGAATGCTGAAATTAGTAGTAGTGGTGGGGAGTCGAATACCACCTTGAAGAACATAGGAACTTGGATTTCCGAAATCACTAAAGAGTTGCGGATTTGCTTCACCCATATCTGATTCAACTTCACTTGTTGTACTTGAGACTAGTGAAGATGGTTCGGAAAAGACAATTGTTCTAAATTTTTCCGAAGCTTTCGCAAGGTACGGTTAATTTCTGGATCTAGAGGCAAAGTGGGTGAACCGTGAGCTCTTCTTCTCATGTAACACAACAAAGCTAAGTAGAGGATTAGCAAATAACAACCACAATAAAAAAAACAAAATAGAAATCAACTAAGCAACACTAAACTTAGAAAAACTTCAATCAATAGCACGTTTTCACCCGGCAACGGCGCCATTTTGATCAGAAGTTTTTAGTGTGCCTTTAAGGCACCAAAAATCGCTTTTCAAATAATATTTATAAAACCTAACAAGCAATTACTAAGAACGTAGTAAAGGCAAGTCAAGGGTCGATCCACAGGGAAAATGGGATTAATCAAGGTCTATCAAGTCTAAATTACTTAATTGAAGGGTTTTTGGGATTTAAAATGATTTGGTAACAACTACGACCAGCTACTATCAAAGGACTAGCAAATAACACGAGATAAAAATATCAATGAGGAAGACACTAGTGTTAAGGTTACTAGTATGAATCAAAGTGAAACAACGATCATTAATGCAATTGTGATTCAAGGGCGACAATTATGCAAGGTTTAGTTTTCCACTAAAACACTCGAGTCCTCTCTCGAATGGTCCTCAATAATAATCACTTAATCAATAAACTAAATCCTCTCTTGAATGGTCATTAGTCAATTGATTAAGAGATTCAATAAGAACGGAAAACCCCTAATACGGATCCCCCTAATTTCTACCCAATATCTTGGCCTAGAAATTAAGTTGATTCATGGGGATGATAAAAGAGTTCAAAATTCGATTAAGAACATTTGAAACCAAAATACCAAACCATAAATGTGATCAATATCTATCCTAAGGCCTCAAAACACCAAGATCAATGCATAATCATCTTTAGATCATCACAATCACATTAACAATACATTTAAACACTAATCCATACTTTTACACTAACCCTAGATAGGATACTACTCACTAATCATGGATTCTAAGCATAAAATCATGAAATCTATAACTAATCTAGGGCTAAACATGATTAAGTGATAATAATTCTAATAAAAATAAGCAATTAATAAACTACAATATATGAGATCTAATAATAGGAAGAGCAAAGAATAACAATGAAAAGAGAGAAAAAAAACTGAAAACTTAGAAACCAATTGAATAAAAAGTACCTTCGATGTGTAGAAATCACAAACTTTGATCTAGAATCTCAAATCTTAAACAAAACTAAGGTGTTTATCTCTCTAATATAAACCCTAATAAACTCTAGAATAAAGCATAATACGAAACTAAACAACTCTATTGTTTAAATTAGGCTCGAGCCTTACAAATTTTCGGACGAAAATAAGTGGTGCTGGCGCACCCTTGAAGTGGTGCGGGCGCACCAAAGTTACTGATCCAGGGGTCCAAACTTCGCAGGATGGTGCGGGTGCACCAGCTTGGTGCGGGCGCACCTCAGAGCTTGTGCGGGCCCACCTAGCTTGCGATCTTGAGGTACTTAATGCGGGATGGTGCGGGCGCACCAATGTCGGAGTGCGGGTGCACCCGGTGTGTGCGGGCACTTCTAAGGTTGTGCGCACGCACAAGGCTCTCTGCTCACGTTTTCTTTCTTCTATTTTCGCGCGTGCAAACTCCTCAAAACTCCCGCCTTATGCCGTATCTCCCAACTCTCGACCTCAGAAAAGGTCACACCTACAATCAAAGCACGGGAAAACACAGTGAAAGTAAATGTACTAGAAATTCAGTCAAAATTGACCGAAAATCTTGCAAAATGTCACTATGATCAACAATGATCAAGTGAAAGAAATCGATAAGGAAATAAGGAAGAAAGAGGGAAGAAAAGGGAAGAAAGAGGATCAAACCAAGCTAAAAGGAGCTCATAGAGCGCGTTAGAAACACACTTATCATATAGCTATGAAAGCTGACATCCTTTGGGTCATGTGGATCCATGATAGATATATTAAGGAGCAAAACTAGGGCACTTTTGTTACCCCCAATAGTGCTATTTGGGTGGTGAAACACATATTCAATGCTAAGCAACCAATCTCAAGTGTGTGTGGCAGTGACTGGTTTAGCAAGCCTAAATACAGTACAACTGAGAGCTATCACAAGTTCAAGATCATGAAGATAATAGACTGGTGGAAAGTGATATGAGACCATCACAACATTCCAAAGCATAGTTTTGTTGGGTGGTTAGCCATGAGTAATAGGCTCGCACGGGAGGGAGATTATCAGCTATTAGTGTCTGTGATAGCAATACTTGCATTTTGTGTGAGAATGCAATAGAAGATCACAACCATTTGTTTTTTTGGTGTCATTATAGTACTCGGTTCCTGTCCAAGATTGAGAGATGGCTGGGGATACATTTTGTCACTTATAATCTTCCTCAACTTATTGGCTGGGTGAAGAGGAGGTACAAAGACATCAAGTTCAGGAAACAGGTAGTTGTGGCTAGTATTACAAATATTGTGTACAAAGTTTGGCAAGAAAGGAACAATGCTTTATGGAATCAAAGCATACATGCTTTATGGAATAAAAGCATACATGCTATAGATAAAATTGTACACGACATTCAATATATGGTGAAGCAGATGGTTAAGTCTAGGTTACCTAGACAAATGGTAGATACTGATATTCAGTGGTTATACTGTTTATATAAATTACTGCTGTATAGTTGTTGTTGAGCTGCTGCTGTTGCAATTTAGGTTTTTATTGTTGTCATGTGCTTTAATATACTTACCCAAAAAAAAAGAGTAAAGTTACAATCTTTTTGTATGCATACTCTGAATAAAAGGCCTTACCCTGTCTTAGCTAACACAACTAAAAAAAAAGCTTAGGGAATCGGTCCACATCCCCCCCCCCCTTAAAAAAATGCTTGCTTGGATCCATGTCACCTTGTGACATAACATTTGTTCGAAAACTCTTTTAGTACTTATAAATTAAGAATAATGTTTATAAGAGGTCTCAAACTCTTAACCTCAAAATTATCGAACCAAATTACCGCTTCTACTTGTGATAAAATGCAAAATATCAACCTCAAATAATAAATTATTTTATCTTCTAATCAAAGAACCAAGGGAATAATCCACACAGAATAACTAGTTTTGCCGTAAACGGTATTGCATCCATCTCTAATTGACAAAGAGATAAGTGTGGACGAAATGCATCAACTTTTATGACAACATGATGTACCGATATTCTCTAGGATTCTTCTAACCTATGCCACAAGGCATAGGTTAAGAGTATCAAAAATCCTATATAAGATATCATTATCACAAATTCTTGAAAAAGACGGTCTCACGTTAGTCTTAACGTGAGACCTTCTCAAGTCCAAGAGATATATGTTTTTCATTAACAGACCGCGTCTCACAAATTCTCACGATAATATTTTTGGGGGATAGTTAATATTTTTGGTGAATTAGTTAAGTATTTTTGCACAATAGTTTAGAGTTGGTAATCTATATGTAGACTTACATTATTATTTAGTTAACATATCCAGTATATTAGTTAGTGTTGTTCTATAATTAGTTAAAATATATCGAGCATTATTTAGTTTCCAATATAAACGAAGAAATAACTCTTTTATAAATCTAAAATGTCAAATACAAAAGACAACCTGAAAAAAGAACTTAAAACAACCTAGCATTTGGAGTAATTATACCAATTTCAGTTTGGTTCTTGGAATTTGTTTTTTTAGTCTTCTCAAAATGATTTTTCTTCCTTGCACGTCTTCCTTTGAATTTGCACGATCCGGGTCTAAAATAACCAATGTAGTTGTACTTGATGAGTATTGTTCTTCTACAATTGGTTTTGTAATTAAGACTTTGTTTATACTTGCAGCAATATTTTCATAGACATCTTGCAGTATCTTTCTTGCATCTTTATTATTTTGACTTTTGAGGATGAGATTGTAGAACTTTCTTGTGGTTTCATATCGCCATGGGGTTACATTGTTTATAACTGCTCCAGAGATTTCCCTATCCATTTCTCTTTTCCACACTTTGCTCTTTGCAAATCTGGTCCACTTTTTGCACATGTACCTATGTGGTATTGTTGTGATTGAATGCATGTGGATGATTCTCAAGGCATGAAAACATAACAATCCTTGCAGCATAACTTTTACATCATATTATTTAGCTATTACGAATAAATTAATAACTAGTAACATTTAGGTATTAGTTATGTTTTTCATATAAAAAGTTAAACTTTCAAATGCAAAAGTTAATTAAGTTTTCGGTATCAAAAGTGATCTACCTGTTTCTTCAAAGTTTTTGCATGTGTAAGTTATCGTCTGATCATGGGCAGTATATATTACCCTTTGTGATGAATATGTGTCAAACTCTTCTTTTACTTCAAACATGATAGACATCTTGTCTGGTGAAACAACAACAAAGTAAGTGACATTGCCATCGCAAACTCGTGCTCAAATATTTTACTTGCATTCAAATTAAATAACGAATTCAGGTTGTAGGCAAAGAATCGAGGAGGAAAACAATGCAGATTTTAGGGTGTCTCGATGGATTAGAGAAGAAAGAGAGAATGATTTATGCTTGATACTGAAATTAGGGCCAATAAAATGCGTTATAATCTGGTTTCTATGATATAACTAATATATACTTCAGCGCTTAACTAATTTTATCAAGAAGCAATTTAAGGCTAGTATAACTAATAGGTCCAAGCGCTTAACTAATTTTACTGCTAGTTTGATGCCCCAGCGTGATGTCAGTATGATATCAGCTGGTCTCACGTTAACACTAACGTGAGACCGTCTCTTCAAAAACGGACTCGATCATTATTCAAAAAGTTTCCATTTCAAAAACCAACTAAACTAATTTTTTTTTTACATAATTATCTCTATGTCAAGTATCTATCCTTATTTGTTATTTGCATATATAGTCTTGCTGTATTATATATTTTTTTAATGACATCTTGAAATTTCTCAATTACATTAAATTTTTGAATAGCAAGACGAAAGGGGAAAGAATTGAGGGGGAACTGAAATAGGATACAAAATTGGGTCAAAATTGGGTCATGGTTGACACTTTTTTACTGAATATGTAAGTGGATAGAAATTTCAATATTTATGTACTAAACATCTTTCGAAAATTAGTTACTTCAATATATGTCAAGTTGGAAACTGAAAAATGGGCACACATGGGGAAAAAGGCCAAGTACATTGTAAAAAATCTCTCAATAGTTTCGAAGTGTTTTGGTGAAACAAAGTAGTCCTTTGGTCTGTGAAATAAAATATGTAAATAATTCCTCCGTTTCTAAATAAGTATTACATTAACTTTTTCACGTGACCCTACTACGCTTATTTGATAATTGATATTTTTAATTGCACACAAGTAAAAATTATAAATTTTTGATATTTTAAAGTATACATTAAGATGAATCTAATAAGATCCCACTTGTCTATGTTTTTCTGTATGTAATAGCGAGAAAATAGAGTCAATGTTAGTTGGTGAATCGTGTAATATTTCCTCCCTTTCTAAATACATGCAACATAGTCGTTTCTCTCTCTCTCTCTCTCCTATCTCTATTCTCTCTAAAGAAAACCCTAATTTTTTTTCTAGGGGGAACCACCACTATTTTAGGCGGTGGTAAACCCCGTTTTCTCTGTTTATTGTTTGTCTTTATGCTTTTGTTTACATTAAACATTCAGTCTCTCTCTAATGGATAATTGTTTTACCCATACACTGAATTATATCTACCCACATGTTGGGTTTTTATCTCTCACCTTATAAGAGTTTGGAGTCTTTGATTGCTTTTGGTGTTTTGTTTTCTCTTACAGATTGAGTTGTTGATGAGATTTTGTGCGGTTTTACATGAGATGTCAATTCTTCATCTACAATTAGTTGAATCAAATCTATCAAGTTCTACATCAAAATTACAACAGATCAATAATAGACACCTCGTAGAAATCTGTATGTTAAATCTTATCAACGTTCATTATTTTAGCATAATAGAATTTTTTTTGATCCAGTTTGATATGTATTTGTTGGTTTTGAATCATTTAGTAGATGTCGTATGACTTTAAACTGATTAATTAATTACTATTTCAAAAAAAAAAGGTGATGAATGGTGTCAATTACTCAACGTAACATTTATTTAATAACGGAAGAATTAAGTATATAATAAAGTCTATTTGTAAAGACCTTTGCTTGATTTACTGTTGTCCTTGTACCCATGCACAATGAGTCATCACCTACTTTGATGTCTAGGGTTCTTTGCTTTTTTTGCTTTTGATTCTTGGCTTTAAAAGTTTTGGTTATAAGACTTAAGTTTGAAAGTTTTGATCTATGGGACTCAAAACAACCTTTTCTATATTTATACCTCTGAAAGGAAAATTTAAGATATTAGAAAATATTTACGAAACTTTGTTAATTTAAATATTTCAAATAATACAGATAATACAAAATAATTTTTTAATACAAAAATAAAAAGTTATTACAGTTGGCGGTTTAATTTTAACATAAAGTAGACAAACCCAAACCTACATTCCGAAAACAAGCCCATTCGATCTCACCGTGATCCAACATTATCCCTAGACATTTTGCACCAACCTAGTTGTCTCTTCTCTTGTCCTTTCTTTATTTAAAAAATAACCAGTCAGTCTTACTAAATAGATTAAACTAGTTACTAGTTAAATGGATTAAACTAGTTACTAAATGAATTAAACTAGTCATTAAATAATTTGAAGAATGTGACTACTGAATATATTAAACTTATCACTAAATAGATTAAACTGGTCACTAAATAGCTTAACTAGTCAATATGTTCAGAACAGTGATCCATTCTCTTCTTGATATTAGGCTTGGGTGGTTCCCTAATTTTAAATTAAAAGTCGGAAGTCTCATACATATAAGACCAACTCTACAAATATATGTTGTAGACTACATATCTTTTTCATCTAATCGATATTACTTTTTACAGTTTAACACACCTATTTATTAAATTGATATATTCTTCTTAATTACCATCTTTTTTTATTCAGTTAACATGCATAATAAAATTGAGCAACTTTTGGAATACCATATTGCAGAAATACTTATGAATCTCTTAAAATTGAGAAGTATAATATATTTTTAGGTGCGTAAACAGCAAAAACTTTGAAAAAATAAATGAGTTAGGTTGTCAATATATTTTGAATTTGTCAAGTCAATTTTAATTTCTCAAAAATATTTTCAAAATTTTTTTATAATATCAAAATGTAATTTGGGCCCATAAATTAAATATGTAAAAAATTATTTGATTCCCTACCTGAAAATGATAATTTTCAAAATTGACTCCCCAAAATGAGAACTTTTAAATCTTAAGTCCCCAGATCTACAAATAAACCAAAATTTAGACCTTAAAATGAATGATAACTCCATGTGCATTCTATTCTATAGCCATTTAAACTCCAAATGAACCCTATTTATTTAGGGCAGATTTGATCTTAAAATATACTGCTTTCGTTCTTATTTAATTGCAACACTTACTATTTTGGGTATTCTCGATTTACTTGCAACACTAGTTTTTTTGTATATTCTTTCTCTTTATCTCTATCCTCATCACATGGGTCAACTTTCTCTCTCTCTCTCTCTCTCTCTCTCGCGTAGGGGTGTTAACGAGCCGAACCGAGACCGAACTTGACTAGGCTCGGCTCGGCTCGAGCTCGAAGCTCGTCGAGCTTGAAATATTGGGCTCAGCTCGAGCTCGAGTCCAAAACTTACAGCTCGGCTCGGGCTCATTAGGTCGAAAAGCTCGAAATTCACGTTCAACTAAAAGCAAATCCAAAGTAAGATTTTATGAGGCCCAAACATTTAATTGTTCAAAAGCCCAATGTCCAACTTGTTAATTGCATGGCCCAAACAAGTAAAAGACCAGCTGTAAGGGATCACTCAATAAAAGCTTTCTTTTATAGAGTATTTAGCACACACTCTTACTACTCCCTCCGTTTTTTTAATTGCTACATTGTTGTATGCACAACAATTTAGGCAATGTCACTTTCAAGCTTTTTGGATGATACTTTTTGACCAATTTAATGTAAAATAATAGGAAAAAGTGAAAAAAGTAGTACTTTTGGGTGGAAAAAAAGAAAAACAAATATAATAGTATTACTTTATGGTTGGCCAAGTACCCCAAATAAGGAAAGTTTAAACAATGTAGCGATTAAAAAGAAACAAACATTTAAAGAAAATGTAGCAATCAAAAAGAAATGGAGGGAGTATATTTTAGCGAGGTGGGAACTCCTATTTCACTGTGCTGTTGCGTTAACAAGGAGTCACAACTAGAGCTACTTGTCGATCGAGCCGAGCCCGAACTGTGGGCTGCTCGACTTGTGTTCGTTTAAGTTTATTCGAGCTCGAAGCTTAACGAGCCGAACTTTGTTGGAGTCGAGCTTTGCCAAATGTCAAACGAGCCGAGCTCGAATTGTTCACGAACAGGCTTGACTCTTTATCATCCCTAGTTTTTACATGTTTTCTTTGTTTTTCATTTTTTAATATTTGAGATTTATAGGTTTTGTTTTAGACAATGGAACTATTTACTTATTATTGTGTGATATATAGGTTAATATATTATTATTTTTCTATATAAAAGTATAATCGACCCCGTTCACGAGCTTTCGAGCCGAGCTTTGCCTAACTCAACTCGACTAGTTAAAGTCTCGAGCCGAATCCGAATCCGAGCCAAGCTTTGACCGAGCTTTGACCGAACCGATCCCGAACTGTTCGCGAACAGGCCAGACTCATTATCACCCCACGCCAGTCACAACTCAAAATTGCTTTTTGCTTTTTCCTCTTTAATACTGCATTACTGCATGTTGCATCATTTAGTTACAAGGAGAAAATATCTCTCATATTTTTTTAATTGTTTTTGCCTCTTTTTTTTTGAAAGTTTTGTTTTTGTTTTATTTGAAAGGTTTTTTTTCCTTGTTTTAGGTGTTTTCTAGGTTATCAAACATGTAAACTTTAACTTTCTAGTATGGTCTTCGAGTCCAAGACTACAATTTTTCCCATAGTTATTCATGTTATCCCTATATTAAACATTAATGGAATATTTTTAATAATTTAAAAAGTATCGAGCCTGTTCACGAGCTTTTGAGTCGAGCTTAAGGTAGTTCAGGCTCGGCTCGTTAGTGTCTCGAGTCGAGCTTTGACCGAGCCGAGCTCGAATAGTTTGCGAGCCACTGTGGCTCATTAACACCCCTACTCTCTCCTATCTAAATTATTGTGTCTCCCCCCATATTGCAACAGAATTGGAAGAGAGGAAGTATAATCTACCTCTTTTTTCTGCTAAAGTATAATTAATTATTTTTTTTTAATTTTCTGCTTAATGTTGTTTTCAACTTATCCTACCCCTTTCAATAACAATTCTGTGTGAATGCTTCACTCAAGAGTAGGGGTGTGCACTTTTGGACCGGGACCGGAATGGACCGGACCGGAAAATTCCGGTCCGATCCCCGGTCCATGAAAATTTGGGATTCCGGGTTTTCGGTCCGGTCCGGTCCAAACCCGGAATTTTCCGATCCGGACCGACGGACCGGAATTTCTGATTTTTTTTAAAAAAAAAAAAGTTTCAAGGTTTAAAAAAAGTTAAAACTTAAAAAGTTAGAAAGTTAAAACCTCATATTTATTGCCTTTAAGATTATTGCTTTTAGAATTATTATATTTTAATATATTGAATTTATAAATATATTTAAACCTAAGAAAAAGTTTTTTTTTTATAAAAAAATAAAAATTCCGGTCCAACCGGTCCAAAACCGGACTGGACCGGAATTTTTCTGGTCCGGTCCCGGTCCAAAAAAATTTTGGATTCCGGTCCACTGGTCCAACCGGTCCGGTTTTGGACCGGTGCACACCCCTACTAGTCAAGAGTCTCTTTCATATGCCACTCTTTAGATGTTATTTTTCTTTTCCTTTTTTTAAGGTATGGCTCCAAAATCCAATTTCGGAAAATGACCAATCCAAAAGATCTCTTAGAACTCTGTGTAATTGAAGTTCATAGATAACAACTTCAAATATTGCTCCTCACAATTTCTTTAAACACCATCACACATTCAAACATCAGACAACCAGGCGGTATACTAGGCCACCAACCAAATCTAGCTCAAAACCGAAGGGTATGGACAAGATTTAGCGCACATGAAAAAAATATAAAATTCTTTTTTCTGACAACACAATACGAGGATGTTAATGTTTATGGATCTCTGCATTGCAACGGCTTCCACATACAGATTTTCGTGGTCGATAGCAATAATGTATCTTTCCATGTTTCTTTATCTTTTCTCTGACGAAACCAATGAAACTCTTGGTATGGTACAAGAAATAATGAAAATTGTCGGTGTTCGGTTCGTTGCTGAATGTTGATTGTCTGATTGAGAAGAGTCGTTATAGACATCTATGGATAAAAATCTATCAAATAAATTGATACCACTTCCTTTTTGAATTGGTACCGTTAAAAATACCAAATGATAAAATAGTACATTTGGAGGAGGCTTATAAACTTTTTCTTTTTTGTACCAATTGTAAGAGTATTTGGTACCAATATAGATGTGTTAGAAACCAAGTCTTCGTAACACAGATAGACACTAGGTCTTTCTCGCTTAAGAATGGACTAATTTGGTGTATGTGTCGTATGAAAAATTACTTCCTCTATTCGCTTTTCTTTACTCTATGGGAGCTACAATACTTTTTGGCAAAATTGGCCGCAATACCACAAACTATAACTTGGGTGCATAGAGCACCGCAAATAATGACTAGAAGTCATAATATCACAAACTATTAGCCTTGGTACAAAGTGTATCATTAATGATGCCGGAGCAATTCTTGCGTTCTCTGTCTCCACTAGTGGAAGTTTGGAGTTTGATTTGTTAGTTTCCTCTTATGGGCGTTTAAAGCTTGATTTTTATGGTTTGTTGCAAAGATACAGTTCATTGATGGTTTGTTGTACAAATTTGCAATCAGTATTTGATTTTGTATGCTATCTACAGAATTCAATAAAGAGATTTCTTCTCAAAATTTTAGCACGCACGATGATAGACGTTCTTATAGAAGGCTGTATGATTCAGCGCATAAAAAGTGGTTGTATATATTATCATATTAGGTTCATTATTACCATAGTTATATCGTAGAAGAACTTTGTTTGACTAAATATCAATTGTGGATATACTGTCGTATGGTCTTCGATTAATGAAATTGATCTTTCCGTTTCAGGAAAAAAAAAAAGAGTTCAAACAAGTTCAGATTACATAATTTCAGACAATATAAGTTGAAGTGAACATAGGTAAGTATTAACATTATAGAATACTCACAAGTCACAACATTACAATGCTTCGCATATTACAAGCGAAAAGACACGGTTCAAAGTCCACCAGGTTGAAAACCAATGAAGGTTAATATAAGGTAAACAAATTATCTTCAATGTCGAAAAACAGTTCAGGAATTTGATATTTACTAAGGCTTTTAGCTTCTAAAGGAGCCACAAGCTTAAATCAACAATCAAGATTAAGCAATTGCTAAATCCAACGATGTCTATTGAGCAAAACACCGTAAATGGCTTATTAAGCTACACCAACTTTAACAACGTACGGCTATATTATATTATGAGGGGATCAATAAGAACTTTAGCGATTTTTGGTTTCAGATACTTGCTCATAGTGTAACCATCTTCATCAATCTTATAGAGATAGATCATATAAAAACCTTGATAGGTTAATGATTCGAGTTATCAGAGGCATTGGAACACAAGTTGGTCGAAACATCTCTTCATTCATGTCTTTCCAAGCTACTTCCATTTCCAACTGGATCTCCTTGTAAGCTTCTTCCTCAGAAGTCCCATATTGTACCATGTAGCACTCTACAGCCGAGGCAGCATGATCTCTATTTTGTTCAAACTACAAAATTCCGTCAAACCAAAAAATTAGATATAAAAATAATTTAATTTAGGAAAAATTGACATGAATAATTCCAACTTTCACCTGTATTCTCAAAAAAAATCCCAACTTTGTATTATTCCAGTATAATCCTAACTTTGAGGGGATCTTCTCAAAATAATTTTCATTTTATGTTTTTTGCTCATTTTATATTTTTGCTCATTTTATCTTTTTACTCATTCTATGTTGCAGTTTTCATTTTTCAGCATAAGGAGTGGTTTTTACGTGATCCTATATATATATATATATATATATAATATATATATATATATATATATATATATATATATATATATATATATATATATATATATATAATATATATATATATATATATATTCTTTCCACACAACTCATTCTATCCGAAAATAAATGCAACGTGACTTAAACGGCACACTTGTCAATGCATAATTTTAATGATCAATAAATTTAATTATCTATTATTCCCTCAATTTTAAATTATTAGGGAAACACAATATTCAAGCTCGAACTTTGACCCTTAGTTATTCTTAATTCACGTCGATAAAAATATATAAGAAATCAGTATGATATTTTTCAAGACAAATCTCATGGTATAGTTTTATAATTTTTATATATCATGTTATTAGAAGAGATATTTGTCCTAGTCAAAAAAAAAAATCATAAAGCGTGTTTGTCTTATATTTTAAAATGCACGAAGCAGTAAAAATTTTAAAAAGTTGATAAGTTGAAATTATACATTGAGATAAATACAAAAATATCTTATACACTAACATTTAATTTTATATATATCAGTAAAAATTATGGTCAAAGTAATCATGATCTAAAATAAACACACAAAAAACCTGAAATAGGTATATGTAAAAATTACTCAAACTAGATACACACCTTATGGCTAGAAATATCATTCAAGAGCCTAGTGAATACACATGAAGCTTTTGGAGCCTTGGAATTTTTGTTGATCCATTCAAAGGAATCCTTAGTTGCAATCTCCCCCATCCCTAAGTAAGATGCAACAAAGGTGTACAAATAGCCTGAGCTTAGAATGCCATTCTTCTTATAGTCATCATATGTTGGCACAAATTTTTCATGGCACCATTCTGCTTCTTGTAGGTACGCTTGGCATGTAGCACTCATCTAGAAAATTAAACAAGTTAGTTGCATATGACAATGTCAATGTCCTTAAAAGAACAATAAGGGAAGGGAAGAAATTATACTAAAGCTTTCGTACTTGTTTTTGAAGGTAATAAACAGCATATGATCGTCCCTCTTTGGCTAAATCTTGCTCAATTTCTTCAACTGTATTAAGGATGGCTTCATAGAACATTTTCATGTAGTCAGGAAGCTCATTTATGCAGCTTCTGTCCCACCTGATCAAATGTCATATTCGAATTAGTACTTGATCATATAAAATTAAATTAATTTCTACGAGCTAAACTATGAGAGCATGTGATTTAATAGTAATTTGTCAATTAATGAACCTTTGAATCACTTCAGTGAAGAGTTGTAGCTCTTTTACGGTTCCATAAGAGTCATACATGTCGTCAATGATGGATGCTATTCTGATCATTTTGTTAAGGCACAACCTAGCATATGAGTATTTGGGCTCATGGAATGTACTCAGACCCCAAAAATAAGTCTCAACCACTCTGTCCCTTACAAAATCGGGTAATTTTATGATAAAGTCCATCCTCCTCGACCACCTGCTGCAAGAGAAAGCATTAGTAAGCTAATGAGTGTGGATTAAAGGATTAGTAGAAAAGTAGAAAGAAAAGTAAGCAAATGAGAGTGGATTAAGAGATTAGTAGAAAAGTAGAAAGAAGATAGTCATAAAATTTTAACTCAGAAAAAGATACTAGCATCCTAATTCTTACCTGGTGAAATCTCTAAGCTCCCGTTTGTGCAATTGTTGAAGCAAGTTGAAATCCAATTTTGCAAAAACTAGCAAAGTTTTGTCATGGGATGACTTCGATTCATAAAATGAGATTTGATGCCTTGACTCTAGTCTTATACTACGTTTGTTGAGGGGTAGCTCCAAGGCATGTGCTATTTGCTTGGCCATGGGCGAACCTACTTGCGTAGATAAGGAGATCAAATGAGTAGTGGCAAATGCGAGGGCTTCATCAAGTGTGTCCTCCCATGTACTCTAAGATATGACGCTTCATATAAGCTTAATATGCCTTGTACATCACTTGCCAAGCAATCCTTGAAGCTTCCATTTTCACATTTGAATTTTTCAAACACATCTGGGGTTAATCCATTCAAATATTGTATTAATAACCTTCTACATGAATTAAATACAATAAATGAATTGTGGAGCTTCCTGACAATATACTTGTTTTGAGTGGGAGGAGACAATTAAATAAATGAATCAACAAAATCATATCATTGATGTATACTCCCTTCCTTACACAAATTTATGGTGCGTTCTTTTCGATTTACTTTTTCTGAATTTAACTAAACATATTAAAACTTATTGAAGTTCAGGTGTTACAACTTATTTAAACTTATCTGAATTTATTAACGTGAATCTTATTTTTTTTTTAAGGTGAAGAGAACACATTTTTAGTTGGAGTTTTATTTAATATGTTATAAATAACTCTGCTAGTCTTAATGTCATAGTTTTAAGGAGTTGTTTGGTAAATGACTTCATTGGGTAACTTTCTTAATGGCTCTCAACCTTTTCATGTGGTCAATAATGTTTGGTGGTTGACTTTCTAAGTTAGCTAAAAAGTTACTACTAGCTTTTTAGCCAAAAGTTAAAAGATGTTTTTACTATTTTTTATATTGGCTTTTGACTTTTGCATACTCTTTGCACTAAACAGTCAATACAATAGTTAATTTTACCAAATACTTTTGGGTTTGTTTGGTAAAAGTAGTTACTGATGTAGTTGTTGGCTATTGGGATAGCTTTTAGCATTTAGATTTATCTGTTAGAAGTTCTTATCAAAATTGCTTTTAAATAAGTAGCGTTCGGTAAAACTAGTTGTTGATTTAGAAATATATAAAAAATTCTATCTTCAAAATTACCCAAAAAGTTTTTTTTTTTGAGAGGAAACTCAAAAAAGTTACCTCTATCTCAAAAACTAATGTTTTTAAACTTTTTTAAACACTACTTGACCTACTAAAAGCTATTTAAAACACTACTTCACCAAGGACCACTATTTTTCACCATTAGTCCAATGCTTTAGATCAATTTTCTTTTGAAGTGCTCCATATTTTGGTAAGAAATTTTGAAAACCTGTAATATTATTAGATCAATTTTATATATATATATATATATATATATATATATATATATATATATATATATATATATATATATATATATATATATATATATATATATATATATATATATATATATATATATATATATATATATATATATATATATATATATATATATGTATTTTCAAACACAAATTCTTGGCTGTAATTGTTACACCATAATTTATGGTGTAACAATCCACAAACCACCGCTTATTTTGTAAAAGGAACTCAAATGACATGAAATAAATAATAAAATGACATGAGATTTATGTCATTATTTGTATAGTCCATGTCTTTCTTGTTGGACTCTATGTCATTATGCATGTTACACAATAAGTTAGACGTAACATGTTACACCCAACATACACTCATTTTCTAATTGCCAACTATGATGACTTTTATTAATATATAATTAAAAATATTAAGTTAACCGTCAAAAGATTATTATGAAAGGGAGGAGCTATTATGTAAAAAATTTAACTCATACCAGATGATACATGAAAGCCATGTTGGCGTAAGAGACGAAAGCGCAGAGAAACATAGTGGAGATCACCCTCATAACCTTCATTAAGATTCACCTTCTTGTGAAATGTTTGTAAGGTGTCTTCAATTTCTTTCTCAAAGTGATATCCCAGTCCAAGTCGATGAATATTATCTAGGAATTCATGTCTTTCCTTAAGGTCCTTAATACCAGCCAAAAGCTTTTTTCGCACTAGCTCTTTCAGCTCTTTTGCCTCTTGCTCCTTTTGGCTTTGGGTAGCCTTCGACAACCACAACAGAGGAAAAAAAACAATTGATACAGAAATTACACAAAATTCACTATTGAAATTAGACTATTAATTTTTATTAACCAAAAAAAGTTGATGAATTTTGAAGAAATAAAGGGATAAATTACCACTCTTTATTTATTGCAACATTTTCACTTTATGCTATTTCCTTATTTCACTTTGGCCCTATTTAGTGACTTAAACATAACGTGGGAAAAATGCATGACCAATAACACCATGCGGGTTGAGGTCTAGATACGGTCCTTTTCTTTAAAACATTAAAAAAAACATAAGGTGGTAAAACTAGGAGCAAATAACATCTTAAATGCTCCAAATTTTGGTAAGAATCGAAACAGATAACCAATATTTGATCCGGTTCAAAAACAGAGCAAATGATAATTGCTATTTGTTGTTATGCCAAGTGCCCTAGTTCTAAAACGGAGCAAATGAGGCCCTTTTGATCGGACCACTTGGCCTTTTTTCTGTTAATAAGATTTGTCTTTAAGAAATGAATTCTTTATACTCATTTACTTACAGATAATTAAACATTTTATAATGGTCAATATGTTATATTAACAAATGTCAAAGTTAATTTATTACAACTAAAAAAATTGAGGAAGTAAAAAGCAGTAACAATAAGAATAAAAAATTAGAAAAAGAGATGATACCTCATCCGGGGGAGTGTAGTCGAGGAAGCTATCCCCCCAAACGTCAGGATCGAACTTCGCAAGTGGACGAGTGATTTCTGCGGTATCATTTTGGCACTCCATTTTGATCAATAGGTTTTGTTTAGAGGGAATTATAGATGGAATTTAGTTTCAATAAATACTTTTCTTCATTAAAATAGCATTCAGGTCCAGCATATTTATAAGCGCCCCTTGGGCATAATTAGGATTAAATGCACAATTTTTCGTTTTGGCCAAGCATGATTGTCGAATAAGACATAAATTTTCAAGCTAAGCTTTTGCCTATTGGTTGTGACTTGTGATTGTGCCTTCTAATCTTGAGGTTGGGGGTCTAATTCCCACTAGGGTATTTTAGGGGTGGGATTTCCCTTGACCTCACCCTTTTTCGTAATGTCTCGCTAATCGGCCACGGTTGACTGTGAGAGGTCTGGATCCCGTCGAGGACAATTCATCTTATCAATCCAAAAATAAAAAAAAAAAGAAATCAATTTTACGTAGTCCATGCTAGGATTCAGTAAGACTCCCCGACGGAGTGATTTCATTGATCAATATTTATAGGTTACAAACTACTAATAGTCCTAAGTGTTTAGGAAACCTATCTATATTAGATATCTTTACAAAATATATCCATGGAATATTCTATTTTATCAC